>JAWNOU010000058.1:187500-287500 GCA_035045725.1 Drosophila ezoana | reverse complement strand
TGGGACGGGCCTGAGGCGGGCAACTTGGACTTGGATTGAAGCAGGGAAATGAGAAGGGGCTAAACTGTCTCTCCCTCTCTCCCTCTCTCTCTCTCTCTCTCTCTCTCTCTCTCTCTCTCTCTTTCTCTCTCTTTCTCTCTCTCTCTATCTCTCTCTCTCTCTCTTTCCAACCCATCCGTAAAGGCAGCTCAATGTTAATACAAGGAATATATTTACAGTGCTGCCAATCATCTGAAGGAGTTCGTCCTGACCAACACTGGCGACTCTCTGCTTCCGCCTCCATTTCGAGGACTTTGGGACTTTGGAGATGGGCATTGGGCAGAACTTGTCGGGTGCGGAAGCTGGGCAAGTGTGGCAAATGTGGGTACTTCGCTTTATTTAGCACCAAATCCGCGTCGAGGTTTCACCCAAAAAGTATTCGAAAAGCAAACAAAAAGCCCAACACACAAAAAATCGCTTTCAGAGTCGCGCGCGATTAAATTTCACCGTTTCGGTTTTTTTTTTTTTTCATTTGTTGTTTTTCGCGTGAGCTGACGAAAGAAATGAATTTAAATAAATATTGACATAATTTCTTCCACTTCTCTTTTCTTCTCCCTCAACGAGCCGTGCGAAATAATAAGAGCGCAGCAGGTGATGGGGCGGGGGCAGGGAGGGGGAAGGTGTTGCACGAATTTCAAAGTAAACAAATTAGCAGCGCCATCTAGCGTACAGCAACAGCCGATGAGTGGGCAGCGCGCATATCGAAATTCGAAAATGCGTAAATATTGTGTCAAACGCGAACGCAAACAGACAAAAGAGGCCGCAGCATAAGACAAAAGACAAAAGCCCAAGCCCAAGACAAAGGCCAAGACGAGACAAAAGCGAGAGTGAAATCTTAAATGACCAGCACAAGAAGGAGGAGGAGGTGGCGGAGGAGGAGGAGGAGGAAAAGATGGGACGGCAACTGGCAACGGCCGTGGGCCCCCAAGTTATTTAATTGACTATTGATTTGGGCAACGGCTTGTAAGAATGTAACCACTCCCCCCCCCCTTCCCCCTCCTCCTCCACTTACCGTAAGGCAGCAGCCAAAAAGCTGGAATTTAATTTCCAGCTTGAAGCACAACTCTTTCCGGTCAAAGTGAAATTTTGGACATTGACTCATCGAAGCGCCCCCCGCCGGCCAGAAGCGGCGTAATAAGCCGCGCTTCGTTGTCGATCTCGCTTTCAACAGCTTAGACAACTCTGTCAGCAAGTGCGGCAGAGCGAAAGAGAGGGAGAGAAAGCTTAAGATGCATATTAGCTGTTAAATAAGATACAAATATTTCGAATCTGGAATCTGGGCGTCAATGTGGAAGGAATGCGCACAGTGGCTATCACCCATGACATTTGCTCACTAAATAAACAATTTAAATATATGTATATATATATCAATCAGGACATATCCAAAAATGCACGCGCGTAAAAAGAGCCTGCTGCTGGGGGAGGGGGGGGCGAGGGGTTGCAGTGTCATAATTATTTGTACAGCTCGCATGGCCAAGCGAGAGAGCGAAAAAAAATGATAAGAGTGAAAAAATGATGTGCGCGTGTAATTAGCAGAGCTTTGTTTCACAGAATGACCTTTTCACTAGACGAAAAACAAGAAACGAAACAAAAACCGCGTACAACAGTAATTTGTAACCCAATTGTTGATGCCGTTGTTGCTGCTGCTGCTGCTGTTGTCAGCCTATTAGTGGAAAGAAAGTATGTGACCAAATGCGGCAACAAGTCGCGGCAATTGGCAGCGGCAGCGGCAGCGGCAGCAGGAGCCAGAAGTAGAATGCGCCAAGCGACAATAACAGTAAACATCGAAATGGCCATGGCCATGGAAATCAAATTGGGCTACGAAATTCAAATTGGAATTGGAATCACATTCATATTCGAATTCGTGCGCGTGTTGTCCAGCAATTGGATGGGTGGTTGGGTGGTTGGATGCACTTAATGCAACCATATTTGTTTACTGCAAATTCTGCTAACGAATTGCGTTCTGCCGAATTGGGCCAATTGGAAGCGGTTTGACATGTGCTGCCTCCTCCTTCTCCACCTCCTCCACTTCCGCTTCTTCTTCTTCTTCTTGTTTACTGTTTCACATAATTTCACTGGCATACCAGTGTATTCACATTCATAATCAGATTCATTTGCATTTGACGTATTTGGAATATAACCAAAAACAACAACAACAACACGTGGGTCTGTATGAGCGCGCGTGTGTGTGTACGCGTGTGTGTGTGTGTGAGTTTTTTTTTGTTGTTTGTTTGTTTGCTTGATTTGTGTTGTCAGAGGGCGCATATTTTATATTTTTGTCAATAAATTATAACGGTTGTGAAAAGTTATTAGCATTAATTAATTATTAAACGCATAGGAAAATAGAAAGTAAGCAACAACAACAACAACAACAACAACATTAGCTTTAATCAAAATTATCATAAGACATGCGCCGAGGAGGCGCAGGCGGAGGCGGGGCCACGGGCTAGTTTATCATCTACATCGAAATCGAAACCGAAAACTGTTAATTTTGCGTCGTCTGCAGCGCTTAAGCCAAAGGCGCCTCAAATTTCGAATCTCAGACTCGAAATCGAAACCGAAAATCTGAACCTGTTAAACGGTCCACGCAGCGAAAGTGTCGCCTTTTGGCTGTTTGTTTTTGGTTTAAATCGCATGCATTTAAAAAAATAATATACATACATATGTATTTATTTTTGTTGGTTATGCCGAAATCTTATTTTCATGTCGCTGATTACGAAGCGAATGCTTCGATTATGCTAAACAGCCTAACGGATTTTTACATCCTGCAATGGCTGACATAACTCACACACACACACACACACACACACACGCACAGCTGGGCAATTTGCATAATTTGCGTCTCACTTTCTTAAGCAAGCCCGGCGCCGCATTGTGGGTGAAAATTGGAATCGATGTGAACTATCGTAATACCAGAAATTACGATATCAAGTCGAAGAGAGGTGAAATTTCAAGATTGATGAATGGGCGACGGCTTGGTGCTGGATGCGCGGGGGGGACAACGGGAATAAGCCAATGCAATGCTGCTATTCGCCACTTCAAAGGCCCAGCTTAAATGCACACGCATATCAGCATGTGTGCGTGTGTGTGTGTGTGAGGTGGATCACAATGGAATAGCAGGTTCTTGTTCATGTGCTGCGACTCTGACTGCAGGCAAATGTGCATTGTGAATGGAATTACATGGATCCGATTAAGCGAGAGAGCCAAAGAGAGCCAGAGAGAGAGAGAGGAAGTTTCTTGGCGAATGGGAGGGCGGGCAAAAAAACACGAATAATATATCATAAGATGATCAATGCTAGAAAGTAAAACAAGTGCCAAATTCAAACAAATTGCTGAGCAACGAAAACAACAACAACATTAAGCAGAACACCAAACAGAAGCGGACGCTGACTGCGACTGCGACGTCGACGGCGACGTCGACGGCGACAGCTACGCAAACTGGTTGACACAATTTCTCGGCGACTTTTACGTGCATTTGGACTTTGCTGGTTTTGCTTCTGGGTTTCCTGGTCATCGTTAGCAGCGACGTCGACGTCGACGTCGACATCGTCGTCGTCGTCGTTGTTGCTTTTGGCCTAGGTAAGTGTTCTGCTGGCCGCATTTCACACTTCGACAGCCAAAATTCTAAAATTCGAATTAAATATTCTTCGAAATTCTTTCAATTTACCTATTTACACGTTTTTCTTTTATCCTGGCGCCTCACGCAGCAGCTCAGCAGCGGCAGCAGCAACAAGCACTTATTAATAAAAAACAACAAAAAAAAATAGTTCACAGCAATATAACGGCAAAGAATTTGAAGAAAAAAATGCAACAAAAAAAAATCGTTATAATTTAGATCGGCGCGCGCAGAGCCTATCCGTCTGGGTGCCAGGTGAAAAACAACTTTTCTGTTGGAGTGAACTCAACGTTTGGAGACGCGAAACACAACTGCGCCAAGAAAACGACATCGCGTCGAGTTATTGGCAATTCGAACGAACCTCGAAGCTCGACTCGAGTCCAAGACATGGTTTGAGGCTCAGCTGAGCGCGGCTTTCTTTTTGGATTCGAACGTGTTGCCGCCTGTTCGTTCGGCCTAACGGAGACGCACGTACGCACACAAATCTACGAGATGTGTACGTGTGTGTGTGTGTGTGTGTGTGTGACTGCAGCGCCCTCTGGCTAACGGGCGCAACATTCGGGATGGACATGTTCGGCCGCTTTGCATAATTAACTTTGGATCGAACAGACATGGGCTGTAATTCGTGCCACTTGGACAATAACTCTCTTCATCTCCCTCCTCTTCATCTGCTTCTGCTTTTGCTTCTTTTTCTTCTTCCACTTGCTAATGAGTCGTTGTTGCTGCTTGTGATTTTCTTATTGGATCGTGGAATATGAATAATAAGACGCTCGCATTGTCTAGCCACGAGCTCCTTGTGACTCAAACGGCCGCACCCTGGAAACCTTGAGACACCTGGAACTCTGGAGGTTCGCGCACAAAGAAGCTACGCTACGTGACCAAAAGGGAACGCATTACTCACAGCTAAATTGTGCATTGGCCTTGAATTTTCACTGTCGCAGTCGCAGCTTCAATCAGCTGCAATTCCCAGCTGACCCAAGCAGTTAATATCTAAGCTCATTCTATTATTATTCTAGAGAATTTCCCTTAATTGTGGCTGTGATTTAAGCCAGAAATGCATTACTGCCTCCTTTTACTGGCTTAAATGACAGCGCATTAGGATTAATTCCGAAATTCGTGGAACAAGAAATGTTTCTAATGCTAAAACTCATTTTGTGTTTTAGTGTATGCATGCATGTATGTGCATACATACATACATACATATGTATGCATGCATGTTCGTTTTCTAATACCAAACGCAGAAGAAGCTTATTTGTCGCAGCGCTATGCAAATTTTAATAAAACGAATTTCTACCAAGTGCTCTCCTCCACGATTCTCAAGAATTCATTCGTGTATGAAGATGTATGTAGATGCATGTATGTGTGTATGTATGTATGTACATGTACGTATGTACGTATATATGTATATACATATGTATCTCTATAAATAAAACTGCTTGTCCTGACCTTCTGACTGACTGACTGACTGACTGACTGATTGGTTATCAACGCTGAAATTTTCTTTGTAGTTACCATATGTGATGTAGGTGCACGTTAAGACGGGGTTTCGGGGAATTCCACCCGAAAGTATGGAAAAATCGCGAAAACGTTTGTATGAAACTTTTTTGTTTACCATCCGATCGGCCTCAATTTCAAAGTTCTTTGTTCAAATTTATTTGAGGGATGTTTCACACTTTTCCAAAAATGTATCCCTCCTCGGTGGTAATGGGGGTCAACGATTTGGTCGTTGACATTTCACCCTCAAATTAATTTCCAAGGATCTACATAAGAAATCATTTGAGACTAGTTTCACATATTTCGTAAAATCTAAACTCCTTCGGTGGAAAGTGCATTTCAAAGATTTTTTTGGTGAATTTTAAGTTTTGTCCGATCTGCAAACTTATTTTCAAAGCTCTACATAAGAATGTGCTGAATACGTGTTTCAGCGATTTGGGAAATTTCACTTGCAAGAGTGGTAAAAAGGCAGAAAACTTTTATATGAAAGTAGTTTGTTTACCATCCGCTCAGTTTCAAAATCATTTTCAAAGCTTTTTGAGAACATTGATTTTATAACATACGTGCCACGGGCAAGGCCGGGCTATACCAGCTAGTATGTATATATATATATGTTTGCATGTTTGCAAACTAACATGCATACATATACCTACATATATACAAATATGCAGGCATGCACACAACCATATACATATGTATTCATGTATGTATGTACATATGTATGTATGCAGGTCTGTATGTATGTAGGTGTGCGGACATGTATTCATACATGTACGCATGCATGCATGCATGTTTGCATATATAAACAAGTAAGAGGTTCTAGTCGGGAGCTCCCGACTAGGGAATACCCGGAACCCTCTTCTTCCAACACCAAATGCAAATATATATACTTTTCTAGAAGCTACATGTCCAGTTTGGTGACTCTAGCTCTTATTATTTACCAAAATTGCTTAAAAAACAGGATATCGATATACATTTTTATCGATTACTTGGAAACGGGGCAAGTTATCGATTATCGGAAACAAACTCGATCTGCGTAGGAACTAGGAGCACCTACATCTAAAATTTCAAGTCTCTAGCTCTTATAGGTTCTGAGATCCTTGCGTTCATACATACGGACGGACGGACGGACGGACGGACGGACAGACAGACGGACATGGCTAGATCGACTCGGCTATTAATGCTGATCAAGAATATATATACTTTATGGGGTCGGAGATGCTTCCTTCTGCCTGTTACATACATTTGGATTTTGCACAAAAACATAATACCCCTTTTACCCATTTTTAATGGGTTCAGGGTATAAAAAGGCAGAAAACTTTTATATGGAAGTAGTTTGTTTACCGTCCGCTCAGTTTCAAAATCATTTTCAAAGCTTTTTGAGAACATTGATTTTATAACATACGTGCCACGGGCAAGGCCGGGCTATACCCGCTAGTATGTATGTATGTATGCATGTTTGCATATATGCAAACAAACATGCATACATATACTTACATATATACAAATATGCAGGCATGCACACAACCATATACATACATATGTATGCATGCATATATTTATATGTGCAAAATTGCATACATACATGTGTATATGTATGCATGTATGTATGTACATATGTATGCATGTCTGAATGTATGCATGTCTGTATGTATGTAGGTGTGCGGACATGTATTCATACATGTACGCATGCATGTTTGCATATATAAACAAGCAAGAGTTTCTAGTCGGAAGCTCCCGACTAGGGAATACCCGGAACCCTCTTCTTCCAACACCAAATGCAAATATATATACTTTTCTAGAAGCTACATGTCCAGTTTGGTGACTCTAGCTCTTGTTATTTACCAAAATTGCTTAAAAACAGGATTTCGATATATATTTTTATCGATTACTTGGAAACGGGGCAAGTTATCGATTTTCGGAAACAAACTCGATCTGCATGGGCACCAGGAAGACCTACAACTAAGCTCAAGTCTCTAGCTCTTATAGGTTCTGAGATCCTTGCGTTCATACATACGGACGGACGGACGGACGGACGGACAGACGAACGGACAGACAGACGGACATGGCTAGATCGACTCGGCTATTGATGCTGATCAAGAATATATATACTTTATGGGATCGGAGATGCCTCCTTCTGCCTGTTACATACATTTGCATTTTCCACAAATACAATAAACCCTCTTTACCCATTTTCAATGGGTTCAGGGTATAAAAAGATGCATACAAATATTAATGTATGTATGTATGCTAACGCCCAACAATTCTTGAATCAAATGATTTTTTGCATAGATCTTTTGGGGTCCAAAGATCTTTGAAAGGTGAGTTTGAGGCAGATCGGATGCAAAAATCGGAGCAAAAAAGTTGCATACATACGTTTTTTCACGATTTTTCCACACATGCATGTGGAATTGCCCGAGTTACGCCGTCTTAACGATTTGATATGGAGCCTGAAAAACTCTTGTATCCATCTACGGCATCTACTTTATCATATCCGTACTTTATCATATCCGTACTCCATTTGCAATCGATTGTTCCAAGAGGCTCTATCTAAACTTTTCCCATATTAACTATAATAATATAATAATTAACTAATTGTTCATATCATCGGATAGTCTATCTGGCAGCATTAAGACTGGACTGGACTGATTATGGATAAAGCTACATCATGTTACATCAAGATGGATTCCATGTTTCATCAGTCGATTTCAGAAAGCCAGGCACATAGAACTCAGCTCTACTTCCTAGATATATATTCCATTATAATTTGTAGAATCAAGATTGGTTTATTTTCACAATATGATATATGGATATATATTTTTATTTGTATTTATATTTATATTTAATGCGCAGCTGCATGTTCGAAAGTGTTAACAATTGTTTTAGTGTAAATGTTAAACCGAAATCGGCATCGAAATCGAAATCGGATTCGGAATGGGAATGGGCACCTAACAAGACTTTCGTGCAGAGCAACAGATAGTTGGAATAATACTCGAAACAAGAAATACATATACAATAGTATCATATTATAATAATAATAATATACATACACATTAACAATTGCATAACAGGGGAAACAAAAAAAAAAACAAAAAAAAATACATATTGTATGTTAAACGACACGAAAGGAAAATTGCTTTTTAAAAATTACTTTGTATGTGTTGTGGGCTCACATGAGGGTGAGGCGGGGGAGAGGGAGTGGGAGTGGGGGTCTTAGAATATGGGTATATAGTTGTCGATCTTGGCGCGATGCTTCTGGGCAACGCACTCGGCGATCCAGACAATGTTGCGGCACTCCTGCTCCTTGAGCTTAAGGTACGCGTAGAAGACACCAAAGTGGAATTGCTGCAAGAACGCGAACACGTTCAGCTTGACCTCGTGCTCGAAGAACTTGTCCTCGAGCGTCTTGTCGCCCGGATTGTTGCCCGAGCCGTCGAACAGTGCCGCATACTCGGCATAATATTCGGCGACGGTTTTCACCTGCTCGTAGTCGTCGGCACGGGCCAATGCGGCCAGCCCATCGGGATACATCTTGCCACAGTTGGGGTACAGCTTGGCGCGATCGTCCTTCGAGAGCTCCGTGCCGAACGAGTTGATCGTAATGATGATGGCGCGACGATCGGCCTCGAACTAAACAAGTATAAGAATTAGTATATAAATATATTGGACATCATTTAGACTAAAGCCCGGCATCGTTGAATTCATTTGCGAACTCGGCTACTCAATCGAGCCGAAGAGTTGCATTCAAACTTAGCTCAAACCCGGTTCGAGTCAGCAATATGTTCGAGCTTATTCTTTTCTTTTGATTGGGAATCGGGCGACTCGATGCGGGGCTTCAATACAAATACAAACTTACGGCCAGAATCTCGCACATGACATCGGCGGTGGAGCCGCCCATGTTCTTGCAAAAGTTGTAGAAGGCCTCCAGGTAGGCTTTGTACAGGGTATTGCGAATGATCTCAATGTTCATCTCGTCCAGATCCTGCTCGGAGATGCAATCGACAAAGAACGGCGCCAGCGGCGTATCCACAAGCACCGCATTATAGAGCTCAGCGGGCGTGGATGCCACATGTATCGCCTCCATCTGCTCGAAGCTGCCCAGCGGATGGCATTTGGGTATTAGCTCCGAAATGGGACGCTGATGCAGCGTGCCCGTGATCAACAATATGATATTATCGATCATATAGCCGTACGTGATGAAGTCCAGGAAGTTGGACAGCGGCTCGACGGCATGGTTGCGCATATGCTGGAACTCAATTACCAGCTTCTCGCGCAGCTTGTCATCGATCACGGACACCGACAGCGGCGACGGTTCGTTGGCCAAAAAGCTGCCGTAGTCCGTGCCCTGCAGATGCAGCTTCAGATCTGCGAAAAGTTGAAGAAATCGGTTAATCGGATTAATAGTGATATGTGGGCGTGGCTGCTTTAACAATGCATGAGAAAACGGTGCAAAGCAATATTCACGTTTATCAGCATGAAAAACAGGGTATTATGACAACAAATCACAAGGCAAGCTTACGCACACAATCAAACACACACACACACAGAGAGAGAGAGACACGCACACATAGACGAGCTGATAGCAGTGCTTGATTTAGTCATGTGACCGAGCAGAGGCCACGGGAACTGGCTGTGGAACTTACCCTCCAAGGTCTCGCACTGCACCAGATTCAGGTAGTCCGCCTGCTTCAGTATGCCGCACTTGAAGCCGCGGCACAGGCCCTCCAGATAGCCATTGTCGACGTTGAACATGAATCCCGAGCTGTCCATTATTGTGACTTACACACACACACACAAACGCACGCAGAGAGAGAGAGGTGGAGAAGGTTGGAAATGCGCTTCAACTGTTGTTGTTGTTGGTGGCTTTAAAGGAGCTGGCTGCTGTTCACAGTTTGGCACTTGTCCGTTCGGCTGTTTGAGTTAAATGGAAATTAACTTTTCCAGCGTTCACGAAATTGCAACCTTTATTATTTCTCTATCGATCGACAAGTCATATGATTGCAACTGGCTCTTCTTCTTGTTCGTTTTTTTCACCCGTCAGCGAAAAATGTGCTAAAAATGCCCAACGTCAAATGACCAACAGCCCTGCCAACTTGTGTGCGCGCAGCTCGCGGCGCAGCGTTAACCAGCCCTGGCAATGTGCACGTAATCGAACATATATTTTGACTACGGTCACATTAAAGTGGCGCCAAATTTGAATTGTAAGCGAACAAGTTTTTCTTTATCAGTTTTATTTATATGGACATATGATTGAATACTTTTAGGACTAAGAATGCAATCACACACGATATTTGTATACTTAACTCAATATTTATATATGTTGAAACTGTTGACATTTTAATGGTTAAGGTTGTGTGTCTAGAATATATTTTCTCTTTTGCGCTCTGCGGTCACACTTAAGTGGCGGTAAATTTGAATTGCCGAAACTGCTCAAAAGCAGCTTAAATTTCAATTTTAAATAAATAAATGTAGATAAATAAATATAGATAAATGTATATTGCATCTAACGACACTTTCGATTTTTTCGCTGTGCGGATCTGCGTTTGCTCAGCTCCAAAGCCGCAGCCTCATCGTAGCTGATGTAGTAGAAGGCGAACCACATGAAGATGAGCATGTCGACAAACATGAGGCCCGCGAACAGGAAGAACTCACTCGCCTGCGACTCAAAGAACTTGAGCTCGGCAACAACGACGACGATGACATTGCCAAAGGCCACGGTGAGCAGCCAGAAGGCCTGCAGCAGGGACTTCATGCTGGGCGGCGCCTGCGAGTAGGAGAACTCCAGGCCCGTCACGGAGAACATAACCTCGCCGAGGGTCATGACCACATACTGTGGTATTAGCCAGAGCATGCTCATCGAGTTGGACGCCGTCACCTCGAACATGCGCGACTCGAAGCCCTCACTGCCCTGACCAATGACCAGGGCGTAGACGCCGCCGGGGCGCAGCAGCTGGCGATGGAGCAGCAGCTCGCCCGTCAGCACCTCGTACTCAATGGTGCTCAGCTCGTGCAGATCGTGGCTCCGAGCCTGCAGCTCCAGCGCCGTGTTGCCGCTTCTCACCTCCCGCCACTGGATCCGCGTGCTGGCCGGCAGGTTGGCCAGCGTGCGCACCAGCGCCAGGGATTTGTTCGACTTCTGCAGCTCGTCCACGTACCAGAGCTTGGTCACGGTCTGCGCTGAGCGCAGGAAGAGCGTGTGCGCGGTCGCCTCGTACAGGAGCTGGGTGCCACCGTCCAGCCGGGGACAGCCTGCAATTAATGCCACCTGCCATGGATCTCTTTCACTCAACTCGGGCCTCCGCGACTGTTTGGCCAACTCACCTGGAGTCAGGCGCTCGATGCCGTAGCTCAGCGTGAAGCTGCCATTGCTGGTGGCCACGTTGCCGCTGGCATAAAAGTCAATGCCAGTCAGGGTGAAATTGCTTCCGGCTGCCAGGTTGCTGCTCACCCGGTAATCGCAGCCGGGTATCCCGCTGAAGATGCGCAGCTGGGTGCTGCCCGCGCCTGGCAAAGTCGGATAGGTGCGCTGCAAAATCGGACTAGCTACAGTAAAAGCTCGCTTGAGCGAATCCCTTCCACGGCCACCTAATCGTTTTCTACATTTCAAATCCACCTTGAGTTGCGGATTTAGCGGTAAGTGTGAAAAGTTTCTTAAGATAATTGTCATAGAGATTGAATACCATTGGAAAATTGGGTGTGGAATTTCCCAAAAGCCAGTCATGCTAAGCACTTACATCCAACAAGGTTGATCACCAATCAGTCAATCAATCAGTCAGTCAATCAATCAATCAGTCAGGCAATTAATCAGTCAGTCAATCATTCAGTCAGTCAACCATTCAGTCAGTCAATCAATTACTCAATCACTGAGTCAATCAGTCAATCAGTCAGTCGTTCAATCAATTACTCAATCAATTAGTCAGTCAGCCTTTCAGTCAGTCAATCAGTCGGGAGAAACAGCTTTACATATGTATAGAGATATAAGAAGATGTAAATATGTATTCCTGCACATATTCTTTTAGCCGGACAGTCGACAGTAGTAGAGCCGTGTCTGTCCGCTCAAGCGTGCTTTCACTGTACACCTACCTTGTCCACGCATTGAAAGCTTGAGAGATTTGGAAAACTGTAATTTTGGGCGCTGGGCATAGGGTGCAGATAGAAAAGGGGAGATAGGAAATGGGAGATAGGAGAAAGGTGCAGATAAGATAGAGAAGAGGCAGAGAGAAAGAGAGACAGGTGGGGGAAGATAAAGACAAACACACGGAGACAACTATGATTACAATTTTTGATTTATTTGTATTAGATTAGTTTAGTTTTAAAATGTATGTCTTGGCATATTCAACAAGGCCCGACCCGTCGACCCGTCGGGCAGAGCTTTACACTTAGATTGTAAATGGACACAAAGTACATATATGAATTATCATAGGAAGGGGGGGGGGGCGGGGCGGGGTTTGTTTTAATATAATACACAACATTAGAGGGGGCGTGGCCTAGTTATCGATCTCCTTGCCCTTGTTGTCGACGCCCGTCTCGAGAGCCTTGATCTGACGACTGTCGTCGTCGCTGCCGTTGGTCAATGGCTCGGCCTCCTCGACCCGGTTGGGATCATTCGGCTTGTAGTTGTAGGCCATGAACATGAAGAGCAGCATGTCGACGAACATGAGGCCCGCGAACAGGAAAAACTCGCTGGCCTGCGAGTCGAAGAGCGCCGCCTCCGCAATGATCACCACAATCACATTGCCAAAGGCGACCGTCAGGAGCCAACAAGCCTGCAGTACGGACTTCATGCTGGGCGGCGCCTGCGCATAGGAGAACTCTAAGCCTGTCACGGAGAACATGACCTCACCCAAAGTCATCACCACATACTGTGGTATCAGCCAGAGGATGTTCATCGAGTTGGGCTCCGTGACCTCGACCAGCTTGTAGCTATATCCGCCGGCGGCCAGCTCGTTCAGGAGCAGGGTATAGACGCCGCCTGTGTGCGCGTGGACCGTACCCAACGCCTGGTTTTCGATGAAGATCTCGTAGTTGCCGGAGGAGACGCGCAGTCGGTAGGTCTCGTTGGCATTGTACTCGTAGCTCTCCTTGCTGCTCTTCAACACAATTTGTCGCTGTTGCTCAACGTTGCCAATGATCCGGATCAGCGGATAGCTGTCGGAGGGTTTGTTTACAAAGTCCTCCTCCCAGAAGGTTTCGCCCGTAATGTTGCGCGCATTCAGGAACAGAGACCAGGCCTTCTTCTCCGTGAGGGTACGGCTGCCGCCTGTATAGGCATGGCAAGCGGGATCCGTGCTGCTGATCGTATACTCCAAATTAAAGGTGCCGGGCACAAAGACATCCTTGTCCGTGAACATGCTGTACGGCTCCACAGTGAAGGTCTTCAGCGAATCGATGTTGGTGGCAAAGTTGTAGGCGCAGTTCTCAGTGTTGAAGACGCGCAGCTGCGCATTCTGGCTGTAGGGTAATGCGGGATAGGTTTTCTACAGCGACACAGAGAGCAAGGAAGGGAGAGCGAGAGGAGAGCGGGGAAGAGAGTAGAAGAAAGCGAAGGGTACAGAAACAGTTGGTGCAGTTTGGTGCAATCAAAATAAACGAGAAGCCGATAGCGACAACGACGACAACCGTAACTGGAACTCACCTCGAGATTGAGCTCCACAATGCCCGATATGATGAACGCGATGCCGGCCAGGATGCCGCCCATGGTGAGCTTCTGCAGCGGACGACGTATGCCGATCAGGCGCAGCACCGGATAGAACGCAACATCGTACAAGGGTATGAAGACTAGAATGAGAAGGGGATTGAGCACTTGGAGCTGATCCGGCTTCAGGTCCCAGGAGCCCATGTCGCCGTCCATGCGCGTCGCCTGGAAGGTCCAGCGTGAGCCCTGCTGATCGAACAATGCCCAGAAGATGGGCAGCGGCAGATAGAGGAACAGGACACGCATCAGTACCTTCACATCGTCGATCATCTGGCGATCGTACTTCGAGTCCGCATAGTCGAGCCAATGTTCGCGCGGATTGGTCTTCTTCTCCTTGCACTTGGTCGTCAGGGCCGTCCAGATGGTGCTGCTCACCAGCACCACCATGTTGCCGGCGGGAGGCTTGATCTTGTAGAGCGGTCGGCCCAGCACAAAGATCACCACGGAGACAATCATGAGGACGGCGGGCACACCGAAGGCCAGCGGATAGCAGTTGATGTCGTCGAAGCAGTGGACATCCTCGCGCAGGATGGGCGTCACGGTGGTCGAGATCAGCGAGCCGGCATTGATGGAGAAGTAGAAGAGCGAGAAAAACGAGGTTATCTGCTTCAGCTGCTCCGGCACCTTGAACTGATCACCGCCAAAGGCCGACACGCACGGCTTGATGCCGCCCGAGCCGAGCGCAATTAGCGCCAGGCCCAGTATGGTAAACGTTTCCAGTGGCAGGTTGAGCGGTCCAATGGCGCCGAGGGTCAACAGAACCGATCCGCATATATAAACCAAGGACAGATACAAAATGGTCTTGAATTTGCCCAGCCAGGAGTCCGAAATGATGGCACCAAACACGCACAGAAAGTAGACGAACATCGTGAAGACATGGAACACCACGGTGGCCGTGTCATCCGAGTAGCCCAGCTTCCGGCTCAGATAGAGCACCAGCACGGCTGCAAGAGATGGTTGGGAATAATAGGAATAACCACGGAATTAGCAAGGTTTTCCCCCCTTCGGACTACTCACTGCGCATGCCGTAATAGTTGAAGCGCTCGCAGAACTCGTTGCTGATGATGAAGAACACCGACTTCGGATAGGGCAGTTTCTGGAAGTAGAACGGGACTCGATTAGACCTTAACCGATCTTAGTTAAGCCTAAGGCAATGCGCCTACCTTCTGCTGACCTTCCGCCTCGGCCACATTACCGAAATCCTTGCTCGCGTCTGGATCGATGCCATTCTTCTTGGGCTCGGGATTGGCCACCAGAGCCTTGCCATTGCTCGCCGGCTCCTGATCTGGCACAGCTGTTGGTGTCGGGGCCTCGGCGGCTGGAACAGGACTTGACTCTGTCGGGGCTGACGCTTCGACTGGAAGAGCTCTAGACTCGGCGCTGGCAATGTCCGAAGGATCGCCGCCTGCCTCGGCGAGCTTGATATCTGCAACGACACCTTGACGCGATTATTTGGCTTTCAGGCAAGTTTTTCGCGGCAGCAGAGCCCACCCAAAAGCGGCACTATCTCCTGAGGCGCTGTCATTGCGAACTGTCGCCGATTTCATCAGCATGGGCAACCCAACTAATTGTTCTACGTATACTTTATGGATGGGATGAAGCAGATCGCAGACAGACGCCTGGCCGCGTCAATTTGGCGCTATTTATGAACTTGAGAGCATTAGACCTGTCATCAGACATAGCTGAGACGGTGGGCTCCATATACGTCAGGGTATCTAGATAACGTATTCGGACTTGTCTGTTTGTCATATCATAAATGGATACGGACTACACGTATCTACGGAAGAGATTACAAAAGCTTCACATATCCATATCTCAATGCAAACAAGCATTGCTGTCGGGAGAGCGAATGCAGCTCTGCTCTGCGAGTTTCATAGCTGTCAGCTGCTAGTCAAGAGCAGCTTAGGACGAAGACGAAGTAGCTGAAAAGTCTACAGTCTTTGCAAGGAAAGGCTAGTTGAAAGCAAAGCTGATAGAACCCTTCCAATAAATGTATCCATATCTTAATAAAAACAGTAATTGCTGTCCGGAGAGCGAATGCAACTCTGCTCTGCGAGCTTCATAGCAAGAGCAGAAGAAGAAGTCATTGCAGGGAAAGGCTTGTTGGAAGGGAGGTAGATATAGCCTGTCCAATAAATGTATCCATATCCAAATGCAAACAGGAATTGCTGTGAGGAGAGCAAATGCAACTCTGAGAGCAGAGTTTCATAGCTGTCAGCTGCAAGTCGAGTTAGTCAAGTAGCTGAAAAGTGGACAGTCATTGCAAGGAAATACTTGCTGGAAGGGAAGTTGATATAGCCCAATAGTCCAATAAAGACAACGATTAGCCGCTGTAATCGAGTACTCGACGATTAGCCCGCACTCGATAAACATTTATTTTAGTTTTATGACGGGCATTAGCCCAATAATGTGCCGACTACGCACATCCGTCGCGTCACATCCCGGCCATAAAGCGCCCAGACTTGAGGCCAAGCAATTGCTCAGGAATTTATTCCCATATACCATTTACCATTCACCATTTGCTATTTTCGTGTATATCAGAGCGCTTATCAAAGTCAGGTATCGCGGCGCGGCAACTGTTTGAAGTCGGGCAGCGGACGAGGCGCAGGCAATGCCAATGCCAATGCCAGCCCATTGGAACTATCTCAACCTAATTTGGCCAAAATTAAACATGCGCCAATGCTGAATGCTGAATGTCGAGTGCCCATCGACATGTCTCCATGGATTCTCGATAGCCGATTGTAAAATGTCTGGAAATAAGACCTTTTATGGAATACCCTAAATGTGTTTTTGTTTGCTTAACCCGAGCATAACTCGAGGCTTAGCACCTTAGTAGCCTTGGGCTTTGGTATATACACACTTTGGTATGCCATTTTCAAGTGTTGAAAGTTTCATCAAGATCGGACCATAAACAGCCGAGTTAATGGAGACTGCAAATCCCCCTTTATAGTCGATCGCCAGGGGAAGAAGAGGCATAAAATATACATATTTGAAATGTTTAATGCTTATATACCCGTAACAAGTTAATCATTTTTACTCGGTATATATCTAGGAGAATCTTTTTGCATAATATCGATCACAGATTTATAAAGGACCTGAATATACCAAATTTTCTATTTAAGTTCTCTTATAGTTGGAAAATATTTCAAATTTTGTATATCTTCCCTAACAAGAAGACAAGTCGAAATCGAGAATTCCCTTTTGCAGCTTCAGCCTTCAGCTTTGATTGTATTCCATATAAAAGCCGTCAAAAATTGCATTTGGATCGGACTTCAAAGACCGTTGCTAATTAAGAATGCATTTCCGTAAGGCGTAGGCCTTTTCATTTTATTTAATTTAGACCAGTTTTCATTTTCGAAATTAAACTCTTTTGTTGAAACAGATATTGAGTGGGAAAAATATCAATCAAGCATCTGATCCTATTCTGAATAGTTTAAAACTTTGGTAAAAATATAAAGCATATATATATATACATATATATATATATATATTAATGTATATATGGTTTATATAAGCCCCTAAGGTTTATTGCTTTTAGCCAGGTTTCTTCCTTTATGGCCACACTTGGCTTGGGTAATCACATTTAGACGGCTGCACGTGTAAATTTGCTTAAGATTTTATGTCCCAGATATTTTGTTTAGCTTATTGAGACACATTTTAATAAAATGTTTAAAAAACTTAATTTGCCAAAAGGTCGCCCAATTTAAGCCAGACAGAAGTCTGGCTAATTGATTACGCCCAAATTGGCAGCTGGCAGTCCCAAGTTGCCAGAAGGCAATGAGAACAAGAGCAGCAGTGTGCCCGACTGGAAGATACCCTGCTCTGTATGGAAGAATATATAATTCCCCTGGGGAAATATCTAGATCTACGAGGGATATAGAATTGACATGGGTTATATTTCCTTCAAACTTGGCAAAAAGATTGCCGGCGAGTTATTTTATATATCTATCTTATTTCTTAGTTAATTTGTTTATTTGCTGTCATCTAAACTTATTCCTTTTCTTCTTCCTTCTTCCTTTTAAGTTAAGCAGAATTTTCTTTTGTCGTTCAATTTTCATATAATTTCCTGTTAAAGCAGTTGCTTGTGCGATCCAAGAATATTTTTTTTGCACAAATGAAGTAAAAGTAAAAGTAAGTTCGTCTGTGGGGTGTTCACTGTAGCCAGCTTTTCCTTGAGTTGTGTTTAGTCATAGGAATTTCTTGGAATTTCGATAAATGTAGATAGGCCATGTGGAATACTATCTAAAACTCCGGGGCGTACGTGTCCGCTCCCATAGGTCTCTATGGGATCCGAGCAGTCGGGAGAGTCGGGAATGCGAGTCGTAAATTTGAGATTGGCCAAAATGGGAATACCAATTGTGGTTAGCGTTCGATTTGGCTTATCATTATATGGGCCTTATCAGCGATCGATCTATCTGGTTGCTATATCGCTTGTTTGTTTGGCTGTTGTGAACAGCGCTAACTGATTTACAAGCGATTAAGCCGGCACTTTGTGCTTACTGCCATGTTTATGGGTCCTTCGTGCAGCTAGCGATAAGGCCCAAGAATTGGGTTGAATGTGGCATCCAACGGCACGTACTTTCCCACGCAGCACAGCCAAAGGCAGAGCATGGCCCAGGTTTGTGCGTGGAGCATTCCTTAGACGAACTCCAACATGTTCCGGATACCCGGTATCTGTCGTATATACTCGCAGATACTCGAAGATACTCATACATACTCGTACATACTCATAGATGCTCAAACATACAAGTACATACTTGGAGATACTCATACATACGCGTAGATACTCATACATGCACGTGTATATAGTCGTAGATACTCATACATACTCGTACATACTCGTAGATACTCATAAATACTCATACATGCATGTGCACATAGTCGTAGATACTCATACATGCACGTGCATATAGTCTTAGATACTCGTAGATACTCATACATACTCATGCATGCACGTATACATAGTCGTAGATACTCGCACATACTCGTACATACTCGTAGATACTCATTAATACTCATACATGCACGTGCACATAGTCGTAGATACTCATACATGCACGTATATATAGTTGTAGATACTCATACATACTCGCAGATACTCGCACATACTTGTGCTCGAACATGCGGCTGTGATTGACTTGTTTGCCGTTAATTAACGTTTGGCAAGATGTATTACCAAACAGCGCTCCGGCCTTAATTGCTGGCTTATCAGCAACATTTTGGCAACTTCTCGCCCAATTGCCAGCTGGCTAAAACAATTACTCGAACCTAACAACCCGCTCCGGCCAGGCAGCCAGGCATCCAGCATGCAGCTCGGCTCAGCTCAGCTCAGCCCAGCTCGAGTCAGTGATTCAGTCGGTCCGTTTAGATTGCAGCCAATTAGTCATGTGGCAAATGAAATTTAGTCGGGTGCCTAACGCCGTGGAGCACCGATTTCGACTAGAACACAATACTATATGCAAACAGACGAGCATGCATTGTCGACTGAGAAAGTACCCAAGGTGCACTCTGGGTAAATCGAATACAACAAATGCAACCCACACACACACAATATACTCGATTTATACTCATTCCCGATCCCCGCAGCAAGAAGAAGTATTCATTGTGCTCGCCGTGGACTCAAAGCGAGTACTTACTATAAATCCTGGTTTACTCTGCCCGAGCAATATGCAAATCACTTTAGTTTGACTTTAGCATTAACCTATTCCGATATATATATGTATATATATAAACTATTTGAAAGGGAAGCTGTTTCATGCCAAACTTGCGCTGTGCTTGTTGACCAAGTTTGGCATTTGGCATTGCCTTTCGAACCGAACTCAGAGGCCAGACCCGAAAACGGGCAACCGCTACAGTGAAGACCCGCTATGCGGCCAGGGCTGGCACACACTTGAGGGCTTATCGGCCCGATAAGATTGGCTCGAGCATGATTTAGTGCAGAGTTCTTGGAAACGCGCGCGACGGCTCAACCCCAACCTGACTAAAGAAATAATGCCTAATCGCCTATTATATGATAAGACCTATCTGCAATGTATACAGATTATTTATGGGAGAATTACTTAAGCTTTTGTTGACAACAAATCAAATCAAAGCAAGCATAATTCGAGAACGGGGCACGGAATGTTTTTGTCCAGATCTATTCGATCTATTTAACAGGATTGTTGGTTGGGCATTTCTTAGCTCATAACTCGTTTGAGTATTTCATAGTTTATCACAATGGATATTAGAACTTTTTTAAAAATCCCCTAAATGTTTTTTTGTTAGCTCAACCCGAACATATCTCGAAGATTAGAAACTTAGTAGCTTTAGGCTTTGGTATATACACGCTTTGATATGCCATATTTGAGTGTTGAAAGTTTCATCAAGATCGGACCACAAATAGCCGAGTTAACAGAGACTGCAATTCCCATATATAATGGGTCGCCAGGGGAAGAAGAAGCACAGTCGCAGCATAAAAAGCGCCGACTTTTTCTCAACTAGTTTTTGTTCTTGCCTTTGTTTAAACTTAGAATTTCTTTAGTTAGAGTTCTTATCGTGCATATAGCTTAAAAAAGTACCGTTTTCATGATCCGTCATGTTGTTACTGGGTTGTAATCACTTCACATCCGTTAGGCAACACTTTAAAACAAAAAGAGAAAGAGAGAGAGATAGAGAGAGAGAGAGAGAGAAATCAGAACACGGTATTGAATTTTCGAAACACGATATTTAATTTCGGAAAGTTCAAAAAAACACTAAAAATATTTTATTTAATTTGTAAGCGAAAAAATTGAAAATAAAAATTGAATAATAAATTTGCCGCCGAACTGAACTTGAATAATTTTGTATGATTATTGTAATTAGCACGTAACGCATTCGCCCGGAGCGAAGCACGCGAAAAAAAAAATAAAAATAAATGCAATTAAATGAAAATGCAAAATACAACAACAAATTAATGTAAATAAACAAAGAGTCAATAAGAGTTGAACTGAGCGCGCCTCGACGCTATAAAACATGATTTTAATTATATTCGTCATTCTCTGCAAGTCGAATAACTCACATCAGAAGCATTTATCGAAACAGAAAACAAAAACAAAAACCAAAAAAAAAAATAATAATAATATGAAGAAGAAGAATTAACAGTTAAACGCAACAGTTACAACAACGCGAAGTGGAAACAACTGTAAGCTGGATGCGCGCGGATTCGTTTGATCGATGCGCGTCCAATTCCGCCAACGGCAATCGACTGACTGATGTCCGATGCGTGTAAGTCAACTAAGAAGCCGTCGGATGACGGACGTCGACGTCGACGTCGGCGTTGACGTTGGCGTCGGCATCGGCGACAACTTCGAGCTTGACGTCGACTGCGCCCGTGCCCTGTGCAGGCGTTGGCGTCGGTGTCTGCGACTACTTCGAGCTTGACGTCGGCTGCGACTGCGACTGCGACTGCGCGTGGTCCCTGTGAAGACGTCGGCAACAACTGCGAGCTTGACGTCGACCGCGACTGCGACTGCGCGCGTGCCCTGCGGCGTCGACGCTGCAGTCTGTTTTGGACACCGTTAAACACGCCGCTAATCGCTTTTTGGAGAGCTTGGCCAAAAGCTTATCAGCTACAAAAACAAAGCTTATCGCTGCAGCTGAAGTATTTACGAGCAGAAAGCGCGCGTCCTTCACAGCTCACAGGTAATTTACAGCCAGATATGTATATCGCGGCGATCAGAAGTCCGATATGTGTATGCATCTATCTACAACTGTTAAATCGACATGGGCTCTATCTCACAGTTTGTTTAGCCAGGGGCATCCGATACCGATACCGTTACCGTTACCTGGCCCGTTATCTGGCAAACAGCAGCCCTTGTAGAGTCGTGTCTGCGGCGTCATTAATTAAGTTTTTTTTTGTTTTTGTGTCAATTCATTTCTTATCTCCGCCCGGCAGATAACTTTTACTAGGGTATCTACAAATACAGTTACTTTTCAATTACAACCCAGATACATACATACATACATATATGTATGTTCTTCTGGGCAAGATTTCCTTCCTTCCTTCCTTCTTCTTCACTGGGCCACAATGCCCCGTTAAGGTGTCCATTTGTCACCAGGTCCCAGGTAAGATCCATCTATTGATCTTATCTAATGCCAACGCTGACTTGGCTCTGTTTTTATGTGCCTAATCGTTCCAGCGATAGCCGATAATCGACGGCCAATACCTGATGGCTGATAACTGTGCATGGAGCACATATATTTACGATTACCCATAATTACGGGCACAAAGATTAGCACATCCACAGGTACAGGTAAGTACAGGTATATCGTAAACATGACTATTGCATTGTACGACCGAGTGTTATTGGATGTTATTCGAATGGGCGATTTATGGACTCTGTTTATGCCCTTGCAGAGGATATTATAATCTTGTCTCGAGCTGTGTAACGCATAGAAGAAGACATCTTCGACCCCATAAAGTATATACATATATTCTTGATCAGTATCAACAGCCGAGTCGATATAAGCCTCTGAAGCCTCTCGCCGTCCGTTCATATAGCTGCCATAGGAACGATCGGTCGAAAATAAGGTTCTTGTAGGAAAAACTTTCTGTTTTCCAGGATATCTTAACCATACTCTACATTTGATATATTCCCTGTGCCTCTTAGATACGAGCTTAGCATTATGAACAGCTTAGGTCTGCAAGGGTATTAAATCTTCGGCGTGCCTTCTTTCTCGTTTCTGTTTTGTTTTGTTTCTATTTGCTTTCGCTTAGACGATCGATTGTCATTTGCTCAGCGACAAAAGCCAAAAGCGACTTGAGTTATTATGAAGTACCCGATCCAGTAATCAGGTATATATACATATATTCATATATATATATTATATATGCCATTATGAATGGATTGAGTAACACTTTATTGAAGCTATTAAGCGCAGCGCATGGCCCATATCTATAATACTCGCACTTGAGCTGCAACTAGAGACTATAGACTTTATATGGAGTGTCGACGGGGTCGTGAGACATCAATATTAATATGGATTGCAGCAGAAGACAATGGCCCTGGGGCCTCTTGAGAAACGTATCGAGTATCTCTATATGGGACTTACATCATGTTGGATCCGATCACATTTTCTGATCTAGCGCAGGGAATACAAGAATCCGCCTTTGTTCCACACACGGTGAATTCGAACAAAGCCGAGTCAGTGTTAATAAAATGATGACAGATTAACTAATAGAATTTGTGAATAATTTCCCAATAAAGTATATAGCTCTTAGCTTTTAAAGGCAACCCACTTGAAGAGCTTGCCTAGCACGCGTCCCGATTACAGAGCCTACGCGGTCAGCTGACAAGGTTTGTCCGATTAGATTGCAATCGATGTGTAAATGGTGCTCGTGGATAGATTAGCTTAGCGGTAATCTAGTCTAAAGCTCACTTTGGGCCGGAAGACCCCCCATGAGTTCCCTTTAAAGGTAGCTTGAAAGGAATGGAATAGTCTAAACCTCCAGTGACTTCCCTTTAAGGGTAGCTTGAAAGGAATGGGAACAGTGCCCACAGCTAGCCAGGATCCTGCTGTCAAGATCTGAGTGGTAATCTAGTCCAAAGCTCACTTTGGGCCAGAAGAACCCCTATGACTACCCTTTAGGGGTAGCTGGAAAGGAATGGAAGGTTAGCTTGGAAGGAATGGAATGGTCTATAGCTCACTTTGAGCTCACTTTGGACTCACCGGAAGGCCCCCTGTGACTTCCCTTTAAGGGTAGCTTGGAAGGAATGGAATAGTCTATAGTTCACTTTGGGCCAGAAGACCTCCTGTGACTTCCCTTTAAGGGGGGTAGCTCGGATGGAATGGGAACAGTGTTCACAGCTAGCCAGGAGCCTGCTGTCAAGATCCGAGTATTCGCATCTCATTCAAAATCATATTCATAATTTCAATGTTTCGGAAAATGCGCGAGCGCATGGCTACCCCACCGCTGAGCGAATCCTCGGCCTGTTCCTGCGGATCCGACAGCTCTCTGCGTAAGTCAGCCGATCCTTCTCGTCTCTCCTCTCTCAACCCTCTTTATCTGCTGCTCGCTCTCTTTTGTTGGCAGTGCTGTGTTCTGGCGGCGGCGTCGATCAGCTTCCATTGGGCCTGGGCGTAGAGAGCGCCGGCGCCTCCACGTCCCGCACTCGCTACTACGAATCGGAGTTCGATGCGAACGAGTCCGAAAGCCAATCCGATACCACCGACAGCAGGGACTGGCGCCGGGAAGCGGGCGAAGAGGTAAGATAGTCGTGATCTCAGTTATTAAAGAAAGTATAATGCAGCCCCTATATCATTTGTGTGTCATAGAAACTGATGGTCGAAAATCAGATTTTATTATTCATTATTATTTTTTGTTATCATTTTCACCAAACGAATCACATTCAAGCAATGCCACAACTTTGGCAGGGTATTCAATCTCTCGCATTGCAGAAATAACTGCGCTTTCTTTAACAACCCCCGACCCTGACAGAAGGGCTAGCAGCATAAAAGACACACACACACACATATATACATATGTATGTGTTTCGCTTTGAACTTGAGAGCCGCAGCTAGAAGAAGGCGCCGCCAATGCCGACGCCGACTGCGCTGCTTGCCTGCATTGCGCTGCGCTGCACCAAGCAGCTGACAAACTCAACAGAGGCGGCGAGTGAGCACAAAAAGAGCGCGCAATCGTGAGAGTAAAACTTGATCTCCGTTAATTGGCGCAGCGACGCCGCTGTCATGCTTATCCCACACACACACCCCCTCCCCCTCCCTTCACCATGCATAGCGTTTATTAAAAATTCTCGTTTGATCGCCCTTTTTTTTTTGTTGGCGAGGGTGTCTGCAGGCTTTCGCTTAAAAGCGCAGCTTGCACAGCTCGCACTTCATTCGCACATTTGTCGTTTTGAAGGTGTCGCGTCTCTGTCCCGCAGTCCGCTGTCCGCTGTCCTCTGTCGCCTCTCTTCGTCTTCGTTTTGTGGCGCAAACGTGACTGCACGTCGTCACCCGCACCCCCCGCCAGAGATTAATAACTGCAAGTCGGGCGTGCGTTTTTCGGCAGTTGAGGTAAATTCCAAGCCGTAAATTGAACTTGAGATTAGGCATTTGTTCGTTTTGTGTTCGTTTCGAGTTCGTTTTCGACTGTTTTGTTGTGTGCATTACATTTACAACAACATGTTACAAATGAAATCGTCGGACGAGTCAGCTGCCAACGGCAAATCAAAGGAGTTGGAAGCTGGCGAGAAACAAGAGAAAGAGGTGAGCTTAATGTACCGTTACGTTAAACGATTAAACGCACAAGTATGGTCCGCTTGACAGGTCCACAAATGTACATATATAGGTATGTATGTGTGTGAGTAGAAGTACAAGCCTAATTGCATACATATGTACATACCAAGCCCTACCTGAAATATAAAAAATAAACCACTTACAAATGTCAGCATCTGCGTTGACTGCGACGGCGACGGCGACTGCGACTGATGCAGCGCTGTAGCGTCGTCTGCGTAGCGTCTGCTTATTGTCACTTTCAGTTGACGAATGAGAAAGTGTAATACACATAAGCACTCACATATACACATAAATCAAAGCACGCACGTGCAGCATTTCTGAAAGCACACACACACACACACACACACACACACAAATGCACTCACATACATATGTATATGTATGTATGTAATATATGTACATATAAGAGATACAAACCAGAGATCGCTTGCCAAAGTGGACAAAGCCACTGACCGCTTTTGTCTATATATGTATGTATGTGAGTATATATGTGTGTGTGTGCAAGTGTACAATATAATTGTGTGCGTGTATGCATTTAAGTCGCAATTGCAGCTTAAACCGTTTATACCTTTAAAAGGGTACAAATTAAATACCCAAGGAAATACTTTTGAATAAGAGAAATGCCCTGTTAGGGTTAGGTTAATATATCCATTATGTCACGCAAAGAAAAACAGTTATTTTCGGGGTAGGAGATTTCGAATGTTTCTTCTTTTATTTTTTTTAGCCAATTGGAGCAATATGATATTGTGACCCAATTTTTACGACATATGTATTTGTAAATGTGGGGTAAACATAATACCGCATAATACATAATACAGGGTATTATATCGAAAATTCCAAGCAAAGAAGAACAGTTATTTTCGGCATGCAAACACGTAGAAGATTTCGAATTTTTCTTATTGGAGCACTATGATATTGTGACCCAATTCTGATGACATATTTGCGCATACGTTGGGGAAACACAATTCGACCCGCAAATTGATGAAGATTTATCGAAAAACAAAAGAGGTTTATCGTAAGAAAAACTACGCACGCTTTTAAGACATACATATGATATATTATAAAGTGGTTCGATCCGACCGAGGGAGAGATTTCAGCACAAGATAACCTCAAAGAGAGACTATTTCCATACCGAATCGGATCTTGATTTTGATCAACATGATATGTATATACTTTATGGGGCAGCTCTCAGCTGTTGATGCTGGTCAGGAATAGCTTTGGAGGCTGGGTGTTGACCCATTTTGTTCGCATACCGACTGGCCTTGGATGCCCGCCGATCGCCGATCGTCGATCAATCCTTTTATTGCCCGCAAATTGATTGAATTAATCAGCGAAATGGCATCGATATCGAAGTCGAGATTCGAATCAAAACAAAAGACCCCTCCGCCGATGCCGATGACCCACTTTACTCTCAACTCAATCGAGTTGAATAACCCATTCAGCTGAAGTTACGGGTATCTTGGTTTACCGGACTTATCTACCTATCTAAGGTATTTGTTGTCTGACTATGCAAGCGATTTGTGACTAGTCGAACGTTAAACAACAACTAAACAAAGATATCAACAACAATTGACGTCGACTCTGCAATTAGTCGCAGCTTGAATCATCAGGTGGTTGGATATGCGTTCCATATTACAGCCCATAATTGCCGTTCAACCGACTGAGCGTAAAAAATACAACGAACGTGATGTCACAATTTCACAACAGACCTGTATTTTGGCAAATATGAATTTGTAAGGTAGTGTGATGAAAAATGTCAGCGGGAAAACTAAAGAACTCCTTTACTTCTGAACAGCATCGTTAGTCGAATCAAATAATGCCTTGACACAAATATTCTCTGCATATAAATATATACTATCTACATTGCATAATATATTAAATAAATTCCCTCATAGATCTTCGCAAAAGAGTTTGAGGCCGATCGGATGTAAACAAAACAATTATTTTTCGCGATTTTTCCACACATGCCAGTAGAATTTCCCCGGAAAACCCGAAACCCCGTTTTAACAGTGAATATTTCAGCTTTCTAGCGCATACGGCTTAGGCTGTGCGTAGATCATCGATCAATCAGTCGATCAGTCAGTCGATCAATCAGTCAATCAGACAGTCAGAAAGTCAGTCAGTCGGAAAGTCAGTCAATCAGTCAATCAGTCAGTCAATCAGTCAGTCAGTCAGAAAGTCATTCAATCAGTCAGTCAGTCAGTCGATCAGTCAATCAGTCAATCAGACAGTCAAAAAGTCAGTCAATCAGTCAGGCAATCAGTCAGTCAGTCAGTCAGTCGATCAGTCGATCAGTCAGTCGATCAGTCGATCAGTCAGTCAGTCAGTCAGTCAGTCAGTCAGTCAATCAGTCAGTCAGTCAGTCAGTCAGAAAGTCAGTCAATCGGTCAGTCAGAAAGTCACTCAAAACAAACAGTTTTATATATAGAGATCAGCATCGTTAGTCGAATCACATTAGTCTGACTCTTTGATTGATTGATTGATTGATGATCAACGCAGAATAGGCTATAAATTTTAGATAATCTATGCCAAGATCGTAAAACAGTAAAAATTTGATTAAAAATACATTGGCCGGGCAAAACCGGATAGTACTTGCCTTTTTATTGCAAATGTTTCAACCTTAGCTAGACTCAACATTTAAAATGTTGTCCATGTCTGCGACCAGTTAGACGGGCTCAGAATTTATAATAGTATATACACATATATATATTTATATATGTGTGTGTAGTCCAGAGAGAGAAAGGGAGAGAGACAAAGAGACAGAGAGAGAGAGAGAGAGAGAGAACATCGTTCAATTGAGTGGGAAAACTCAGCGATGATCTATCAGTTGGGATCTATTCTATTGTTTTTTTTTCCAACGCTATTTGCCAATGTCAAACAATCGGGGGAGGGGAATAACGAAGAAATTTCTAGGTCTGGGTCTGGATCTGAGAAGCGGCATTTCGTGCTCACAAAAAGCTTTTTTTTTTACATGTCGCAACTCGTTTTACAATATGTAAAAATTCCAGTCAAATCGCATTTGAATTAATCGACTTGATAACTAAAGCCAAATGGCTTTTGAATACCCTGTAAGCAGAGTTGGGCTCGGACTTGACTTTGGAGCCGGGCCGGGCAGAATTCGCAATTTGTTTAGCTTTCGGCCAACAGCTGTTGGCTTAAACCCGTTTAGCGTTTTACCTTGGCCAAAAGCAACCAAAACAAAACGAAAGACGAAAACGACAAAGCCAAAAAAAAATTAAAAAAAAAAACAAAACGAAAATGAAATCGTAAAGAGTCGATAGCCAAATACATTCATAACAACAGTAGGTCAGTCAGTCTTACTATCTGGCGAATACATAATTATCTACAGATATTTGTATACCCTGTACCACTCGACAATGTGCGAAAAGGGTAGTTTGTTCTTGTGCCCAACTATGTAACAGGCAGAAGAAAGCATTTGAGAGCCCAAGAGAACATTTCCGTGCCCATGAATACGTAATTATCTACAGATATTTGTATACCCTGTATTATTAACAATGTGCCTAAAGGGTAGTTTGACCTTTAAATTTATACATATATATTCTCATTTTCTTATCTCAATATCTCCTTCCATTTTCATGATATAAATAAGATAAACCTGGCACGATAAGCACATGGGTACAGGGTATCATCTAGTCGCGCTTTTCCGATTAAAGCACTCTTGTTTAAAGCCTTTTCGAGTGTGAACGAGAACATACCCCGTATTAAGATAACAAGCATGACTGCAAGCCCAACAATTGTTAGAGAGAGATGAAGAGATAGATAGAATAAGAAAGAGGGAGAGAGAGAAGAGAAGCGAAGGGAAAAAACAAAGTTGTTCATACGAGACCGATCGTTCCTATGGCAGCTATATGATATAGTTTCCGACATATGCACTGCGTGCAAGAGAAAGAGGGAATTCCGAAACTGAGAGACTTGTTTGCATAAAAGCAGACGGACGGACAGACGGACTTGGCTATATCGACTCGGCTGTGGATACCGATCAGGAATATATATACTTTATGGCGTCGGATATATCTCCTTCTATGCGTTACACAGCTCGAGACAAGATTTGAATACCCTTTGCAAGGGCATAAAGAAGATTTGTTAGGCATAGACAAGGCCTATCTTCAGTTACGTATATAAAGATACTCGTACTACACACACACACACACGCACACTCAGACACACAGATATAGTTGTAGTAATTGGCAGTTGTCGGATTCGACAAGTCAGCGAATGATGCGGCACTTTGCAGTTGCCATTTGATTTGTCGGGCGTAGATAATGACGGGGACAGGTCCAATAAACAATAAATCGTGCGACGAAAATAGTTGCGATAATTACGAGTCATCTCTTGCTCGAATATATAATTGGCTAAATCGGATAACAAGACGCAGATGTCTGCTAACTAAAGATTGTACTCTAATCTCCGGGTCTTCTTCTCATCTTCTTCTGCTTCCTCTTGTTCCGTTTGACAGAGTCCGGAGTATCCCAAGTCGGTGGCCTTCATCATCAGCAATGAGTTCTGCGAGCGTTTCAACTATTATGGAATGCGTGGTAAGTACTTCCCGATCCCTATGGCCCCCATCTCCTCCTCCTTCCCCATACGCTTGTTGTCCCTGATCTCTATGACCCCCCTCGCCACGAGCTCTATGACCCCTACTCCCCCGATCTCTATGACCCCCCTCGCCACGACCTCTATGACCCCTCCTCCTCCCGCACGAAATAAGTCTTCCCCGATCTCTATGCCCTTCATCTCCTCCTCCTTCCCCACGTGCTAGTTGTCCTCGATCCTTACGACCCCTTCTCTCCCATGTAGAAAGTCCTTCCCTATCTCTACGCCCCCCTCCTGCCCCCGATCTCTCTGACTCCTTCTTCCCCACATGATAATTACTCCTTGATCTCTATGTCCACCTCTCCCCCAGATCTCTAAGTCCTCATCGCTCTCTATGAGCCCCCCCTCCTCCACCCTCCTCCCTCGATCTCTATTCGCCTCCTCCACCTCCCAGCACGTTTAGTAATCCCGCAATTATTCTCTCTTCCGCAGCGATTCTGGTGCTTTATCTGACGCACAAGCTGGGCTATGACGAGGAGACGGCAACGGTGCTCTTCCACGTGTTCACCATGCTGGTGTACATCTTCCCCCTGGTCGGAGCACTGATCGCGGATGGTTGGCTGGGCAAATACAAAACGATCTTGTATCTGTCGGTCGTGTATAGCTTGGGTGCGATGATTGTGGCCTTTGGGGCCATACCCATAGCCGGAATGCCCGTGAAGTGAGTATCGCCGTATTCCATATCCTTATTCGCATCGGTGAGTTGTGCTCTTCATTGGCAGGGTGGTGACCATTGTGGGCCTGCTGCTGATAGCCGTGGGCACCGGCGGCATCAAGCCTTGCGTCTCGGCCTTCGGTGGCGATCAGTTCCAGCTGCCGGCTCAGGCCGTCGACCTGGCCAAGTTCTTCTCGCTCTTCTACTTTGCCATCAATGCGGGCTCCATGATCTCGACCACCGTGACGCCCATCTTGCGGGCGGATGTCTACTGTTTCGGCGAGGAAGACTGCTACTCGCTGGCATTTGGGGTGCCCGCCGTCCTGATGATCGTCTCGATGGTGATCTTTGTGGCCGGGAAGAGGCGCTACAAGCTGCGTCCGCCGTCGGGCAACATGATCTTCGGCGTGTCGCAGTGCATCACAAATGCGTACAAGGGCTGGCGCCAGAATCGCCAGGACAAGCCGATGGTGCACTTTCTCGACTATGCCACGCCCGTCGTGGGCCAGCAGATGGTGTACGAGACAAAGTGTTTGACCAAGATCTTGCTGCTCTATGTGCCGTTCCCCATCTTCTGGGCGCTGTCCGATCAGCAGGGCTCGCGCTGGACCTTCCAGGCGACGCACATGGACGGCTCGATCCTCGGCTACCAGATCAAGCCCGACCAGATGCAGGTGGTCAATCCTCTGCTGATACTCGCCTTTATTCCGCTCTTCGACTATCTCATCTATCCGCTGCTCGCCCGCGTCGGCATCAAGCGTCCGCTGCAGAAGCTCAGCATTGGCCTGCTCCTGGCCGCCTTCGGATTCTTTCTGTCTGCCGCCGTCGAGCTGCGCCTCGAACAGCTCGAGCCGGCTGCAACGCCCTCTGCCCCGGACATGGCACATCTGCGGCTCTACAATGGGATGCCCTGTCGCTACGACTTTACCAGCGACCTGGTCTCCGGCTCCGACTCGGACTCGGACTCGGACTCGATTGAGCCGCTGGGCATGTGGTCGAATCTGGACCTGCATGTGCCCCAGCCCAAGGAGTACGCGTTTCTGGCCCGGCCGCAGACCAAGCAATGCCCCAGCATCGAGGGCAGCATACGCCTGGAGCCGGGCAAGTCCGTCAGCTATTTTCTGGCCAATGCTGCGCTCCAGGAGTTTCCCGATGGCCTGACCAGTGCCCAGCGCATCAATCGGCCCCCGCTGCTGCGCACCCTGGTCAACACGCCCGCGGGCGAGGGTCCCGTCCTGCTGCGGGCACCCGTTTCGGGTGTGCCCGGCATCAGGCTGGACATTGACAATCTGACGGCGCTGCACGAGATCTCGCTCGGCTACGGCGAGCTCGACATCAACGGGAAGCGTGCGGCCAGCTTTGAGGCCAAGAACGGTGGACTCTACAGCCTGCTGGTCCAGGGCAATGCCCGCGACGGCTACGTAAGTGCCCCAATGGAATTAAGCTCAGAGATTAGCCCTCTAATGTGATCTCCTCCTTCTCCTTCTCCTACTCCTCTAGCAATACAACATGCTGGAGGTGGTGCCGCCCACATCGCTGTCCATACTCTGGCAGCTGCCGCAGATTGTGGTGATGACCGCCGCCGAGATCATGTTCTCCGTGACGGGTTTGGAGTTCTCCTTTACCCAGGCGCCGGTCAGCATGAAGTCCGTGCTGCAGGCCTGCTGGCTCCTCTCGGTCGCCATTGGCAATATGATTGTCGTGGTCATAGCCGAGGTCAAGTTCGTCAGCACACAGTCGGCGGAGTTTGCGCTCTTCGCCAGCATCATGCTGGTCAACCTGTTGATGTTCCTCTTCTTGGCGCGCAACTACAAGTACATGGATCTGCCCAATGTCGTCAAGGACGAGGAAATCAGCGAGATTACGCTGCACAACATCGAGGATCACCTCCAGCAGCAGTCCAATATGAAGCGCGGCTCGGCTGGCGACGGCAACATGGACACGCCAGGACACGGCAGTTATCGTAATCAGGCCTACGATACTTAGCTGGAGCCCTAAATCTCTGAACCTGTGTTAACTGAGACTGATTCTCGAATATGCTATTAGCAACCGTTTTTTTTTATATTTATTTTATGCTTTTGTTATTTTTGTACCATTTTTAAATTAGTCAAATTAAGTCTAAGTCATTTTTATGTGCGTTGTTATAAATGTTTGTTTTTTTAATACATGTAAAATAAATAAGTACGTTTATATCTGCAATAACATTTAATTTGTAAAACTCCAAGTATTTATATTCCTTTGCAAACTATTTAAATTTCACATTCCGACTTTTTAAATTACCCGCGCAAGCTAAATTTCCCATTCACCATTTAAATATAAAATATCCCATTGAGACTGATTGAATTTCCCGCGCACAATATTTAAATTTCCTATTTCGACTTTTTGAATTTCCCTCCCTTGCGCAACGATTTCAATTTAAATTCAAATTTAACGGTCACATAACGCTTCAAGTCGTTAAGCTTGCCAGGGCTGCACGCCCAGCGCTGCCACCCGGTCGTAAAGACAGTGCAGCCACACCAGACGTATGTGTGTGTAGGTTTTCTAGTGATGGGCAGCACTGTTAGCTGCTGCTGTGTTTAGTGCGCAGTGCGCGCGATCGCCCACATTAAAAAGTGAAAAAGTTATTGAAATGAGAGTTAAATGAAAATGTGTATTAAATAAATGTGAAAGGTGAATTTCTGTTGAGCTCCCTTGACCCAGCTGCAACCGGGTAAGTTGCTGACGTCACAGCCCGTGACGTCCGAAGCGTCAACTTGTGGAAGGAGGCCGAGGCGTCGCCCACGCCTGGACTAGCCAGAGAATCCAGCCGGAGAATCGAGCTATTCAATAAAAAAGTGTCAATTTGTGTTTCGCGTCAAAAATGGCAGCATTGGTTTTTTTGCATCAGAAAAAATGGCGAGTTTATGCAACAAACTGTAAAATGACGCCGAGTTGACGGCATTGCCAACAGCACAAAATGGAAATTTGCCTGGGCCTGGAGGGAGGGCTGGCCTACCTGGAAAGCGCGCGTGTGTGTGTGTGTGTATACCTGAGAAAAACAAGGGGCGCAGAAGTATCTGGAAAAACAGGACATGCAGCTGCTGCAAGGCAGCCTAAAAATAGCCTAACCGACCGCCTGTTGCCAGCCGGCTCGAACCCTCGCTGCCTCTACCTGGCAGGCTTGTATTCCCGACCGAGGCTAGCTCGTCGCTTTGGGCCGAGCGTCGGGCACAGTCGAGTTTCAACTCTGCAGCCAGCGACACGGTCTTCGTTCTCTCAAATATTATTTTTCGCTATTTTCTAACTAGTTCAGGATAAAGTGCAAAAATTAATTTCCATTTTGCTCAGCTTGATTTTTTCCAAGTGCCAATTTTGATTTAACTGCAAAGTGTCCGAGTTAAAGTCTTGATGATGATGTTTTTCTTCTTTTTTTTTTTTGCGTCGCAACTGTACCCAGGGTCAACTGGTCAACTCCTTTTCCGTGTTGCAAAGTGCGCAATATTCGATGTATAATCCGTGTGCCGCCAGCATCATCCCGTCCATGTGTGTCATCGTATCCATTGATCCATCAAACCGATAAACGGAGCTGCAAGAAGCGCTGAAAGAAGAAGCATTAAAGCAAAACCGCAACGGGCAGGTGCCGCGGGTGAGTCTGTCTCGGTTGGGGGCTTGTGGTGCCTCTTTTCTTTTTTTCGACAAGGGCTGGCAACTCTGCCTCCTGCTCCAACTCCAGAGAAAGAGGAGGCGCGTGCGGGGCGCAAGCGGCTGCTGCGGGCTCAGATCAATCACACTCTGCGCTTGCGGGCGGGTGTCACAGGCCGAAAGGGGGGGGAGAATTACGCACGCTCTTGGATGGAAGGGCGCGGCGGGCGAGGTGGACAAATGGAGAACAGACAAAGCACATCGAAACGTGTCCCGTTTGATGCCGCACACACACACACAAAGCGAGACAAAGCGTAACCACATACTTCTATCGCGAGTGTGCGCGGCATCACACGGATGCGAGTGAGATGGCGATACGAGCAAAGAGCACAGAGAGCGCGTTCCTCTCGAACACCGCACACACAGCATACATATGTCCATCTCGCTCGCCGCGTGGCGCCGCCAACGAGCGTCTGAAAGGGACGGCCCAATATGCACCCAAGCGCAAGAGCGGAGCCCATCGATAAGAACGCGAAAGCAATAGAAAACACATAAACCATTACAGTTACACGCTGCGAAGTGTGTATAACATATAATTTGCGGGTCGAGTACCCCCCCATGCTGCGCGCGTTCCCCCGCCAACACAAGCCCCCTCAAACCGATTCAAGGCGCACAACTCGGCGCCAGGTCCCGTTGCGTTGGCGCTTACCTAAAAGCCAGCCGAGCACACGACTCGCAGTTAACTATAAATATATCTGTATACATAAAAAACAAAATGGCCGCCAAGTGCCGTTAAACCACTTATTCGATCAATTACTAAACGCATAAGCCGCAAAAAGTGTCATCGTATTTTCAAGCACGAATCCATCAAGCCACATCCCATTTGGCATGACTACGTCCGAATATTGTGCTGCAAATGTTGAGTCCGATCCAGAGTCCGTTTTATGGTAGAGTATTCCTTAGTTGGTTTTCTTTTTAGTTTGCTTAGGCCGTGTCGCTGGGCCGACTGTCGCACGAAGAAGAAGCAGGCAGAGAGCCAAAGAAGAGAGGAAGAAGAGTGCAAAGCGAGAGGTTGTCGGACCTGAAATTCCTTCAAACGTGTTAAAGAAAAACACAAAAGAGAGAGAGAAAAAGGAAGAGGGAGAAGAGTGCAAAGAGAGAAGTTGCCTGAAATTCCTTCAAATGCAGACGTGTTCAAGCAGAACATAAAAGAGAGAGAGAGGGAGAAGACTGCTAAAAAAGAAGCTTCCAGTCCTGAAATTCCTTCAAACGTGTTAATGAAAACACACAAAAGAGAGAGAGAAGCGTGCAATGCGAGAAGTTGCCTGAAATTCCTTCAAATGCCAACGTGTTCAAGCAGAACATAAAAGAGAGAGAGAGAGAGCGAGAGAGAGAGAGGCGAAAAATGGCCGCTGCATGGGACCCGGGGCGCAGCTTCAATCGTGATGTACCGTTAACGAACGGAGCACAAAACAGTTACCACATGCCATAACCTCAAAGAATGGTTTGAAAATGATTAAAATTGAATTGTTTTTCGCTTTGAAATCGCAGCTGGCAGCGTTTTGTCCTTTGATTTGATTGCATCAACTCTTGATTTTCCCTTTGTACATATGCCATTTGTCATTTGTCATCCCAACTCTGTGTCCATACATATATAATATGCACTTTGCTTGCAGCCGAGTTTGCCAGTTTCGAGTTCCGTAAAATGCCTTTTTCAAAGCTGCTGCCGGGTGAGTTTTTCCGACTTCGAGACGAAACGTAACGCCGACCTCTCTGCGGGCAATTGACGTGCGTCGCCTTTGCCAAAGCCCGAGTAAATCAATAAATCAATCAAGCAAATAATTGAAAATGGAGCTAAAAATGTTGTCCACGTTATACGTGGTCTGCACAATTAGCGCAGGAGTTCAAATAGGAAAAAAAAAAAAATATGCATGCAAAAAAAAAAAAATAATAATAATAATATATATATATATACATATATATATAAGTTCATTTTGAGGAGTTTTCGTCGCGTTCTCGAACGCGCCGTAAACGAAGAATATATGAAAAAAAAAAATATGAAATGAGCATAAAATTGAAATGGAAAAAACGGCAAACCAATTGCTCGTGACACGTGTGAGTCGCGCAGTTGGTTTGCCATGTCAAAGCTAATCATCAAAAGCGTTGCTTTCGATAGATCGATAACCGAACACAAAATGGGCGCTCAATTGTGCACATCAGATCACATCAAGTGGAAAAACCGCGTTTTAGGAGCCAGCCTGAAAACGGGGCGGAAAGGAGAGACGCGCACAATTGCCGGGTTGGGTCGGACGGGACGTCTTCTAGCGAGAGCGAGTTGGCCCGTCATTAACCTATTTCCATGCTGTGTTCTTTCAGATGAGCTTGTCTCTAGACGTGGCTAGGCGAAACTTGGAGCCAATCGGAGCCAAAGTTTTCTTTTTCCTTCTTATTTTCCATTCCGTTCCGTTTTTGCCAATTGCCTGTGCGCGATTTCAAAGCCTTCCAAGCAATTGTCCAAATTGTAAACTTGATTCTCTTTCGCCTCTTGCATGGCAACTGTCAACTGTGCTCCCTTGTCGTCCTTCACACCTGCTGCGTCCCTCTGCCTGTGGTCTAGCTATGCATGCCTTGCCAGTCTATCCAAGTCTAAACAAATACAAACCATTTACAAGCTAAAGTCAAGGCCAAAAAGGTGCTGCCCTTTTAAAGCTCAAGAAATGTTGCCATATTCGCGAAAGATTTCCACTGATAATTTGCCATGAAGATGCAATGAGGATGAGAGGCATTGCCATGCCAGCTACTTGACGCCAACAGACCATATCAGCAAAGATTATAAGCTTCTCTCTGCCAAAAAAAAAAAAAAGATTTCTGATGCTAAATACTGTAATTTACCATGAAGATGCAATGAGGATGAGCAGCGTTGCCAATTGCCAGCTACTTGACGCCAAGAGGCGTTGCCGTATATCCATGAAGAAGTTCTCGAACCAACTCTGCCGCCAAGAAGCGTTGCCAGATCCAAAAGAAGATAACCCCTAACTGTTTACTAATTATTATGAATTTCTATTTACAGCATTTTTGTCTCCTGGAGCCTGGAGTTCAACAATTTTCATTTTGTTAATCCGCTTTTAACTGTTCACAGTTTCTGTTCCATTCCGTTGCCGTTTCTGTTTCTGTTCCATTCCGTTTCTGTTCCGTTCTCACGTTTCAGTTCGTCGTTTGTGCATTTAACCCGTTCAGTTCCAAGACTTTTAGTTAACCCACGAACGCCATACACTGCACATTCTCCACGTTTCTTCTCCTTCTTCTGTTTCTGTATCCACCACAAAATCCACATTCACATCTTACATTCACATTCACATCTCACATTCACATTCACATCCACATTCACATGCGATAGTTGTTGTTAGGCACCGCGTCCGTTTTTCTTCTTCTAAACTGTGCGAATCGTGTCCGCACAGTAAGAAAGAGATTTAAGAGTTAAAAAAAAAAGAAAAAAAGAAAGCGAATAGAAAATAGTTTTTTTGAATTGCGTAAAATGTTTTGAGAGCCGTGTGCGAAGCATTCACAATAAAATGCTAGCAGCTCGGTTCGTATATTAACAATAAAAGTATTTAAGTAAATACTTTTCGGATATTCAAAAGTTTTACGCAGCGCGAAAAAACAAATAACGAATAATTTAGGTAAAAGATTTGTAGGGGAAGCGTTATACGCGACCTCACAATATCGCGAAAAAAACACATATTGAAACGTTCTACGTTCTGCGTTCCAAAATGTTTATGCAGTATTTACTTGAATGCAAATATATATATATATAAATGCGAGGACAGGCTCCCCCCTCCAATTTCCCCTCCCCCATCTCCTTCCCATTCAAACACAAAACATGTTTTTTTTTCATTTTTGCAAATTAAAAACTTTGATTTGAGCCAAATTTTAACAGCGTCTTTTATTAATTGGGAAAAATAAACAAACAAAAAACAACAATAAACTTTGCTTTCAGAAGATGTCCTTTTGCCGGGATCGACAGGACATGTCATGGCATGCACATATTTGCAAACTTGTTTAAAAGTCTCATCTTTGTCTTGCATGTCAATCGATTGTCAAGGATCTAGGCGAGCTGCAGCCATTTGGCTAGACAACCAAAGGGTCTCGAGTCCTGTCCGGTTAAAGGAGGCATCAAAAGGCGTCTCGGCTGCCCGAAGGACGTCCAAATAGTTGCTGCATATTAATAGGGTTAAGTTTCTATGCCTGTTAAATAATTTGGCTCAGCCTATTGGTATACTATACATTTTAAGCATTTTGGAGCGAGCGCGCAAATGTGCGATTAACGATTTAGCCTGAAAGTATGTGTATTTTTAATTGATTTGTAATTAATTGTTACGGCTACTCTTATACTGCTCAGCCAGAAAGTATGCTGCGCATTAATTGATTTGCGTGGTACTTTTATTGACTTTCAGCTAATGGTTTGTACATTTGCTTTTAATTTGGTGCAGTTATCAAATCGCGTGGTACTTTTATTGATTTTCAGCTAATGGTTTGCACATTTGCTTTTGATTCTGTGCAGTAATCAAATCGCCTGGCACTTTTATTTATATCAGCTAATGGTTTGTGTCTTTGCTTTTAATTCCATGCGGTAAGCAATTCGCGTGGTACTTTTATTGATTTTCAGCTAATGGTATGTGTCTTTGCTTTTAACTCCATGCGGTAATCAATTCGCGTGGTACTTTTATCTACATCAGGTAGTGTGGTGTCTTTTAGACTAAGTTCGATTAAACGGTTCATTAAAATGAACTACTGAGCTAATTCATTGATTAGTGAACTAAATCGCTCATGAATGAACTAAATGACCGATGAACTAGATGACCGATTTAGTTCACGACCAGAAAATGAACAAATGAACTTATTCAGCAAATTTAACCAGAAATCCCCAGTCTAATATCAGGTAATTTTGTGTGCCTATGCTTTTTATTCTGTGTAAGTTAGGTTTGTGCCTTTGCTTTTGAATCTGTGCAGTAATCCATGCGCGTGGTACTTTTAATTATATTATGAGAGGTTTGTGCCTTTGCTTTCAACGCTCATCCTGAAAGTATGCTGTAAAATAAATGAGTTGTGTGGTATTTTATTGTCTGTCGAGGACTCACATTTTGGTCATAATACCAAACTATTTTGATGATTTCTTGGAATATCTTGGCCAAATAATGTCCGATTTCGGTATTATATACCATTTTGGACTCGCAAGGATCCCTGCTATCAATTGGCATTCAAACAAGATAAAAATCGATGGGTTAAAAAAAGTTGTCATTGTGTATAGCATACTTTTCAGCGCTATTCCATTTCAAAAGAAAAACTATTTGTTTTTTTTTTTTATAATTTGTTCAACATTTATTGTATTTGGTTTATTAAATCAGACTTGGTCAGAGCTAAAACTAACATGAAGCTTACATTTTTAAGTACAAATTTCCAGGTATGCGGCATAGGAATATACATGTGTGTGAGTGTATTTATCTATATATATATATATATGATATATTTAAAGATTTTGTATAATTATTTGATGTGTTGGGTTTCTTAGTTCTTTAGCTTAAAGGCCGTTCCATGGCGTTTCCGGAAGCTGTTTAGAAGTCGTTGGGTCAATCTCCAGGTGCCCAGGGCTGAGCTGTTGCCCAGGGCTGGGCTGTTGCCCAGGGCTGAGCTGTTGCCCAGGGCTGAGCTGTTGCACAGGGCTGAGCTGTTGCCCAGGGCTGGGCTGTTGCCCAGGGCTGGGCGGCTGCTTAGCCAAAAGTAAAGAAAACTTCATGTACGAAGTCTAAAATAAGTTTAAAAAAATGAGCTATCTGCGGCACGCCGAAGACTGAATACCCTAGCAGACAAACCTAAGGGCCAAGCAAGGTTTTTGCCCAAAAAATTTTAAGTTTCGACCATTTGGATGGAATTGAAAAGAATATTCGAAAATTGTGTATTCCAATTGGGCTTGATTGGAATTTAATTAATTTAATTAAATAATACTAAAAACAGGTAAAAAAAAAATAGGTATATATAAACTATATAATCTAGAGATACGATCGGATTTATGGCAAGTTCTCTGTGAATCGCAATTGTCTAAAAGTAAGGGTATTCAAAAAGCTGCAAGGGTATTCAAGGTACAACTACAACAACAAACGAAAGCAAACAAATGGGTTTGATAATATTTTTTGGATTTGTTTTTAATGTACACATTACTTTATTTGATTAACGCGTAGAGTTGCGTTCAATTTTTAAGAAACATGTTATGTACTATAAATAGCATTAAACATTAATGTAAAACGACTAATTGTAATAATAACTAATAATAAGCATAATCAAATAATAATAATAATAATCAAAAAAAAGAAAGTTCTTTCTTTCTAAAGAAGAAGTTCAAATGTTTCGAATGTTTTTGTATTTTGCATCAATATTTTTTGTAGATTTCCTTTTACTTTTGATTTTGATTTTGTTTCGTTTCATTTCATTTCGTTTCGTTTCATTTTTTTTTTTTACATTTTATTTTTTGCCAAATTTGATTTTTGTCATTAACAATTTCTAGGCACACTCCAAATACAGTCTAATAAATAATATTTATTAAATGAAAATATGTCCAAGACTTGAAAAATAATCGAATATCGCGATAAATGCATTTGTTGCCACCCCCTCCCCCTCTCCCCCTTCCCCGTCCCTTTCTATGCCAACAGTTTAAACAGTTAAAAACATGCATGCACACAGCCTAGCACACACACACACACACACACACACACACACACAGACACAAAGAGAGAAACATAGATAATGGAGAATGCTAGAGTATCAGAGGAAGTTTCGTTAAGTATTCAAGCGCCCTGCTGCCCGTTAGATGGCGCTGCGTGGCGTGCGCGTATTGGACAAACATAAAAAAAAAATATAAACAACACACACACACAAGAGAAAATAAATAATTTGTTTAACTTAAAAACTAAAACATATTTGATATTTAATACTTAGATGTAGCCTTTACACAAAAACTCTTGTGCCTTTCGATTTCTTTATCGTATCTTTTTTTGTTGCATTTTTTCATATATTTTTTTTGTTAATTTTCGTTAACTGTTCACCTTAACTCATCTCTCTCTCTTTCTCTTTCTCTTTCTTTCTTGCTGACATATGCGTTTTTTTGCTCTTAAGTAACTGCGATATGGTTCTTCTTCTTTACATGTATATATATGTATATGGTTTTGGAAGTGTTGTTAGTTAAATGGAATTCAAGTTTACGATTTTTTACCAACTTTAGCTGCCATGCGACTTAAGTGTATTGTATATTGTTTAACATAACCTATACATATACATGAATATACATATATATATATCTATATATATGCATATATATATGTATGGTGAGAAGAGACATTTGTATGTATGTATGCATGTCAACTCTCAACTCTGCACACTTCTCTAACGGTTTCTTTTCTTACATAAGAACAAAAAAAAAAATGAACATTTGGCCAATGAAATACGCTACAACAATTATGCAAGGCACATATACATACACAAATCTATATGTATATCGATAAAAGTACATATATCTGTATGGTATATATATATATATGCATTAATATATGTGTATATATATATATTGTATACAATTTTTTTCACTCGACTCGTTGCTTAAAGTTTAACATAATTACAGCGCTTTTTTTTGTTTGTTTGTTTTCTTTTACTCTCGTTATTGTTATCGTACTTTTGTTCTCGTTACAATTCACTCGTTACTTTGCTTAAGAACTAACAAAGTGTTGGGTAACCCCACAAAAACAAAATACAAAAAAAAACTATGTATACACACATATACATATATATATATATATGAAGCCTAAACGTGTACATATACATATATATAAATGTTTAACTGTGTTTAAGATATTCTTTCTTTCTTTTTTTTTTTTTACATGGATAGGCAGCTACACACGATGTGAGCTATATATATGTATATATATATATAAGTACAACTAGATTACGTAACTATGGGATTATATAATAGAGAACTCGGTTATCGTTTCAGATTTCAGATTTCAGGATGTTCTTTTTTTTTTTTTTTGACGTTGCCACATTTTAGCCAAAGAAAAAAAAATGCAAATATTATATAGAATTTGTTTGTTTGTTTTCTTTTTCTGGTTAATAAAGCGGGGCTCGAACGAGTTGCGATAGTTGTTATGATATTTATGGAGCTTGTTGTTTGTAAATTAATCAAAAAATATATATGGTTTGTAGGATAGTGTAAATAGGCGTTAAATTAAGTAAATCTTTTAGTTATAAGTAGTTGGTAAGTATTAACATTAGATACACACAATCTTCTTGTTAAAGCAGTCGAAATAAAACGTTCGAAGACAACTTTGTTATTCTTTCTCTCTCTTCTCTTTTTTACTATTTTACTCGGCAAACATTTATCCAACCTTGCCCCAGGCTACATTCATTATCCAATTAATTGCTGCTCCAGCTTCTTCCTGCTGCCTTTCTACGCCTCCTCCTCTTCACATGCTCCAATTTCATAATATCGTATATCGTATATCGTATATGCATTTCTCTCGCTCTCGCTCGCGCTCTCGTTGTTCATTGTTTCAACGAAGAGTTGGCCGGCAGCGTGGCGGAGCGCTGCACATTCGCCGCGTACGGCTTGTAGGCGGAACGTGTCGATTGGCTGCGCCGAGTGTGTTATATTGTGTATTGGTGATAAAATTATGATGATGATGATGATGATGGATGTTTGGTTTTTCGGCGAGCGTACGGCGAGTACAAGGGAGCGAGTGGTTCGTACGAGTACGAGTTGTTCGAACGAGTACGAGTACAAATTGTTCAAACGAGTACGAGTAGTTCGCACGAGTACGAGTTGTTCGAACGAGTACAAACGAGCGAGTAGTTGGATCGAACGAGTGCGCGTACATACGAGCGAGTAGTTGTGAGCAAGCGAGAAAAGAAAAATACAAGATACAAATTAGCTTAAGATTAGAAACACGCACACACAAATAGCCTTCAATTAGCAGCGAGTTAGTTGGTATTATTTTCTATTTGGCAACGTCAATTAGTTAGTTAGGTTAGGTTAGCTTTTTTGTTTTCGTTTTTTGTTTTATGATTGACAGCTGTTTTACCTGGGCGATATCTTGCTGCCGTCGGTGCTGCTGCTGTTGTTGTTGGACGAGTTCGCCTTGTATCCACTCTTTTGGATACGCTTCAAAAGGCGCGCCACCCACAGCGATTGCTCCTCGGGCGTATTGGCCAAAAGCAGCATGTCGCGTGCGCTGCGCGGATCATGATGCAGCTTGCACGGCGCCAGCGGATCATGCTTATCCACGTGCTCCTTGTGTATCTTATTGCGGCATCTACAAAACATAATTTGCACGAGTGTGCGTGTTAAATCTCTTAGAGGGGAACAAGCTGCGGAACAGGTGCTTACCTCTTGCATTCGTAGGCCGCCGGCGGCTTGAACATGGACCACAGCGGCTTGGCGCAAACGTCGCAGAACGAGGGCGTATGGTACGTTATGTGCACGAACTCATGACCTAGACAGAGAAAGAGAGAGAGAGAGAGGGAGAGAGAGATAGGGAGTTAACTCATAGATATTATATGAAGGAGACATCTCCGACTCCATAAGGTATATATATTCTTGATCAGCATCAGACAGCCAAGTCGATATTGCCATGTCCGTCTGTCCGTCCGCCTGTCCGTCTGTCTGTCTGTTTCTATGCAAACTAGTATCTGTCAGCTTAGAAGCTATCTTTATGAAACTTTACAGAAGTTCCTCTTTCTATTGCACGCCGTACACTAGCTGGATCGGAGCACTATATCATATAGCTCTCATAGGAACGATCCGTCGAAAATTGAGTTGTTGTATGAAACACTTTTTGTTTTTCAAGATATCTTCACCAAACCAAATGTTGGATTAGTTTAACTAAGCTCCTCATATATATGCAAAATCCTGTCAGCGTTGGACCACAATATCATATAGCTGCCATAGGAACGATCGGTCGAAAAGTAGGTTCTTGCATCGATAACTTGTTCAAGATGTCTAGACCAAACTCGGCATTTATAGGACTCACTATGCTCCCTATATTTGCGGAACTATCTAAAGATTTTGCTGACATATTTAACAATCATCAAACAGTCGGTCAATCAGTCAATCAGGTTAAGGAACCGATCTTTACAGGTAAGGCTTACCCTTGTGCAAAATGGTGCCGGGTCGCTCCTCATTGCTGGCATGCAGCGTCGCGTCGAGCTGTTCATCGGGACGATGGGAGGCGCCCTCGCCGGCGTACAGCAGCTGGAAGATGCGCGGAATCTCTTTGGCATCGGCGCGTATGACATCGCCTTGGGTAACGCTGCGCACGTGGTAGACTTTGCTGTAGATCGACATTAGATGGGCATGTTTAGTAGTATCCAGAGAGATAGAGAGAGGGTGAGAAAAACTTCAGCTTACCTCAGATCGAGTATGAGCACGGGATCTGTTGTTTTATTCTTGTCATATTCCGTATTGTAGAAGATGATTTTGCGGGACGAAACGATCACATATTGGCGCTTCCAGTTTTGGCCGCGACGGCGATTTTGCTTATTTGGAACGGATAGCACGCCCTCGAAGACCGAGTCCTGTGTAAGTGAGAGCAGAGAGGAGTGCTGAATCAGCGAGTAGCGAGTAGCGAGTAACAATAGAAAGAGATCAAAGAGAGAAAGAAAGAGAAAGAGAGAGAGAGAGAGAGAGAGTGGGAGAGATAAAGCCAAGTGTAACGAGTAGCGAGTAGCGAGTAACCATAGAACGAGATCAAAGAGAGAGAGACAGAGAGAGTGGGGGAGATAGAAAAAAAATGTAACGAGTAGCGAGTAACAGTAGAACGAGATCAAAGAGAGTGGGAGAAATAGAGCAAAGTGTATGTGTGTGTGTGAGTTGTGTTTGCGTGTGTGTATGTGTGTGTGTGAGAGAGAGTTTGTAGCATACCTGACTATCCTCGGGATCATTGTCGGCAGACGAGAGAGAGGCGGTCTCGTTGAGTTTACTCTGCAGATGCTCAATTTCGGTTGCCTTGCAATCGATCTCCATGCTCATCTTCTGCTTGGCCTGCTGATCCTCGACGGCCTGCTGCTGCAGATCCTGATATTTAAGCAGCATCTGGTTGTACTTTTCGCGCTCCTGCGACAACTCCTGCTGCAGGCGGCGCATCTCCTTCTCCTTTTTGCGCAGCTCGGCCGTCGAGCGGGCCTTCACCTTTTGCTCTGCAATTGGAAGATGGAAAATTCAATGCTTTTTAAGAGGAGAGGGAAAGGGAGGTAGGTACTCACTTGGCCAGTCGGAATCGCGTCGATTCATGACCTCGGCGAGCTTGGCAACGGCGACCTGTTTGAGTAGGATCTCGTTTTTGCATTTTTCACCCAGCTTGGCAATCTCCTCGTCCTTGGCGGCGCGCTGTTGCTGCAGCTCGTCGAGCTGTTTCTTGTGCTGCGCGAGCAGCTCGTCCCATTCGTTGGCCTTCAGTTTGAGTTTCTTGTGAAGATCCGCTTCGGTTTCTTTGAGATTGGCCAATGCGGCCTCCTTGGCATTGATCTCGTTGCGATGTTTCATGATGAAATCCTTCAGTTCGAGCTCCTTGATGGTCTTCTCCTTCTCCAGATCGGCGACTGTCTCCTCGGCTATGGAACGGGCCAGCGCCTCGGAATCGGCGCGCGCCACAGCGACCTGGACCTGATGCTTCAGCGAGACACGCTCCTCCTCCAGATCCTCGATCTTCGATAAACGTTCGGCGCTCTCCTCGCGATTCTCGTTCGCCTGCGTCTTGTACAGCCGCGAGAAGCACTGTTCGGCCTCCAGCTGGGCCTGCAGCTCCCGATTATTGGCCAAGGCCTCGTGATGGGTGCCCTTCAGCTGTGTCAGGTCCTCCTCGAAGCGACGCTTCGCCTCCCGCTGCGTGGCCAGCTCCTTTTGCAATTGATTTTCACGGGAACGCAAATGGGCCACCTCCGAGCTGTGCAGACTGAGCTCCGACAGCAGCGAATTGCGTTTGCTGTGCTCCTGATCCAGCTGCGACTGTAGCGCGGCTACCTTCTCGGACTCCTGACGGCACTCGCCCTCCAGTTTCTGGAGGCGCAACTGTATCTGACGATAGTCGACGGAGAGCATGCTCAGCTGACGCTCCTTCTCCTGCGAATTCTGGTCGGCCTTGATGCGTGCGGATTTCTCCTCGTTGAGCTTGGACTGCAGCGCCTTGACCTCCTGCAGGTTGGCCTCCTCGCGCGAGACAAGACGCGATTTTTCCGTCTCCTGGTGGGCCTTCACCTCCTGCTGATAGCGACCCTGGGCGGCCTTGAGCTCAAAATCGAGACTGGCATGCGTCTTCTCCAGCTCGCTAATCTTCTCGAGCAGCGTTCGGTTGTCCTCGTGCGCCTTCTGTTCGCGCAGCAGCGTCCGCTCGAGATCGTTTGACAGGGTTTGCATTTTATTTTCGGCCTCTTTGTGCAGCTCCTTGAGCTGGGAGCGCAGCGTCTTCTCCTGCACCACCTGGGCCTGCAGTTCGGCATTCTCCTGGCCCAGTTCCTCCTTGTGCTTTTGCAGCGTCTCAATCATTTCGTCCATGTCGCGCACCTTCTCCTCGTGCGTTTTCAGCGTAAAGCCCAGCTCGGCGTTCTGTTTCTTTAGCTTTTGTGTATTCTCCGTTTCGCTCTTGAAGCTCAGCTCCATTTCCGTCAGCTGCTTCTCCAGGGAGAGCACCTTCTCATTTATATTGAGATCGCGCATGCGCGTCTTCTGCTCGTTCTCCAGCTTCCGTTGCGTCTCCACAATCAATGCCTCCGCCTTTTTGCGCAGCTCAATCTCCGCCTCGACCTTCTGCATGGCCACCTTATAGTTGTGCTGCCGCAGCGCCAGATCCATTTCGTATTCGCTCGCGATGCGCTGCAGTTCCGCTTCCCGTTTGCTGATCAGCTCGATCTGTTGCCGCAGCCGGGTGTCCTGCTGTTCGAGCGCCTCGCAGCGGGCGCGTTCACGTTCGAGCAGCGCCTCGAAACGTTTCAGCTCATTGGAATTGGATGGGCGATGGCGATGATTGTGTCCATGATTGTTGTTCGCATTGGCGGCGCCGCTGTTGCTGTTGCTGCTGCTGCTTTGGATCGACTGTGATTCCTTGGACTCGGCGTCGACGGTGTCGCTGGAGAGCAGCTGATAGTCGCCGGTATAGGTGAAGCCAATGAAGGGCAAATGATTGCCATCGAAACTCTTCGGTATCGGAAACATCTCCTCCGGCTTTTCGTCCCGTTCGATATCCTCAAAATTGCGCGTATCATCATCGGACGTCAGCTCCGGCACAACCGGCGGCACGCTCTCCCTGATATTATCAAACGACCAGGTGTCATTGCGAAAGAACGGATGCGCCTTGATGTCCTCGATGCCATAGCGGCCCAGGCGCTGTGTGCGATCCGTGAGAAAGGCCCGTATCAGTGCCTTGGCATGCTCGCTTATCTCCACCTCGGCCGGAAAGCTAAGCGAATTCTTGTGATCCATGATCTTGCCATAGGTGCCAACCAGCGAGTCCGCATAGAACGGCGTCTCGCCAAAGAGCATCTCGTAGAGGAATATGCCCACCGACCACCAATCGCATTCGCGTCCATATTCGTTGTCAACACCCTGCGATTGCAGCACCTCGGGACTGATATAGTCGGGCGTGCCGACCGCATTGCTGGACACCACCTGGCCGTTGGCGCCCATGCGCATGCAGGTGCCAAAATCGGCTAGCTTCAGATGGCCATAGCTGTCCAACAGCATATTGTCGGGCTTGACGTCCCGATGCACAAAGCCCATGTTGTGTATGGTATCCAGAGCCAGGACCACTTCCATCGTATAGAATATTGCCCATTTCTCCGGTATCTCATAGTCGCCCATTAGGGATACAATATCGCCGCCGGGCATAAAATCCATGACCATATAGAGATATTTACTGTCCTGGAACGCGAAATGCAGCTGAACAATCCATTCGGAATTGGCGTGCGCCATTATGTGACGCTCCTCCCAGAAGAAGGCCGAATCCGGTCGCTTCATCATCTCGAATTTGGACAGACGCTTCATCGCGTACACCTGGCTGGATGACTTGTGCCGCACCAGCTGCACCTCGCCAAAGGCGCCAGCTCCGATCAATTTGATGAACTCAAAATCATCCACATTCATGCGCAGCTGATTTATTCGCTGCGCCAGCGGCTTATCTGCAAAGAGTTTCACTTTTAGTTCAAGATTATATTCTCAATTAATAATCGGCAACTCACATTTATAGGCATATTGCTCGATGTTCTTGAGACGCTTCAGCGAGTCGTGATCGCAGTCGCTGACCAGCGCCGAAACCGTGTCCAGCAGGCAGTCCACGTTGCAGATGCTCGTCGGATCCCGCATCTCGCGCTCCAGCGCCGTCGCTCTGTGACAATAAAAAAAATGTATAGGGAGAGGTTTAACAAGTAGGAGACTCTAGTCGGGACTAGGGGTTATCCTGAACCCTCTTATTCCTTTAGTAGTAATAAAAATAAATTTAAAAAGTAATAGTAATCATCATTTTCCCGGTAGGGTACTGAAAGAATTCAGAAACTATTGCAATTGGCACGTGGCCAACCAAAGCACGTTTTCCTTAATAACTTTTGTGTTTCCTAACCGATCTTGATGAAATTTTCAGCAGTAGACCTCATTGTGCTAAATAATATTTGTATATATTTTTAAAGGCAGGGAGAGTGTTAGGCATTAACGAGTAGGAGGCTCTAGTCGGGACTAGGGGATTTCCTAAACCCTTCACTTTCAAAACTATTTCCGCAAAGCAAAAAAATGTGTGCAGTGTTGCACAGTGTTATTAGGTCATTGCCAAGATATGATAGCACACTTCCGACAAGCAAAAAGTTTATATTAAAAATCAAGCTGGCAAAAGTGTTTACACAAAAATCAGTTTCGAAATCACAAACAAAAACATCAGCTCCATTATTTACATAAATGATGCGGAAAAGCGCGTTCGATTACTCACATGCTTTATTGATATACTAAACCCCTCGTACCCCTCTCCCCACCCCCTCCGACACACACTCCCCTTACTAAAAAAAAAAAAACAAACAAACAAACCAACTGAACAGCCGCGCACAGGGAATTTAATAGACATTTTGTCGTGACTCAACACTTAACTCCGCCCCAGGCTTGAGTAGACAAATGGGCGCTACGAGCCTCAAATTAAAATAGTCTGGCAACCATTTGGGAGCCCCAGGCTTTTGCTGATCTGGTCAGCTGGTTACGTGCGTTGCCTGCTTATCAGCAGGCAATTGATTTTACGCTTCAGTATACCCTAGCCGAATGAAGGCTATTGGGTATATACATATATGTATATATAACCTTGAGCTGTAAGAATAGCCGAGTCGTTAGAGTACTCTCCGTTTATATATTATATATAAGCGATCGGTCTTAAGTTATTTTGGGAACAACTTTAAGGCATTTCTAGAATTCTCAAACTTTAAATTCAGCTTTTCAATGATTATAAATCGAGCAGAAATGTCTTAACTTTATCAGACTATCATGCCGTATGGCTCCTATACGATCAATAGTATATATAAACTCCAGCAATCGAGGGGTGTATTTGCCAAGGGTATTTAAAGTTCGTCATTTCGAGGTGTTTCTTTTGAACTTTATTGAAAATTCGCTCGACGCAGTTGCAAACAACAACAACAAGAACAGTTGCAATGGGAGGAGGGGGCCTTGACTTTATCGCGGCAGCAGCGCTCAACTGTTGACTTTGATAAATTGTTGGAAGTGTGTGCGTGCATGTGTGCATGCGTGCATATGTGTGCGTGTGTGTGTGTGTGTGTGTGTGAAGCCGTTGATATGGCTTACTTATGCGACGATGCGTCGCGCTTTCTTTCGGTGCATGCGAACAGACAACAAAAATAATAAGCAGAAGACTATATACCCAGTTTCTTATACACTAACCGAAGGCCTTTTGGATTGTGTAGAGGAAATATGCCCCAGGTGCGCCGCCATCACAGGGGTGGTTTAAATAAGATTTGGGCATGCTTAAGACATTGTTTTAAACATATTATGTATATATATATATATCCATATTGAAATAAATTCTAGGCATCATTGTACCCATTGACATCTGCAAACAACTGGCAAAGCTTTTTGCGAGGGTATTCCTTAGTCGCCAGCAAGCTGATAACGGTTCTTGTTTCAGTTGCTGCGTTCGTTTTCTGAATGAACTCGAGAACTCAAGCACGCACACATACACACGCACTCACGCCCCCCTCCCTCCATCGCAACTCCATGCAGAAACCAAAGAAGTCGCAATCTCTGCAGCAAAAGCAGCTGCAAATTCATTGAAAACGCAGCACGCACACACTCACACACACACACACACACACACACAGACGCAGCACAAAGTTTTGGCAAGTTTGATTGACTGATTGAATGACAGACTGAATCACTAATTGAGCAACTGTTTAACGGTTTAAGGGACTAGGAAACCAGCTGGAAATATTTGCCGCAAGCATAAAAAAGAAAGAACATTTCAAAAACTGAGCTTGTTATCAAATTGGGAAATACGTGAATATATGTACTTATTAAACAAAGTGCGGAAATCTAAATTAAGAGTATTATAATATTAAATGCATTAAGAAATTATTGCAACAAAGTGTTGAGAGCATAAAACAAGGGAAGGATAAAAGTTTGTTTTAGATAAAAAATGAAACTATTCACATCTCATATATATAATCGGGAAACTAGACTAGTAGATAACCTAAGCCCAGCACTAAGCTGTTTCTTATTCATATACCAAAATATATGTAAACGAGAAGAAATAATATCCAATACCTCACATAGCTTTCTTATGTAACTTCGGAGTGTATTGTCCGATCTTTATGAGAATTGAAACGCTTAAATGTGGCAACCAAATGTGCGTATATACCAAAGCACAGGACTCTAGCTCTACAAATGCCCCAAAAGTGAGAAATATTCCCAATCTCTGTATATTCTATGAGAAGAGCCTTAAGTGTCGTATTCATAATCTGTGTATATTATACGAGAGTCGTCTGCATACCAAAAACTGGTACATCTAGCTCCTAAAATTCTCGAGTTATGTTGGTATTTTTCGATATTATGAAAATGTGATGAGATATCAAGAGAGAAAAATAACTGAGAAAGATTATCAAGTAAAGTAAAGTAGGAGAATATAAAACTTGAGCTTCCATAGTTTTCGAGATGTGCGTACATATACGAAATACGATACATATCTTAACGTACACTTAAAATCACATGCTGCTAGACCCGAACGAGGGTGGTGAGTGAGGGGGGAGGAGGGGGGAGAATCGGAGAATCTTGAAGTGTGGCGTAGAGGAGAACCCGATGACAGACGGCGCAAAATTGATACTAAAAGGTGTTTGAATTGTTGTGATTTCATCATCGCCGCTTACGGCATGACAGAAAAACAAAAACAAAAAAAAACAAACTTGGAAAAGTGGATTTTTCAAAAATGTGTTGTTTTTTTTGTTGCTTTTTATATAGCGAGCAAAACGGCAATGGCAACAACAACATAATTATGAACAGCCAAGCAACAAAAATAATAATATATAATAAACAACGACGACGACGACGGCGACGACGACGACGACAACATTATCGTCACCTAGAGACAATATAATTGTAAATTTAATTTATGCACGCACCTAAATTAACAACAAGTCTCAGCATATTTGTATTAAACGCCGTTTTCAGGCTAAACATTTATAGCTAGTTTTTAAGCTGAATTCTTTCTTTAGCACAAACAGCGCACCAATACCAACGCACACACACGCACACAGACAGGCTAACATAAGGTATTTGAGCTATTTTGTATTTGCTGTTGTTGTTGTTGTTGTATTTTTGGTATTTGTTGGTTTTTGTTTTTGTGCTCATCTGGCCACACGCTATTTGCACGCATATTATTCTTGGGCGCGCGCTCGAGCAGAGCAAAAACAATTTCAGACAAAATCAAATTCGAAATTCATTTCCGTGCCAATGGCAATGCGCGCGGGCGTCTCTTATTATTACTATTATGTTGATTATTATTATAAATTGCTAATGTTGTTGTTGTTGTTGTTGTTGTATCTTTAATGGCCAAGTGCATTGCAATTGCCGTATGTGCTTTTGTTTATGGGCAAATGTTTTTGCCAGCACACACATCTTTTTTAATGCGCAAATGTATTTGCTGCACACACACACACACACACAAACACACACACACGCCGAGCTCCTGCGGTATATGGTTAATAAAAATTGAAGAATTTTGAATGCATTTTGATGCGATACGCAACGTACCGTTCCGGCTCACACAAATGCAGTGCGGCGGGCATCCAATACCACATCTCTCTCTCTCTCTCTCTCTCTCGCTCTTTCGAGATACAGCAATACGGGTGCGGGTGGGGCCTGCCTCCCTCCAGACAGACCAGACCAAGACTATGCGAACTATTTACTGTACATAGATATGTATGTGTGTGTATGTATGATATACATATGTATTTGTATTTGTGTATACACTGTTTGCGATTTAGTTGGAAACGCGTTTCACGCACTGCGATGCGCCGCCTGCAACTGACGGACGGGCGCTTCGCGTTTTGGCCAGTTGCAACTTTGTTGTCGCGTTTTTTTTCAATTTTTTATTTTATTTGTTGTTATTTTTGGTTTCGTTTGCCATTTGGTTAGCTTACAAATTTTAATGCGAAAATGGCAAATTTATGAAAAGTCGCATGGCCAAAACCGTTTTGCTCACTCGCTTGTCAATTTGATTGCCGCCGCCGCCGTCGCCGTTGCCGCCGCCGCTTTGAACATTGATTATGCTAGGTGTTTGGCACTGATGTTTTTCGTATACCCTACACCCAAAATGCCTAGGGGTATATATCGCCTTGGTGCAAAGTTGAAAACGAGATGCTGCAGACATTTGTCTATCTGAGACCCTTTTGAACTCTCGTTTGGCATGGGCTAAAACAGATTAATAATCGATATATATCGATACTAGCATTCGATTTGTGAGCATATCTCGTAAGTTAGCATAGCAAGAAATATCAAATTCCCATGCTTTCTATAGATCAAAAGTTTTTAGCTCGGATTTTTGACGATAATTCATGAAACAGTTGTGATATTGTCTACCCAAAATCGATATATATCGATAATAGCATTCGATTTGTAAGCATAGCTCGAAAATTTAGCAGATCAAGTTAAGTTTATAAACTAAAAGATGTTTAGCTCGGATTTTGGACGATAGTTCATGAAACAGAGGTGATAATGTATACATTCTGATCACAGGGTATCTGCTAGTTGGTCACTTTGTTTTGCTTGCTTTGTTTTTGTTTTTCTGCTAAATTTGTAAATCTTAAGTGAACAAATCTGAGCGCTCATTCAGTTTTAGACAATTAATTGAACACCAGTTGCAATTCGCGTCTCGTGTTGCGCTCTCCATGTGTGTGTCCGTGTGTGTGTGTGTGTGTGTGTGTGTGTGTGTGTGTGCGTACGTGTGCGTGTGCGAAGGTTTATTTAACGTAACGTATACCCTGTAAGGGTTAACTAGCCTGGCACACACGATATATGCGACTCCCAGACAGATTTCTGTTACCTTTCGGCTACACGACATTCCCCACCTGGCATGGAATAAGGACAACTCCACGTCGAGCATTGCCCGGCCCGCACCTGGTCGTAAATTGCAGCCCCACAAAAGGGGACCAGACCGTGCCAAACAAAGTTCAGTTTTTGACCAGAGATCGGTTGTGCCTGGGCACACTGTGTTGTTACTCACCGACGCCGCCTTTCCACATCCATGCTAAACGTCCTGTCGTCTTCGGCTGCTTCCTTTTGCCAACTTCAGCATGCAATTGGGTAATGTATAACGATCTCCCGCTCTCTTCTGCTCTCTCCTGTTCTCTCCCGTTAACAGCGCTGTGGGGATATTCATGCAAATATGCATTAGTATATGTTGCTAGTAAATAGAAACGAATGCGCAATACCCTGTTCACAATGCGAAAAGAGCTAAATGGGTAAATTTTGCTTGATTAGGCAGTGCATTTCAAACTGTAACCAACTTGTGGAGGGGGACGGGTGCGGTAGTGGGCGTGGCTGGCTCTTCAAATGGAATACACAGCAATAAACTAGATATTTGTTTAACACAATTATCTGACGTGAGCATGGGCTTCATTTTTCGAGAGTCTAACAAAAAAGTTGCTGAATTGCGTTCATTTTTGAAGACTTGAATATAAATTTGACAAATTCGGCAACGTTTTTATGTCATTTTAAGAAGTGTACTCAATATGAAATGCCAACAGTTTTTGGTACATTCGTTTAGCACAAGCCAATATACAGCTCTTGCAGCTTGTGAACAGGGTATTCAATTAGCCAAGGCCGGCTCAGCTTACCTGCTGCCGTGCGCCTCCAAAAACGCAGCTTGAGTCAATTCTTTTGGCGCTGCAAAATAACAAATGAATACAAATTGTTGGCTATTCACGCTTTTTTCTTAGCTTACCCGGAGACGTAGCCCACCGGGCACAGGAATTGTTGTTGTTGTTGTTGTTGTTGGAGGTGGAGGTGGGTGATGAGGTCAGTCGCGTGTTAAAAAACCACTTGAGGATTCAAAATGGTCTGTGAAAAGCGGCAGATAAATGCCTAAGCGACAGCAGGCCGTCAACGTCGGTCGCCAACGCCACATACGGGCGGGCGGACGGGCGGGCGGGTCGGTCGGTTCGGGCAGCGGACGTGCAGACGGGCACACTTATGTCTTGTATGGAATAATATAGCAAATGTCCAGTTAAGTGATATGCAGCGTTTGTTGGCTCTTTAAACTGGCACTAAATTTCTAGTTACTTGAACGAATTTGATTTTTTTTTGTATTTAATTTTTCTCTTCGACTTTTTGGCAGCAAGTTTTGGCGAAACAAGCAGCAGCAGCAGCAACGGCAGCAGCAGCAGCAGCAAATGTCGTTGTGTTTGTAAACATGCAATGTGTGGCACATCGATTGCTGTGTGCGCTGCGCGCATGCAACAGTTGCAATTGTGTTTTTTTTTTTTTTTTGCTTTCTTTCTTTTTTGTTTAGTTTTTGCTGAACGTTGCCGAGCACTTGGTAAAACGATTTTTGTTTTGAGGATTTTTACAGGAGACACAGAGCCCAAATCCAAATGGCAGCGTCACAGCAAATTGTTCACCTATTTACGATCACACTAAATTTTGCCCCCAAAAAATATACCAAATGGCCATTCGGTAGCAACAAACGGTCACATGTATATTTTCTTTTGGTATTTTACCAGTTGCACTACTCTCAATAATTGAAGTATGTGATCGTGCGGTATTTTTTGGGTTGTTGAAATCACTTGTTTTGTTTTCTATTACACTAAATTAATTTTTTAAATTACACTCTATTGAAATCTAGAAATTGTGTTGCCACCTAATTGTATGCATTTGATCAGAATAAACATTGCCAAAATATATATCGCACAGTGCAATCGACTAAGTAATCGATAATTCAGAAATCAGCCCTTATGCCGATATTTTTTTCAACTATATGCTCGCCATTGTATTTTGCTGATTTGGAAATTTGGCCACACTGCTACATTGATCGACAACTAAAACATTATTCAAACGGATTGGCGCCAAATATTCTGTTGCCAATTCAGCATTACGTTTTAAACAATTTTAAACTGGTTCTATGCATAATAAACTAGATGCAGCCGGTAAGGTAATCACAATAACAAAGACGTTGACCATTTCCATAAAAATGCTTAATGCAAAATTCCAATTAAATTCACAAACAACTTTTTCTGTAATATTTGTATATTCAACATTCATAAGATGCAAAATACTTAAATTGTGACGTCAGCGGAACGGCAGTATATTAACTGATGTAATCTTCTAGCCAATATGTATACATACATATGTGAATGTATGGGCTTGTGTGCTACAAGTATAGCAGAGCAGAAAATTAAGGCAGCGGCACATTGTTCACGATTACTCAGGCTCGGTAAACATTCGGCTTTTGTCGGCAAGAAAACCTGATTCGATTTGTTTGTGTGTGTGTGTGGGGGGGCAGCAGGTTAATGGGAGGCACACACACACACAAACACAAGCAGTTAGGTGCATATGCCAGCAAAGGGCTGTCCAGGCGATCGGCGCTTGTGTGAGTGCAGAGCGTAAACAGATAGATATAGAGTGACAGAGAGAGAGAGAGAGAGGGAGTGCGAGCGAGTGCAGTATTTGTTTGGTATTTAATGCTAGAAAACGACAAAAACAAGCAATTACTGTGCCGTGTGTAAGCATATGCTCAGTTAACCGTTATACGGCAGGCAGCGGCAACAGTCAGAGCCAGAGTCAGAGTCAGTGTCAGTTGTGTCAGTCAGTCGTTAAACGCGTCTCGCTAGCCGTGGACATAGAATTTGCAGCGCGCCTTTCATCAAACATCAACTAAATAGAACCGTTTTGTTAACTAGCTGTGCAAGTGTGTATCTGTGTGTGTCTGTGTGTGTATATGTTTTAAATTTAAAACGAAACGCGCGCGCTTCTCACATAAAAAGTACATATAAATATATATATATATATATATATATATATATAGAGAGAGAGAGAGAGAAATAAAAACAAGTATATATGTATATATGTGCCTATAAGTAGCATATAGAATAGATCTATGCACATTTTTTTTTGTCTTCTTTTTTTGTGACAATCGCAACGACAAGATCGTTTGTCCCATTTGCAACTTGTGAAAAATCTACTATTTTTTTTTTTTGGTATTTTTTTCTGTTGTTGTTACAAATAACAATTATCTCAAGAACAACAACAAAATGGTGGAGACCGTCGTAACCGTCGAGCGCACAACAACAACAACTGGCCCACCTGGCGTCAATCCGTCCGCCGGCGATAATGGCGGCTTCTGGGGCGCGATACGGATCAATATGGACTATTACAGAACGGCGCCGGGCATTATAAAGATTGTCCAATTCGTAAGTACCAACAGATGGTTCGAAAATTCGCCTGGCAACAGTCTGAAATTATGTTATGGCAATGCCACAACAACCCCCCCCTCCCCCCTCCCTTTCCCACCCCTTCGCCTATCAGAGCTTATCGGGCATATTGTCTAAATGATATGCTGTGTAAATTGAACTTTTATCAATAGATTTCTCAACGCCTTTTGTCAATTAATGCACATTTCATGCCACCTGGCCGCCATCATGTTGTATACCCTGTAAATGTCAAGAATCCGTTAAAAATCGGGTATGTTCAAAAATGTGTCGTAAGACTGCGAGTTAGCCGACAATCAAGTTTTTTTTAACAATTTATCGATTTGTTTTTCTTCAAAATCGATAAATATCGTTTCCCACTGCAAAATCGTTAAGATCCCGTTTTTCTTGAGCTTACCTGCAAAATAATAAAAGCTAATGATTAAAAAAAGGAAGAAAAATCATGATTTTTGGTCGATGCACACAATTGAAATTCATTTGTGGCATGCCAAGGCATACCATATGTACAGGGTATTTGCCGGGTCGGGCATGTTTCAGTGCCTTCTTCGTAGCAGCTATCTATAAGTTACGTGTGTGTGTGTGTGTGTGTGTCAGGATCTCATTAGACGGATAAGATAGGCCCCGCCAACAATTTGATGTCGATCGATTTTTCCAGCCAGAAATCGAAGGTTTATACAATATGCGATATATCAGATAATGTCTGTTAGCTTCAAATACAATTTTACAGTGAAAAACTAGAAAAATTTCGAACAGCTGTTCGATTTCACAGCAAAAATATATACATATATATGTACTATATATATATGTGTGTATGTATGTGAGCCCAACTCTGGGCGTCGCGTGGGAAGCCGCCGCCAGTTGGCCATGCAAATGTTGGCCACAACCCACAATAACCACAACACAATACCCTCAATACCCAACTATATATATCATATATATATATATACAAGTACATATAGATGTGTGTGCTTGGGTGTAATAAATACATTGGCTACACTGCACAAAATTTTGATATCAATTTGAAAACCATTTTGACGCAATTACAAAATTGATATTCAATTAAAATCACGTCGAATCTAACTTTAAATTGAAGCCCGATGATTAAATACCCTTTAAAAACATACAACAGACGTGTTAGAAGAGCTAAGCTGAATTCTTTCGGTCATCGAACCGGGGATCAAGCGTTTGCCAGGCGAGCTTCTAGCCGAGGCAACCAAAGCCGCGCAGCGCCCAGCTACAACAAAAACAAGTAAGAGGTTCTAGTCGGTGGCTCCCGACTAGGGGATACCCTGAACCCTCTTCTTCCAACACCAGATGCAACGGAGTAAATTTATCGATTATCGGAAACAAACTCGATCTGCGTAGGAACTAGGAGGATCTACATTTAAAATCTCTAGCTCTTATAGGTTCTGAGATCCTTGCGTTCATACATACGGACAGACGGACGGACAGACGGACGGACAGACAGACGGACATGGCTAGATTGACTCGGCTATTGATGCTGATCAAGAATATATATACTTTATGGGGTCGGAGATGCCTCCTTCTGCCTGTTACATACATTTACAAAAACATTATACCCTTTTTACCCATATTCAATGGGTTCAGGGTATAAACAGCTTATTACAAGGCAAAATTGAGACGTGCATTGGAAATTGCGGCTGACGATTTAATTCTCGGCTAAAATTGTTTTTCAAAACTGAGAACTTGAATTGAACACCAAAACAGGGTTACAATTTATGGGCATAAAAAAAAAGAAGAAATTGAGCTTGATATTTGTTTTTTTTTTCTGTGTGCATGTCGCCCGCCCACACGCAACAACAACTACAACAACACATACAACAACATTTGACACACACACACACACACACACACAAACACACACTCCACACACACACACACACACACACACACACACACAACATTCGAGCAGCCATGGAGAAAGCTGCGCTGGGCAAAGATCAGGCACAGATTGTGTTTGTGTCAAGCCCAACACACACACACACACACACACAAGCACACACACACGTGTGTGTTAGAGCGACAAGGACACAGGAAATTAATAATGCAAACGTTATTGCCATTATTAGCTAAGAAATTGTGGCCAGAAAATCAATAAAACTTCATTTTGAGACAAACAAATTGAGCTAACCCTTCATTTGCCTGTCAATTGTGCACGCCCTCTCTATGCGCTTCTCAAAATTCAAAATTCAAAAAAAGAAAAAAAACACGTCACAACTGTACATTTAAATGCATGAGTTGAAAACGAGCCAAACAGACTGCGGCTTCAGCATTAAATGCATATTTTGTTGTACAACCTTAATCTTATCTACATTTTTTTTTTCTTTTTCTTCGACAACTGATAGTCAGTTTATACTTAAAGTAAAAAAAAGACTCGAGTACACAAAAAAGTTAAGCTGAATATGGCCATAAATATAAGCTAGTAAAACCTTCTTGTTTAATAAAACCTTTAGTTTAAATTTAAGCATTTGTATTCGAGTAAACGATATATGTTGATTAAAATACACAGTTTACACATCGTGTTCATAATTGATGGGGTTTCTTCTTCTTCTTCTAATTATTGTTCCATAAAAGCGAACAGCAACAAAAAGTCGAGTTCCAAGTGAAAGCATTCAGAATGTTAAATCTGATTTCTGAAAGCTCCAATTCTCAATTGATTGGGAGAATTTTCTTGGACGGTAGCCTTAGGCAGAGATCTATTTAAGAACTGGAAACCTTGGGTCTCAAAAATATGAACTGGTTCGGTTCACGGCTTTGATTATACCTATAGTAAATACTATATCTTACTCCAATATTCAAAGAAAAACTGTGATTCAGTTCAGTTTAAGGTTCGTTTGTTCTTTAACGAAATGAACCAGTTCCATGTTCAATTCGAATCCCGGACTCGAAACGGTTCGAGCCTTGATTATTATTATTATTATTATTATAATATTGTTATTGTGATGGGAATGTCTGTCTATTAGTTTAACTAAGCTGATTGAGTTGATAGCGCTCCAGATTACAATTGGCTAATAATCCTGGCCGGTCACATGATTCATGGCGACACGTCGCATTACTCATACGCCCCGATATCGGATCGATAATGGACAGGGCCCCGGCCAGATAAGGCCAAAACTATTCGCCTCTTGCCACCTGGTCGAGGCCAGGTGTTCGTCCTTAACCCGCGCGCATGCATAAATTTGCAGACATTACTCATACGATCCGTGTTCGAGTGGTACTTTTTTTTTCTTTTATTCTTTCTTTTCTTTTGGTTCTATTCTATTTTCGTAAATCTTATCGACCATCAAACAAATAAACTGGCTGACAAACAAAACGATAGCCCACCAAGACGCCCCAGCTGGGCGTCGTATCAGCGGACTATGGCTATAGAGCGCAATATAGCGATAAGATTGTGCGCGCTAGTTCCAGCTCCGGTTCCAGTTCCAGCTTCAGTCACTGTTCCCCCAAAACTAACGGACTGTGGCTATAGAGCGCAATATAGCGCTAAGATTGTGCGCGCTAGTTCCAGCTCTGGTTCCAGTTCCAGTCACTGTTCCCCCAAAACTAACGGACTATGGCTATAGAGCGCTAAGATTGTGCGCGCTAGTTTCAGCTCCGGTTCCAGTTCCAGCTCCAGTCACTGTTCCGCTTAACTAACGGAAACTCAGGCTGTTTATGTTGGTCAAACATTTGGGCGGCATGTTGACAAACCTGTTGTTGTCGAATCGTGCACACACACACCACACACACACACACACACATACAGCTATTTATGTCGTGCCAGGGTCGTTTGTAAGAATAATCTGCATATACATATATGCTCGAATCGTGTCTGTAGCGCATATTTAACCAATCCACATACATACATATGTATGTAGATATATGCAAATTTGAACGAGGATGGGCAGAACGTACGATAAGAACCGAAAATTGCGCCGTCGCGACCCACGATTTATTAGACTATTTCAAAGTATTTTAATAGGCATTACGTAAGATATTGCATATACGCATACATACACATATATATGATATATATATTTTGGAAACTGTTATAGTTTGTTGTTGCCCAAAACGGAAATTATGACACACATTTTTTTTTTACTGCTGCTGCTTTGGCACACAAAAATCTCAAGAATTTTTTGACCAAAGGCGTTCCGATTTAAAATATGCAAATATTGTGTTTTTTATGGGTTAGGTACGAGCTGAACGTTGACTAAGTACAAACGCCCAAGTGAGCTCATCTTAGAGTTTGCATTGACACTCTGTCATAAACAATTACGTTTGTTTTTATTTGTTTGTTAACTCGGTAAACACACACACATACAAACACAAGAAAAATGCTGTCCGATGACGTCACACATGCACGACGACGATCGCAAGTGTGGAAGCTGCTGCACTAATATCGTGTTATCGTTATCGTTATCGTGTTGCCATTGAACTTCAAAGGCAAAGAGCGACGACACTGATCCTGCGCCCCATGTGGGTGTTGCCATATGATTGCATTTCTCATCGATATGTTTGCAAATGGCAGCTTTGCTGCACACAGATGCATACATAAGTAAAATTTATGTACGTGTGTGTGTGTGTGTTGAGGTTCTATTTGATTTTCATGCTTGACAAGGCAATTTAAACATTTATGATTTACCCAGCAGACGAATCAAATTATCAACGATCGAATCACATGAATTTGATTGTCGGCGCTTTTCAAGCGTAATTTTCTCTTGCTCAAATAGACATATGTATGTATATGTATATTGTGGACAGTGAGTGTTATATATTTAAAACAAAACCATATTCATTTGAATACTTGAAATTTGCGTGAATGCGGTTCTAAGCCGAGCTCTGTCAACTTGTGTAGAAAATAAACGTTTTTGGTCAAGTGCAAGCTGTAACCGCACGTGGGTTCAATCAACTTTGCGCGCCAGGGGGCGCTTTTACTTCACGCAATCATAAGTTCGCACACACACACACACACGCTTATAAAGAGTGCGTGTGTGTGTGTGTGCGTGAGCGGCTCAAAGCAAAAAACACAAGCGAAAGACAAACAATAACATAAACAAGAACCAGTTGTTTTTGGCCTTTGGCTTCGCCAATGTCTGCAACTTTCAGCTTTCACTTTTTTCTTGCCTTTTGTTTTAAGCAACCAACACACACACATACCCACACCTGCACACCTGTACGATTGCCGCCTAATGCTTATTGCTATTTAATTGTGGGCAAAAAAATACATATCTGAAGCTCAAAATGGGCATGTCATCGAAATCTGTGCCATCGGCGGCGCCCACACACACATACAGACGACACACGTACACGAACTGACCGTCAAAGTGCAGCGTTGCCACTGCCAAGTCACAAAGTGAAAACGGGCATATTGCTTTTGTGCAATGCTGGTCCGTCTGTCCGCTTAAACGCAAGTTTCTCATAGACAAACTTGGAACTTGAAACGCATGCTCGTGTGTATCCAAGTTAAGGTGTTAAAAAAAGGTTTGGCAAGCGCGAAATTCTATATCTTGCTAAGTTTAAAGGCAATTATTCCACACTTACCGCTTTAATGGACAATTGCAGAGTATTTCGCCGTCGGGTTGTAACCGACTGCAAAGTTCTCACTTGTTATTATGTTCAAATTTTGCGATTTAGTAATTTAGTATTTATGTATGTATGCAAAAGGCAATTAACTGATTGCCATTGTTCAATTGCTTAAGGTGACATCATGTCATCAAAAAAAAAAAATATTTAATGAACTGTTTGAATTTGATCTTATTTCAGATATTGGGCATCATTTGCATGGCGCTTGCCTCACCTGCACAAGCGGCTGCGACAAGCTTCTTCCTGTTTGTTGTTGTCATCTCCTTCATTATTACCATACTGTTGATAGCCGCCTATTTTCTGGGCATACGCGAGGCGCTCAATGTGGCCGTCAATTGGATATTCTCTGTGAGTATTTTCGCATTACCTGGTCATACTGCAGCCGAATCAAGCTTACCCTCACTCTCTCTCTCTCTCTCTTTCTGTCGCACAGGAACTGCTTACAACCGCTGTGCTGACACTGCTCTACTTCATTGCGTTCATTGTGCAGCTGGCCAGATGGGCCGAATCGAACGCTAAGGGACATGGCTCGAATACGGCGGCTGGAGTTTTTGGACTTTTTAACTTCTTGGCCTATGCGGCGGGCACATACTTCTTATTCCTGGCGCACAGATCGGGCGCCACCCATTAACGTCCATTTGCAGCATAGCCGAGCAGCGATCTGATGCGATCTGATCAGATCCGATTCGATAGACAATGCATCCAATTTAATAGTCACGCGCACACACAAGATAAATACATCAAAAAGGAAAAAAAAAAGAAAGAAAAAAATGGCAAGCAGCGCACCCACCACGAAAGCCAACATAGGGTAGTTTAAGTTTTAAGTGCAATTTGTGCAATTGTTCGGCGAGTTGTTTTTGTTTTCGTTCATTTTCTGTTCATTTACCATCTAACGGCAACAACGAATGTGAACAAGCTCAATTGAAAGTTCACTCAGTTCAGAGTTTGGTTCCGGTTCAGTTGGGCGGTTTCTCGGCCCGCTGAGTGTGTGCGACTTGATTTGTTTTTAATGTTATTTAAATACTTACTTTAACTTTAACGCCTGCTAACATTTAAGTTCAATCAACACATGGCAACAAAAAATAAGTTCAATAAATTATTCGTATTTTGTAACTGTACAAAAATTGGCTGGTCCCTATTTGTTTTTTATTCGCTGCGCTGGTGTGCAACTTGGCTAACTAGGGTACAGTTTTAGCCGTGTTACACACCACTGTCGATCAGCTTTAACTAATTTATGCATACTGTTTTGTCACATTCGCTGTTGGTGCGCAACTTGACTAAATGCGGATCAGCAGCAATAGAAAACCGTTCGATGAACATAAATATATTGCGCAGTTTATAGAACACTATTTCACTTAAAATATGAATATAGCCAAAGAAAAAATACTTCTGCAGCTAATTTAAGTTATTAGGTTTAAATAAATCGAATATTTGGCAAGCAACAAATGGTAGCATTTTCTCTCCAACGAACTTGCAAACTGCCAGCTGGTTGGCAACTTGACTAAAAGTATGTATGTATGCGTGTACTCACAGTTGCGTAGCAGAGTCCACAACCGGCCGATACCCTCTGACGAAAGAGAACAAGAAAAAGTTGCTGCGCAGTTTTTAATTTTTAATTTTAATATCCTTCATTTCACTGTCAATTTATGGTAAATTTTTGAAATAGCCACCAGGGGAAAAAAAAAGAACAAAAGAAACGACAAAAATAGTCGAAAATTGCATGAATCCACTGTCGAGATGTAGATTAACAGTTCATGTAAATGTATTTCGAGATAAGCGTTTGGTTTGTCTGAGAGAGAGAGATAATTCCAGTGTGTTTGTTGATCAATTTAAGAATTATGGGCTATTTCCGGAACATCCACCAACTCTCCACGTATTGCGACGGGAGACGATAGACAGGGGCGGGGTCAGAGGGGGGAAGGGGGGTGAGGGATTTGAGGGGGGGTGGGTGGTGGTGGTGGAGTGGGGTGTGTGTCGATGGCGGAAAGTCGAATAATTTAAACGTACTTCTTAAATTCATCATAAATAGCCAGAACAAGGGCGCCGCCAGTTCCGCGTATTACATTGGAAAAGGCGCCCTTGAAAAAGGCAGCGGGACCCTCCTGCTTGGCAATCACCATCCAGCAGTGGGCGGTATTTTTATAGACCATCTCCGATTTCTTTAGGCCCGACTGCATCATCATGCGACGACGGACCGTATCAAATGGATAGGATGCGATGCCAGCAATGGTGGTTACCACCTGGGCGATACCCCAGCTGACATAGAATGGTGTATTTTTCGGATTTGGCAAGTGATCGCGACACGTATCGTAGAATCCAAAGTAGGCGGCACGGTAGATAATTATGCCCTGTACGGACACAATAAAGCCGCGATACAGTCCAATCAGTCCATCCGATTTCACCACCTTTCGGAGACAGTCGATCAATCCATTGAACTCGCGCTGCCCTCCCTTGCCCACATCTGCAGCCAAACTGAAAGTGCGAAAGGGATGGCGACACATTAAAGAGATTATCAAATAACACAATTTTAAATACTAGCATGAAAACGCGATATTTACGATCAGTGTTTTCTTTTTGGTTAAATATAATATCGCCAAGTGGCAGCCCTGGCCAACGACATGGCTTGTAGACTTACCGAGTACGAGCAAAGTCCAGCGGATACACAAAGCACAAGGAAGTGGCGCCGGCAGCGCCACCGGAAGCCAAATTGCCCATAAAGTGGCGCCAAAATTGTTTCTTTTTATCGACGCCACCTAAAAATACCTAAATACCGAAAACCACAAAAAAGGCCAAAGTCAGGGATTTTTTAGTGCTTGTTTAAGTTGTGCGCCACAACCTCTCACACACACACACACACACACAGACACTTACCGACTTGTATACATCCTTGAAGGCAAAATTGAGAGCCTGTGTTGGAAAATAACGTATCACATTGGCCAAGTTGCCGCGCCATAACGATGCGAATCCCTGTTCGCGTGGTATGCGAACAAAACAATCCACAATACCCTTGTAGCGCTGATCCTGTGCTATCTGTTTGGATACCTCCTGCACCTGGAGAATCAGCTTAACGCGCTCGATTGGCGCCACCGCGGTTTTGGCAATGGCGGCCGATACGCCGCCCATCATGAAGTCAATTAAGAAGGATTTGAGATCGCCCCCAGCTCTCATGCCGCCGCCTTCATCGCCCATCTTGTCGAGTTTTAACCTCTTTGGTTAGGAAAGCTCTTTCGGTTATTTATATTTCTATTTGATTTGATTGTTGAAACTTCTTTTGCGTGTTCCGTTTAATCTGCGCTAGCTTTAGAGTTTTCCAAAGGATATCAAAGTCCGACGAAAATAAAATGTTAAAATAATTGAAGTTTTTGCCGAAAAATTTGGGATTGTTATAAAACCAGCTATTTGTGACATGCGACAATTTTGAATTGAACATAAAGCATGACGTCCATTTCCGAAGACTACTTCGATTTTCATTTCAAATTCAGGGCAAAGAACATACCTGGCATAATATGTCATTTGTTTTTGGTTTTCTCAAAATAGTTTTAACCCAAAAACTAACAAGTTTTCAAGTTAAATTGTTCGAAATCAATTTTGCATTTGCATTCAAATATCCCAACGATTCACCTATTTTTCGATATATCGAGGTGAGTTTGGCAAAAAATAGCTTGCGGAAATACATTTCAATCGGACGAAATTTAAACGTTTCACTTTCCATAAACTTAAGCTATGTATTTCCGTAACGATACAGGAATCTTATTTTCCCAGCAGAACAAGAAAATTGCAAAAAAGCTTTCTCTTTCTGCCAGTTGAACGTTTAAGAAAGCGAGTGGGAGAGAGAGAAAGAGAGAGCAAGAATCTTATTTGCCCAGCAATACTAGAAAATTGCACGCAAATCTCTTGCAAAAAAAAGCTTTCTCTCTTTCTGTCAGTTGAACGTTTAAGAAGGCGAGTGGGAGAGAGAGGGAGAGCATCTTATTTTCCATGCAGTCTGCAAAAATAAAGCTCCCTCTCTTTCTGCCAGTTGAACGTTTAAGAAAGCGAGTGGGAGAGAGAGGGGAAGAGAGCTGCATGTGAAACTAAAACACAATTTGTCTACTATTTTTATCAATTTTTATATTTTTAACCAACCGCAGGTTGATTTTCTGTTGGTTTGTTGTTACAGCAGAGGCCAAAGAAATTGTTGTTGTTGTTTTTTTGTTTTTAAGAACAACATATTAACGCGATTGGCAAAAGGGGCGTGGAGGGGAGGGAGACGCAACAGAGGGGGCCAACAAACAGCCGCGCGTTCTGTGGCACAACAAACACCTGTTTCGATTTTAACAAGAAATACTAGCTTATAAATAATATATATGTCTAGAATGTTCGTCTGATTTTGTTTTTGTCTCTCCTGCTACTGCTTCTTTCTTCTGCTCTGTGTTTGTCGTTCCGTCAATATCCCAGCCTACAGCTCCTTTTGCTTATCATCACATCATCATCATCTTCTTCCTCCTCCTTCTGTTGTTGTTGTTGTTGTCTGGCCTTGATCCTGGATGTTCTTCAGGTGTTTTAGTTTTTTGCTAATTATGCAAGTGCAATTAAATTATATTCCAGTTATTATATATAATATAATTTGATAATTATATTGGGGATTATTTTTTGCTGATGTTTCTCGCTGTTTGTTTTGTGGATTTCCTTTTTGTTGTTGTTACAATTTATATAATATAATTAGCTGGTAGTGGTTTGTTGTTGTTGTTGTTTGTTGTTGTTGTTGTTGTTGTTGTTTTGAATAATTTAATAATTTAATTTACAAGTACTTCTTGATTTCATCGTACAACACAAGCACGAAAGCACCGCCAGTGCCTCTGAGAATGTTGGAGAAGGCGCCCTTGAAGAAGGCACCGGTGCCTTCCTGCTTGGCAATGGTGGCCCAGCAGTGCAGTGTGTTCTTGTAGATGATTTCGGTTGACTTGCGGCCAGACTGCATCATCATGCGACGACGGACAGTATCGAATGGATAGGACACAATACCAGCAACAGTTGTAACAGCCTGAGCGATGGCCCAGCTAATGTAAATGGGTGTGTTCTTTGGATCGGGCAACATGCCGCGAGCGGTATCATAGAAGCCAAAGTATGCAGCACGATAGATGATGATGCCCTGGACAGAGACGCCGAAGCCGCGGTACAAGCCGCCAAGACCGTCGCTCTTGAAGATCTTGGTCAAGCAGTTGCCCAAGCCGGTGAATTCACGAGCGCCACCCTTGCCAGTATCAGCAGCCAAGCTGAAAGTGTGAAGACACCGGTTCAAATTATTATTTCCTTTCTATTGTCAATAATAATAATGCCAACTTACCGAGTACGAGCGAAATCCAATGGATAGACAAAGCACAGAGAAGTGGCACCGGCGGCACCGCCGGAGGCCAAGTTGCCCATGAAGTAGCGCCAGAACTGGGTGTTCTTGTCGACACCACCCAAGAAGACCTACAATAGACAAATGTAACAAAGGTGGTATTGTTGCCGTCTGCTTTAAATGGGAATGGTTTTGTCATGCTCACCTGCTTGTACTTGTCCTTGAAGGCAAAGTTCAGTGCCTGAGTTGGGAAATATCTAATAACGTTGGCCAAGTTACCGCGCCAGTATGAAGCAAAACCCTGTTCCTTTGGAATGCGGATAAAGCAATCAACCATACCCTTGTATTGCTGATCGGGGGTGATTTGTTTCGAGATGTGCTGAACCTGCAGCAGCAGTTTCACACGCTCGATGGGTGCGACGGCAGTCTTTGAGACAGCTGCGGAGATGCCACCGGCAGCGAAGTCCTTGGCGAAGCCAACAGCATCGAAATCCTTGCCCATTTTGCTATAAACAACAACGCCAAGTGCGTTAAATGATTACAATAATTGTCTACTCCTTCTTCTTCTCCTCCTCCTCCTCCGTTCATCATCTCTCAGTCAGGTTTAATGATTGTGATATTTTGCATTCTTGATATGATTACTTGCATTATGCATTTATGTATGAGCACATTTCACTTTTAGACACAATTTAAATATTTACAACAATTTGTTAGCCACCACCAAAGCCAAATGAAAAATGATTTACAACATGCATGAACGAAATTTCAAAAACGACAACGGCTAGCGCCAAACTTGACGAGAGCTATCGAAACCGCGCGCACAACCAATCGATTATCGATGCCAACCGCAATCGGTATCGAGTACTTTTTTTGGTTGGCAGTTGGTTAATCGAAGGGCCAACCAAAGTTCGATGAGCTCTGTGCAAGTCGCGGCTGGGTTTTGTTTTCAGATGCAACACAAAAGAAATGTGTTAAAATGAGTTAAATGATTAAAGTAGTTAAACTAGATTAAACTAGCTAAGCATGCAAATGATCAAGTTGGTTAATAAACAAAATATGTACATATAAGATATATAAAACCTAGCCGGCAATTTAAGGCAGAGTTTGTTTAGACTTTGGACAATTGTTTTTTTTCTTTTCTCTTTTTTGCTGTCGTCTGCGAAATCAACAATTAAAATTTCAAGCATTCATATGTATGTGAATGCGTGTGTGTATGTTAATTTCAAGCATTGATATGTATGTGAATATATATGTGTGTGTATGTGTGTGCATGTTAATTTAAACAGAAGAGTGCGCTTGGCAACGTCTTCGCAATTGTTTGTGTAGTTGTATTGGTGAGCTTATTGTTTATACGAGGCACATGCATGCGATGGTGTTGGTAAAAACAGCGCTGCCAGTTTGCGGGATTTTTTTCTTAATTTTTTTTGTATTTCTGCTTATGAATCAGTTTTGAAAAGCCCAACTGCCACGTTTGTGCATTTAGATACGGGTTGAGCTTTCTTTAAGCCGGCAATCAACGCTTTCTCTCAATTAAGAGCAAATTTTGGCAATGAGAACATGTTCAGGTAGATGCGGTGGTGTGCACAACACATTGCATAATTAAATCGCTTGTATAACATGCTGATAGATGGCGCTTTCAAGTCTATTGAAATGCCAAGAGCACAGCAGCTTGCCAATTGCCAATTGGTGTAAAGGGGATGGCTAGCTACAGAAAAATGTATGGCCAATGTTCTCGCAGCTGACATTGGCCAAAGTGTCGGCGAAAGAGAGAGAGAGCAAGAGCGAGAGAGCGCTTTCTTTTCGTGCTGTTGTCTTGTTAAATTTAGATTTCAAGTGTAGCAGAGCCAAATTTATTCATTGTTATTTGTTTTTGTTGCCTTAAATGTGGCACAAAATTAAATTAGCAGCCACCGGCAGACAGAGTCTAGGCCAATTTTCATTGACAATAACCGCCGCATTTATGTAATCACTTGGCACAGTAAGAGCGGCTAGTCACTTAAGAGAGAGGGAGAGTGAGGGAGAGCAGCGTGCAAGAGAATTTGATTGCTTGGCGAGTTGTGGGTGTGCTGAGGGGGCAGACGCAAACAACTGTAAAAAGCGTTGGCCTGTTATCTAATCTCCAGAGTACCGCTGATTGAAAGAGCTTTTGCAAAGAGCACGCGCGACTGTGATGTAACAGTTTCAACGAGACAAAAATAAAAAAAATTGTATAATAATAATAATCAGCAGCAAGGAAAAATGAGAGCCAGACGAAGTTGCACGTGTAACGGCTTTCGTTAGATGCTGTATTGTTTATCGCTTTGCACTTGTATGTGAAATAGAAAAAGGGCAGACGCCCTTTAATGTCGATTGCATAACTGCCTTTATCACCAGCAGAAAGAAAAAAAAAAAGGTTGGAAATCGTTTAACTACATAATTGTTATTCAATTGTAAACACAAGACGCCAACTTTTCAAACGGTTTATGCTTTTGCACATTTATGTAACATTTAAAAAAAAAAAATTTCTTTTATTCCAAGCAACAAAAAACTAAAAAAAAATAAAACACCAATGCTTGGCTTTCAATTATTATTGCTGGTATTCAGTTATTGTTATTGATGTTGAATCAATTAATATTGATATGCACTATAAATGCAATTAATTTGTAATACGTACAATTTGTTTGTGTTTAAATATCACAGCACCGAAAAAAAATTATTTATCCTTATTCCTTGCGAAATCAAAGGTCTGCACCGGACGGCAACTAAATTGCTTGTGAACGCTTCGTACAGCAGAGGCGGCGAGCTAGCCTGTGCTGCGCTGCGTCGGTCAGCTGCTGCTGCCTCTGCTGGCAGAGGCAGAGTCAAGTTCAGGTGCTTGCTCACGCGTCGCAGTCGCAGCGCAACAGATGCGCGAGAGAGAGAGAGCGAGGGTCGCATAACGGTAGCGGTAAAGCGTTTAAGCCCAAACTATTAAGAGACAGTTGGCAACAAATGCTAGACAGCACACACAGCACACACACACACAACAAAGCTTTTGCACGTGTGCGCAAAAGCAGCAGCAAATGATCGAGAACGAGAGAGCAGATCAGCGCCTATCATCTCTTCTACATATATGTACATATATGGTTTATCAATGTATGTGTCTAGCAATGACAGCAATGAATTCAATGCCAATCGCATTGCATAACACTGTTAATCAGTTCACAGACGGCAGCAAAGTTACGGGCCGGACGCTGATAAGACAAAAGGGAAGTGAGAATAGAGGCATATGTAGATCCAAAATAATTGTATTGGCCAACATAAAATCGAGAAGAAAATGAAACGTATGTGATGATTTGTATTTTAAACAATTGTTTTTCATTTACCCCTTTCGAGGTTTGCAGCGCCTTCACGGCAAAACTGAATGCTTGCCAAAAATGTAAATTTGTACTCAGTTGGCAACGCGCCGACGTCAGCAGCAGCAGCGTTGACGCCCGCGTCCACAGCGTAGCATGTGACTAGTGGAAAATTTGACGCATGTGCTGCGCTCTCTTTGGCAAACTCTCGCTCTTGCCGTCTCTCACGTTCTCTTAAATACTACGAGCAAGTGCGACGTCACAGGGCCTTTGGCAGGCGGAAGGCAGCAAAATTGAAATGTGCGTATTGCGATTAGATAAACGCCGCTGCTAATACAACCCTTTTATGTAAGCAATTTTCAAGGTCTTCGAAACGCCGACAATTACATAAAAAAAAAAATGAACACTAGACGCGGCCAAATTAATAGCTGTCTGCCGTGCGACAAATGATGGCAACGCGCCAAAAATGCGCGGAGTTAATGTGGCCCCAAACTCAATTGCGGCTATTTTAAGCAAATAAGTTCAAGTGTGCTGGCCCTGCAGCGAAATCAGTTTAATGGGCTAAGTACGGCAGCATTTGTTAATGTTAATGGGGCTGCCAGACTGGCGTCACATAAACAACTATTCGCGATCAGCGAACAGCGAGTTTCAACAATAGAAAGCCAACTTGTGCATGAAATTTCCAGAACTTTAACTGCTGACGCATCATTAAGGGCGTCGATTTATTTTATCGCTTGCCAATGCCAACAGTTGGCAACTGCAAGAAGCGACATTAGAGCATGAGAATTCGCTAAATAAACACTTTTACGAGAATGTTTGTTTCACAATAGGACAGATAGGACAGAACGTTGCAGGCTATGTTATCGATGATTGGCATCGGTTAGAAAACGCCAAATGCAAAATGGCGCTAAAAAGGCCACACAAAAGGGCAAAAAATAAATACAAAAATCACATGCGGCATATTTACACGACGCGTTTGCTCTGCTGACGTCACAACGAGCAGCAGCAGCAGCCGCAGCTACAGCATCTGCTGCGCTCGACAATTGCCTTCGCTGCCAAATCAACCGGTTCTGGTTTTTGAAAGCATTTTTCAGCCAGGTAAAATGTAAACGAACATTTTTTGGGGGTTCGAACACCGACAAAATTAAAGCGGTCATTGGTCAATGGATGAAGAAATTTGCTCTTAGAATTCAAACAAGAGAAAATGCAAAAAAAAAACATATATATGTATATATATATATATAATACACCAACACACACATATTTATTCGCTGCGATTCTTGCGCGTGTTAGTGCGAAGCGTGCGAGTGAGTGAAAGAGAGAGAGAGAGAGCGACAAGCACATGGAATTCATACGAATGTACATATGTATGTATGCGTGTGCCGCTTTTCTAGTAGCAATTGTCACACTTCAAACAATAAAAAAAAAAAGAGTGAAAATTCTGCACATATACATGTACATGTAAAAAAGTGGCGATATTCAATTAGATTCATTACAAAAGCAGCTGGCGCATATTGTACACATGCAAGCGTGTATGTGTGTGCGTCAGCTTGCTTGTGTGGCACCGTTTTTTTCCTCTGCTTGCTTTCAACTTTTGCTTGCGAAAATTTTTTTTTAGGTTAGAACTCGTGAGCGTTCTTAGCACATTGCAGGTGTGTGTGTGTGTGTGTGTGTGTGTGGGGGGGTGCATTGGAAAAGAGGACACGGACACGGACGATTGTTTTACCTTGCGAATTATATTAGACGCTGCATCATTAGTCTTTAATTTTGCACAGCGTTGCGCTTTCGTCTGCGAATAATTTTGTGGTTATGTAAGCACAATTTATGCATCATTTTTGTTATTTTCATATGAAATAAATTATACATTTACTAATGGCACCGTGGCCATAATATACAGTTAGATTCAAACACCGGAATATGTTAAACCAACACCGACACATAAAAAAAATAGGCACATTACATAACTAAAAACTAGTGCAAGGTGAACGTGAAGGAAAAAAATCAATGGTAAATTTATAATGGATGCACTGTTCGTTTTGCTTTTTGGTTGTAGTAGTTCGCAGTAAAAAAAAAAAGAGTTGTATAAAAGAAAAGCACAATACCTTCAGTTATTAAACTTCTTACAAAAGTCACAGAATATAAACTTCTTTTGCAGAAATAGAATTTCCCACTTGGCGATGAAATAAGCCGCGTGCTCACTTAACGAACGCAATTCGTGAAGTGTTCGTACAACGTGAGCAGTGTGCTAAACTATCGAGAGATCTTGACAGAAAAAAAAATCGATATACGAAGACAGCTATCGATGGTTATATGTGACTATTGCGATATGTTGATTACACTCTGATTGGACTTACATAAGGCTAACATGTTCAAAATAATGTATATAATTAATATTTACATATAAATGAACATTATTATATTACATTTAAATCATAAATATAGTTATTTAAGACATATGTTACATTGTTTTAAAATAAAAGTATCGGCATCGTTAAATGGTCACACTATCTTTTCTAGAGTCGAAAATCAACAAATATCGACATACGAAAAGTTTTTGACATTCAGTATATTTTGAGCACTTGTCAACACTAAATAGAAAAGTTGGGAAAACGTGCGAGTGCGTGTGACTATTTTGCTGCGCTTTCAATAAAGAAAAATTAATATTTGTTCATTCACAATTATAGAAAATGACTGGTCGTGAGGGCGGTAAAAAGAAGCCACTGAAGGCGCCCAAGAAGGAAGGCAAGGAGCTCGATGATGAGGATATGGCATTCAAGCAGAAGCAAAAGGACCAACAAAAGGCGCTCGAAGCAGCCAAACAGCAGGCTTCCAAAAAGGGACCCCTTGTGGGTGGCGGCATTAAGAAGTCGGGCAAGAAATGATCGCAGCGCATAAATAAACAATTATGATTTTGAAGAAATTTGTGACTAACATGCACACTGACAGACAGACAGACAGACAAACGGACAGACACCCGAATACACTATGCAAATTGCATTTGCAAAAAAAAAATCAGTTTTCGTCTATGTAAATTGACCAAAATTGAGCATTAAGCAGTTTAAACAATTAATTTCTCGTTTTATACTTACGATTAAACACAAATAGCGCATTAAATATTGTATTTAAAACAACTAATGCCGCACCATTCATTCTAATGCACAAATGATCGGGGGCTGAGCTAGAGATGGTCGCGTGTCGTTTTCCCGGCACGACACGGAGCACGAAACTAAATTTTGGCACGAAAATTTAGACTATGGCAAACTAATTTTAGCTTTTTACACTTGTATGACATCATAGACTGCTTTTACAAGTCATTTAGTTTATTATTTTTGGTTTTTTGAAAAACTCTTCCTCTTTCCTTCTCCTAATCATACGGAAAGCTGGACTGTGTGCCCGGCAGCTGCACCGACTTGGAGGCCACAATGCAGGCGGCCAAAATGTGCGCAGACAGCTTCTTTTCGGGATAACGCGCCAAGTTGTGTGCCAAGGCGCCAATGAATGCGTCTCCGGCGCCGGTTGTGTCCACCACCAGATCGGCGGGCACAATTGGTGCGGGCACCAGCTCGTAGGCCATGGGATCCGCCTTTGAGGCGCAAACGGCGCCCAATTTGCCCAGCGTTATGATCACCGTGTTGGCGCCCAGCTCGATGAGGCACTTCAGCGCCGCATTCGCCTCGCTGGAAAGCGTTCGAAGTTATATAATAAGAAATGATGGACGATCTTGCGGCTAGCGAGGCATAATGACCCTTGCAGAGATTTGGCCGGGCATTGTTGATAAACTTCATCAAAATTGATCGATTTCAGTAGGAGACTACTTTGCAGAGAAATGGACAAACAGACGCGAAAGGACAAGCTGATCAAGTTTGGAGCCTGACAAAGCCTCTGCAAGGGCATTCAACCGAATTGGGTTAATTCTTTACTTAATGCTATTGATGCTCTTCACGCCGATGATGAGCGCCGCCTCCGTTTCGTTGACACACAGGATGGTTGGCAGGCGCAGCAAGTCCAACGGCAGTTGGGCTAAGGCTGGCGCCGCGTTCAAAATGGAGATGCCACGGAATTCCCGCAAGGCGCACACCGTTGCCTCAACGGGCGTCTCCAGCTGGCAGACGAGCACCTTGGCCTGTGCGAATAGCTGCGATGCGCTAGCCACATCGCTGGCGTCGAGCAAATTGTTGGCGCCCACCACAATGATGATGTTGTTCTCGCCACCGGCGGATACGGCTATTTGGGCAACGCCCGTTGTCTGGCCGGCGATCTGTTGCACATGCTCCACGTTGATGTGCTCGGCGCGCAGCTGGTTCATGTAATTGGCGCCAAAGCTGTCCGCGCCCAGTTTGGCAATGAGCGCCGTTTTGGAGCCGAGACGTGCGGCTGCCACACACTGATTGGCGCCCTTACCACCGAATCCGGTCTGGAATTTGTTGCCATGCAGCGTTTCGCCCGGCTTGGGCAGACGCGGTGCGTAGCTAAAAGTAACGGCTGCCATGACAATGAAATTGATGCAAAGTTCGTTCCACTTACCAGATGAAATCTATGATAGCCGAGCCAAAGACGAGCACATCCACGGGCTCGCTCATTTTACTAGGTGCACAATTTCAATGTTTGTGTGTGTGTGCAGTGCGCTTATCTCAAGTGCCGAGTGTGTTAATAATTGGCAATAGTTGGCAGTGCAGCGCCGGCGGCTTATCAGCGGCAGTGCGCGCCGTCCTTGGTCTGCCCGGCAGAATCTGTGCGTTGGTCTATTGTGACGTCGGTGCGGTCGTGACTTCACAATAGTGTCGTGTACAATCGATAAGTATGGCAAGCCAACAAACAAAATAAACAAACGAGTCTATGAGAAAACATACAATTGATACGTTTTTTTTTCAACATATGTAGCCTTTGTCAAGGCAGACCAACGTGATACTTATTGCACAAGAAAATCGCAGATCACCTCCTGTTCAGATGCACGAGATTTTATTTGATTAGGATAAGCTTTGCAGCACAAAAACGTTTTAAACTTCGATAATTTAGCGGTAGCGATTGTCAACAGCGCATTATCGATAACTATCGTTTTTGAAAGGGCTGCGATTGCAAGTTATAAAACTAACAAATAGAAACGAAAAAAAAATCCATAAAACTGCATTTACTTTTGCATATGCTACTTTACCAATACAGACGATTGTTTAATGTGCAACACAATAAAGTCGGCTGACCACTTCTTTTTCAGATTCACGAAATTTTGGTTGATTTATATCACGTTTCAAATCTTTCAAGGACCCTCTTCATATATAAAGAGGTAATTGAGTTTGCGGGCAAAGACAATTTAGATGTCCTCATAGTTTGCGAATGCAAGTAAAAAGAAAATGTCAAATCAGCATCGAATTGTTTCTTCTTGAAAACTGGATACAAGCGCGCGAGATAAACTATTTTGAGCTGAATTAATCGTGCAACCTATCGATATATCGAATAACTGTTCAAGCGATTAGGTTCATAATCAATAAGAAAACTAACAAACATATTGGACATAATATCACGAAAATGTAGTGTATAAAATTCCTGACGAGGTTTCTTATTGGATTTCATTACTTGTTTTATTGTTGCATATCGGCTTGCGGCACAATTAACAAATAACAGTGAAAATTCGCGCACTAAATTTAAAGTATCGTTTTTTCAAAGTGCAAGAAATGCAATATCGATAACTTTACGAATAGTTTTTGAAAAGTAGTGTTATCGATAAGGTATCGTCCTATCGTTAAGTACAAAAGTGCCAGCAACCGCTCTAAATATAAAAGGCTGATTTTGAAAACATTTAATTAATTCGCAAACATGTCGCTATACAGATTTACAAACACTTTAAGACTGGCACCTCGAGTAGCTGGTAAGTGTGACCAGCTGAAGTTGATTGATTAGGAGAATTGTTGTACTCTAATTGGTCTCATCAAACCCGAGTCCAACCGATCGGTACAAAGTCCGAATCCGAGTGTGTGGCAGTTGCAACCGCTCAATTAAACCTTGCACCATTTACCCTTGGCAGCCATGCAGCCCTATCGCAACAAAACACACGCCCACGCCGCCTCCGATGTGGCCGCCAAGTTTAAAACTCTCGCCATCAGCTCGCCGAAGCCCTTCGTCTTCCATGTTGAGCTGAATCGACCCAAGCAGCTGAATGCGATCAACAGGGATATGTGGCTGTAAGTGCATAGTCATAAGTCATACATATCTATAAATTAGCATTAATTGTACTGTTTTGCTGCCGCAGCGAGATTAAGGACTGCTTCGAAACGCTGGCCATAAATCCGGATTGTCGGACGATTGTTTTGTCCGCGGCTGGCAAGCATTTCTGTGCCGGCATCGATTTGTCATCGATGATGAGCATGGGCCAGCAGCTGGCCGATTGCGAGGATGTGGCACGCAAGGGCGTCGTCCTGGAGCGCACCATTAAGCTGTATCAGGACTCGATTAGCGCTGTCGAGCGCTGCCCCAAGCCCGTCATCATGGCCGTGCATCAGGCGTGCATCGGTGCCGGCGTCGATCTAATTACCGCCGCGGACATACGCTACAGCACGCAGGATGCCTTCTTCCAGGTCAAGGAGGTCGACATCGGCATGGCCGCCGATGTTGGCTCGCTGCAGCGTCTGCCCAAGGCAATTGGCAGCCAGTCGCTGGCACGTGAACTCTGCTATACGGGTCGTCGCTTTGAGGCCGCCGAGGCCGAGCGCAGCGGCCTGGTCAGTCGCGTATTTCCCGACAAGGACTCGCTGGTGGTCGGCGCCCTCGCCCTGGCCGAGGACATTGCCAGCAAGAGTCCCATCGCCGTCCAGACGACCAAGGAGAGCATGGTCTATTCGCTGGAGCATACCAATCAGGAGGGACTCGATCACATTGTGAGTGCCTGGGCCTGGACAGCGACCGATCAGCGGGGTTTCATATTAACCTTTGCCCCTTTTTTCCCATTGCAGCGTATTATCAACAAGCTGTATCTGCAGTCCGAGGACTTTGCCCAGGCGGTGGGCGCCCAGCTCACCAAAGATGAGAAGCCAGTCTTTGCCAAGCTTTAAGAGATCCCAATTTTTTTAACTTGAACAATTAAATGTATTTATATGTACATGGGCCCTGGGCGATCGCAGTTATTATATATATATATATATATATATATATATGGTTGGGGGTAAAATTAGGACTAGGAATTTTGGGTCAGAGCCGTGAGGGCAACTACTTGAATAGTTCTTCCAGAGCGCGTCGCTCCTTGACACAGCTGGCGGTCAGCACCTCAATTTGACCCTGTTCATTGATCAATATGTCATCCTCGATGCGTATGCCGATGCCACGAAATTCCTCGGGCACATCTGTGCGCTTCTCATCAATATAGATGCCCGGCTCGACGGTGAATACCATGCCCGGTTGCAGGCGGGTATTGCGCTGCACATGCGGCGTATCGTGAACATCCATGCCCAGATAATGGGAGACATGATGCGGACAGAATTTGTAGCCCTGCGTGGCCAGCTCCTTGTGATCGGTCAGATCCTTGCCAACCAGTCCAATTTCCTGCAAATATTTGCCCAGCCTATAGCAGGTCGTCTCGAACATTTGATCCAGCGTCTCGCCGCCCGGCTGCATGATCAGCTCTGAAAACACACACACACACACAAAGATTATAAAGGGATCTGGGCTTGAGGGCTCTCTCGTGCGCCGCCTCACCAATTGTCTCCTTTTGCAGCTGCTCCATCATGTCGTAGAGCGTGCGCTGCGGTTCCGTGAATTGTCCACTAACTGGCCAGGTGCGCGTTATGTCGCTGGTATAGCCACCGTATTCGCAGCCGGCATCCATCAGCAGCAGCTCCTGCGGCTGTAGCAGCTGTGTATTGTTCACATAGTGTATAACGGTGGCATTTTTGCCGGCAGCCACAACGGGCGGATAGGCCAAATAGCTGGCGCTGCGCATGCGGCATTTATAGTCGATGGAGGCGTATAGCTGATGCTCCGATTGGCCCGGCCGGGTCTCGGCGATGACCTCGTTGAACGCATGCGAGGCTATCGAGCAGGTGCGACGCATTAGCTGCATCTCGGCGGGCGATTTGATCAGACGCATATTCTCCACGAACGTGTAGACGGGCAGCAGCTGGGTGCGTTCGTTGTTGCACGCCTGCAGCATGGCGTCCGTCACATTGGGCAGCTCCGATTGCTTCAGATCGAACCACATATGCGGCTTTAGCTGGGCGATGCGTGCCGCCAGCGTTTGTTGGAAATTGTCGATGGGATATGCCTCATGGACGCCAAAGAGCTGGACAGCATAATCGGGCCCAGTGCGCGGACCATCCCAGAGCTCGGCATGTGGATCCTTGGGTCGCATAAATAGCGTTGACTGCGCGATGCCACATTCATCGATGGTCAGCAGCAGCACCGAGTCCGGCTCCAAACAGCCGGTTAGATAATAAAAGTCAGAGCTCTGACGAAACACATAGGGTATCATGCCGCTCATATACTTCTTGGACGCCGCACCAATGACCAGCTAAGCAATTACAAGGCCGATCAGTTAATCAATTACACATTCAACAGCTTGGTGGCCACATACCATGTGAGACTTGGAGCTGCGTCCGTTAAACTCATCGCCAAAGCTGGCCGCATAGGCCTGCAGGCCTTGCATAAGCTGTGTGCGACGCATTTGGAATTCGGCCTGGCCGACGCCGGGCACCAGCTCGTTGGGCCTGATCAGATGCGGATGCGTTGCGCTTGTCGGCTGGCCGAGGGCGCGCAGTCCGTTCTTCAGTGCATCGGCAACGCCGCGCACTTCCTCGGCAGTTATTTGCGATTTACACATTCTGGGCGCCGTAAATGTGGAGAATTTCGGCTTGGTGCCGAGGGCGCGCAACAGGCAGAAACTTGGCAGGCGTTTTAATGCAAACATATTGACGATATTCGGCGGGCGCACAATTTAATTAGTTATGTTAAACGTGCGTTTGCTTCGTTTTCAATACGCAATTTTTTTTTTTGAAATCTATATGGCAAATGGAATAACTGACAAAAACAAAACATTTGCCGCTACGCTTTAGTGATGTCAACAAACAATTTATCGATATATCTATGGTATCGATTGTATCGATGTATCGCTGCCATGCGATACATTTGCATTAAATCAACTTAAATGCTTATTTTTTGTTGCTTTTTTTTTGTTCACTTAATATCAAAATTTCGTTTTCCAAATCGTACAAAAAGTTGAACATGCGAATCGTGTTCGTTTTGATATTTTGCATTTATATCAACAACATATCGATGACATATTTTGCAAGGATTTTATAAATCGATACAGATTTACACAACACACTGCCGCATTAAACGCGTTTTATATATGAGTATTTTATATTAGTGATACAATTCTCAGCAATACCGCCGCAATAGCAATGGCACATGAAGTAAGAAACGCGATGATGATAATTGATTGACAGACGACGGACAGACAGACAACGATATATATATATGTACTAATTTTCGTATCTGTATCTGCAGTGCGGAGTGCTTCGTTTGCCGGTGGACTACGAGTCCATACGCTTCAATGACTGGTCCATCAGCTACGAGAAGTCGCACATATTGAAGAGCATGTGCCATTTGGGCAGCGACAAGTGCTGCAAAAAGGACGACGCCAATCGCTGTGATCTCTGCAATTATCAACATTCACTGGAGCTGCCCCACCTGCCGGACATGGTGTTCCACAAAAACAAGCTGGTGCTCCAGCACAAGGATGGCGCCCTCATGGAATTCAAGCCCATGGACGCGCTGGCTCTCGTTGCCAATGGCAAACAGGCCGCCTTGGAGGTGGCCTGCGCCCAGGAGTGGCGCGAGACGCGGTATACCCAAATAAATATAATTGCCAATTACAATGTGAATCTAATCTTAAGTTGATTGCAGCGCCGAACAGAACATGGAGCAGAAATACAAGCCATTCGACTGGACATTTACGACAACATATCGGGGCACATTAAATGATAAGTTTCGCACGGAATTGACGGACCAGACGCTCAACAAAATGAAGCTAATGCAGCGCGAAAATATTCTATTCTATCATGATCTCACACTCTACGAGGATGAACTGCACGATCATGGCATTTCCGTGATGAGCGTCCGCATTGTGAGTAGCCACCAGGGCCCCGGACCCAGGCCCCCAGCACCCGGCCAGATACATTTGCATAATGGGTTATTTGAATTTTATTATTCTTGATCAAGCCTCGATAAAACGAGTTCCATCTGTCTGTCTGCCTGTCTGTCTGTCTGTCTGTCTGTCTGCCTGCTCGTCTGTTCATTTTTTGATCAAGCTCCCTACGGCTACGCCTCTTCGGATCAATGAATCATATATAGCTGCATTAGAGGCGATCGGTCAACAATTAGGTTCTTGTATAAACAACTTTTTCTACCCCCAAAGTATATATATTCTTGATCAGCATCAGACAGCCGAGTCGTTTGTCCGTCTGTCTCTCAGTTTTAACGCTATCTTTGGGAAACTTTGCAGAAGTCCCTTTGTCTGTTGCACGTAGTTCATATGTTGCAACCATCTGGATCATATAGCTGTCATAGGCGCAATCGGTCGAAAAGTAGGTTCCTAAATGAAAAAGCCTTTTTTGTTTTTCAAGCTATCTTTACCATAACCATCGGCATTAACTATTTTCCCTGTGCTTCTTCGATACGGCCTCAAACTAACATATTTTTCATAGATCCGTGTTCAAATCCATCTGATGGATGTTTCGTGGAAATGGGCTGGAAATGGGGGGTCAAAAGATTATGTGTTTTATTTCCAAAGATCTAGATGCAAAATCATTTGAGACACATTTCACATTTTTCGCAGAATCGAAGTTTCCTCGGTGGGATATATATGTATATGTATGTTTGTTTGTATATACGCAAAAATGTATGCATACATAGACATGTATGTACAGCCATGCATGCATAAAAATTTACATGCATACATACATATGTACATAAAAACATGCATATATATATACATACATACACATATATACCTATATACATACATACAGGTATACATACAAACACGTATACATACATACACATATATACCCATATACATACATACATATATGCATACATACATACACATATATGCACATACATATAAATGGAAACAACAACAAAAAAAACAATCAAAGATTAAGTTCTGATTTGATACTTTGATTGTTTTTTAAGATATTCAATTAATCCAAGATTAAGTTCTGAGTTGATATTCAATTAATCCAAGATTAAGTTGTGAGCGAATACTTTGATTGTTTTTTAAGATATTCAATTAATCCAAGATTAAGTTCTGAGTGAATACGTTGATTGATTAATCCAAGATTAACTTCTGATCTGATACTTTGTTTGTATCTTAACATATTCAATTAATCCAAGATTAAGTTCTGATCTGATAATTTGTTTGTTTCTCAAGATATTCAAACGATGTCCCCAACGAAGGACTTGCTTGAATCTCAGTATCATGCCCAGCCTAGTTGTCCAAATGAGAATTGTTAACCATGTAACCCCACTTACGGATACATTTTCGATATATTTTGTTTTGTTTTAGCGCGTGATGCCCTCCGGCTTCTTTGTGCTGTTGCGTCACTTTTTGCGCATCGACGACGTGCTCATTCGGATGCACGACACGCGCTTCCATTGGGAGACCGAGAATGATTATATACTCAGGGAGTACATACATCGCGAGGCGCCCTGCTCGGAGCTACAGGTAAATTCGGAGCACACACACACGCCCACACACACCCACACACACACACACACACACACACACTTTGGTAATATACGCTTTCTTTGCAGACATCGACTAGCTTCTGGACGAATCCCGATGAAATGCAAAATTTTCTGCCCGTCAAGGCCAAGGAGCTGCACAAGCTGCACTTTAAATAGTTTCGAGTTTTGGGCTTCCATTTAACATTTATCATTTTCTATTTTGTATTTTTTTTCATCTCTTTTTGTAGTAGTAGTAGTATTAACCTTCCAAATGGTTGGGGAGGAGGGCCCGACCCTTGTCAGCCAGCCAATGTATTGAAAGCAAATTGAACGTTAAATTTTCAGGTTAGTCAGCGTGTGTATTTATTGCCACAAACAACATTAAAAGCGAGGCGTCCCACGGAAAGGACACCGTAAATACTATATAATTGGCCAAATGGCATCTAAGATAATTTCGGCGTTTTGGCCATGTTTAGTTTAGGCGCCGCCCAGCAGCGCGGCCAGAGCGTGCTTGTAATCGCCCGACGTTTCCGACTGCAAACAGAAAAGCAAACAGAAAAGCAAAAGAAAAACAAAAATAAATCAGATGGGCTTTTAAATATATACATATGTGTGGACCGTACGTAAGATACGGACATTTCCGGGCAAAGAAACAAACAAACAACAAAGAAAAACTACTCAAAGCAATTCAATTCAAAAGTGCATCTCAAATAGAACGAGAAGAGAAAAAAAAAAACTAAATGGCGATCTTCTAACGTTTTTCAACACTTTTTGTAACGTTTTCTCTCGCACAAATAGTACGAGAAGAAACAACAAAATGGCCGCAAACAAAATATGGCGATCTTCTCAAGCTTTTCAACACGTTTTTTTTTAACGTTTTCTCTCGCACAAATTGTGTTTGCATATTCCAAGTTAAAATACTTTTTTAATATATGTGTGGACCGTAAAATAGATACGGGCAATTTCCGGACGGTAAACATGCACCAAGAACCAAGCGACAAAGAAAATCTGCATCTCAAAAAAATCAGATCTTTTTTAACGCTTTTCAACACTTTTTGTAAAGTTTTCTCTCGCACAAATTGTGTTTGCAAAAAAAAAAAATGGCAATTTTGAATTTGTTGCTTCCCCCCGAAGCTTAGTTAAGAAAAAAATCGTTTTGAGTCAAAGTTCGCGTAAATTAAGCATAAATTATGTTACGTAATGTGCGTTACGTAACGTATTATACTAAGGCCTTAATTGAAAAATGAAAGCAATTTTTAACTTTAGCTGCGCTCTTTAAGATTATATATACTTATATACATATACACAAATAAATTGCATAAATTAAGAATCTCGAGCGATTTTATGTCTTTATCTCTCGTGTGGAGGATGTTATGATATTCACATGAAATGTGGAATATTGAAGAAGACGGAATATGGAAGAAGACAGAATATAGAAGGGGACGGAATATAGACGAGACGGAAGAAGACGCCTCCAAAAGAAGAAGACGGAATATAGAAGAAGACGCCTCCAAAAGAAGAAGAAGGAATATGGAAGAAGACGCCTCCAAAAGAAGACGGAATACGGAAAAGACGCCTCCAAAAGAAGCCGTAATATGGAAGTGGACGGAAAAGAGAAAGGGCCGGAATATAGAAGAAGACGCCTCCGGAAGAAGACGGAATATAGAAGAGACGGAATATAGAAGAAGACGGAATAAAGACGAGACGGAAGAAGACGCCTCCAAAAGAAGAAGACGGAATATAGAAGATGACGCCTCCAAAAGAAGAAGACGGAATATAGAAGAAGAGGGAATATAGAAGAAGACGTCTCCAAAAGAAGAAGACGGAATATGGAAGAAGACGCCTCCAAAAGAAGATGACGGAATATAGAAGGGGACGCCTCCAAAAGAAGCCGGAATATGGAAGAGGATGGAAAAGAGAAAAAGACGGAATATAGAAGAAGACGGAATATAGAAGGGGACGGAATATAGAAGAAGACGTCGCCGACTCCATAAATTATATATATATATTCTCGAACGCAATCGACAGACTAGTCGATATAGTTCTGACATATTGCCATGATATGTTTCTATGCAAACTATTCCCTTGATTTAAACTCTTGATGCTTGTCAATGGTTCTTTCTGTTACGGCGGAATCGGATCGGACGGATCGGAGCACCTAATCATTACGCTTTGCTTATATTTCAGCGGGATACCAGAAGAAAAAAAAATCAAGCCATGCAAATTCTCTTTGTTTTTCTTTAGCTTTTCTTTGATGTGGCTCCGGAATTGCCCGTAAGCCAGGTTAGCAGGAATTTTGGTTAGTTGGGAAGTGGCAATACTTACGTCCTAGCACCAAAGACAACAACAACAAGAAGAAGAAGATGAGGGGGGGGATTTACATAAAGCAAAAGTTGTAAATGGATTAAAACCGGAAAGTGTTACGGAAATTTGGATAGGAATTTGGGGACTCACCGCAATGGCGCTGAGCAGAGTGCGATTGTAGATGCGCTCGAACTCCTGCTTAATTGTCTCCAAATCGATCTCCGAGCGGCTGACAATGATCCGTATAAGAGTTGCATCGTCTGTTCCGGCGCCATCCATGGCCTTGTGCAGGCGGTTAGCAAAGAACGCAGCCGGCGACTGGACGCACTCGACTGCGGGCAGAGATGCGAGCTGTTAATCCTTTCAAGAAAACGAAAATAATATAGAAAGGGATTCGAACATACCTATGGCCATCATGGCATCGTGCAGCTCGTCGGCCATCTCGTGCTTGATGGCCTGCTCGATGGTCTGGCCGGACAGTTCCTTGTATTCATCGAAGATCAGCCGCAGCTGTGGGAAGCTGGCGTGGGCCATGATGCGATTGAAGACCTCCTCGTCGGTGCCCAATTTGGCCTCGCCGGCGGAATACAATTGTGCCGCCTGCTCCTTGGCCTGTGCCGCATCGACGGGCATATTCATCGGATCCCGCACTCCGGTCACAATCAACGTAAGCAAGCGTCGAAAGAAACCGGATGTTTCGCTGCACATTTGCTCGGCCAGCGGACGTCCGTATTTCTCCTCATAGTTGACGACAATTTGCTGCATCTCCTCATTGGTTTTGGTGCACAAGATTTCGACAAGTGTCGACTCCTCGGTGCCCAAGCCGGCCATGGCGGCGTGCAGCTGCTGGCACAGATAGTCAACGGGCGGCAACATCAGGGCCACAATCACATCCTCAAACTTGCCGCCCAACTCATCCTTCAGATCAGCGATCAAATCTCTATCGAATTCGGAGGCGTAGGCAGCGCTAATTAACTGCCGCTGGGAATTGCTGCGCGAGGTGAGCACCTCGATTATTTGCTCCTCATCGGTGCCGAGGCCACGCATTGCGGCGCGCAGCTCCTGGCTATCGCTGGCCGCATCGAAGGGGCTGCGCGGCACAACGCACGGCACGGCCTGTACGCGATGATGATGAGTCAGCGCAATTTGCTTTAGCTCCAAATGTATCGATTCAATTTGCATACGCAGTACTAACCTTATAATCCATTTTCTTCTTGTTGCTTTTTTCTTTTTCTTTGCGGTTAGTTGTGTGTTTAGTTAAACAACAGTTAAAACTGTTCTTTTTGTCAAAATTGCACTCGGGCTCGTTCAGTTTTCAGTGCAGCTGTGTTTGCTGCTGCTGCTGCTGCTGCTGCTGGTGCTGCTGCTGCAATTGCAAATGTTTCGTTCAGTTTTGCTTTAACGTTGTTCTCGCGCTATCTTCTCCACCCGCCGTTCGCTACTGACGTCGCCTGCACACAGACAACGTCGTCGCTGCCGCTGTCGCTGCCAACGTCGAGAGCTTTTATGACAAAGCTTTTAATTTCGCCCTAACTACGGCTTCGGCCCGAATAATGGCAATGCAATACGCATGCCAATTGCATGAATCATTGGATACACACAAATCGGCAGCTAGATATAAATAGATAGCTCAAATACACATATATGCACACATACATACATACACATATATATATATATGTGTATATAATATATTTTATCTTTATTTAATCTCGTTTTATTGTTGTTGCTTGTTTTTGTTGTCGCTTGCATGCGCTTTTTAATATACAATTCAAATACAGTTTGTTATGCTTCTAATTCTCAACTTGTTCGCGCGTGTAAATATCGCGTTATATAATGTATATATGTATATATATCGTATTGTTGTTGTTGTATATTATATATGTAAGTTTTGTTTGCCATTTTCTTGAATTTTCTCCTTTTATACACAGCTCGTGGGCGCAAAATAAAATACCAAAAGCAATTAAATCAGTTCTAAACATATTAAGAATATGTATATATATATATATATATGTATCAAATAAATTACAAATACCAATGGGGGGAGGAGACCTTGAAAAAAGCACGCAGCAGAAAATAACTTTTCGCATTTCAACTAAAATCGTTTAAAGCCTGTATCGCATATACATATATATTTTGGTTCAGTGTTATCCCATTTGATGAAATTCACATGAATACGATAGGTAGGTAGGGGAGAAGGGGGGGGGGGGGGTTCTTAAGCAGGGGGATGATGGAATACACCAGAAAAGCTTTTAAGCTCTTAGCTTAAAACTGGGAGACTTTAATATGATAAAAAAAAAAGAGTTGCATTCCAAATCGTACAAAAGTAAAGCAAAGCTCTTGACACACTTAAAAGTATGTATATATATATATATGTATATAAATATCCCCCCCCAATGCTTTGTTTGCTTCTTCTTTCCAAGCTCTTAGCTTGGGCGCATTGCGGAATATGGGTGGAAAGTGGGTGGAAACGCGTCAAAGTGTGTCTAAAGCGGGGGAGCCTTTGATATAATAAAAAAAGAAAACGAGTTGAATGACAACTCGTACAATGAATGGAAAACAGTTGGAGAACATTTATAAATATAAATATGTATATCTATATAATTATTTCCCCTTCCCCCTGATCCTTTGGCGATGATCGACCAACGATTTTAGTTTCGACGAAGACGAAAACGTGTTCCGTTCCGATACTGTAAACGAATTCCTGGTTTGTTGGGGATTAGACCTCGTCGTTCTGGTTCATCTTGAGCTCGTTGAGGGTGGCATTGAATCGCGACCATTCGTCGCGCGACGGCAAAGCCAGATGCTCGGCAACATCGTAGACATAGAGTTTGCCGGACTCATCGCCGATGGTCACATGGAGGCCAGATGGTGTCCAGGAGACGCGATTCAGCGCTGGCGCCCCATCGACAACGATTGATGCTGTCGGCACTTCGGTATCCTGATTGAGATTCCATAAATCAAGGCGACCGCTGCCATCGACAGCAGCAAACAGAGCCGGATGAACGGGCGACCAGGCGACATCCATGACATAATCCGAGTTATCCTCAAACGAATACAAGGGTTTCGTGTCCTGCAAACGTAAATGCAATAGTATGATTAATTGGAGGCATATCAAGGAGAAGGCGTTTGGCTCACCTTGAGGGACCACAGCTTAATTGTCCAATCGATCGACGAGGTCAGGAACAGATGACCAAAGTCCGGCGACGATTGATTATAGTGCGTTGAGATGCCCGTTATGGGGCCCAAATGCCGTTCGAATACCTCATTGACGCCGGAACGCAGGCCGTGCCGCGAGGCCGAATAGACATAGCCATCCTCGCTGCCCATGACCAAACTGTTGATCTCATTGGCCGGAAAGGCCATGCATGTAATGGCAATTGCCTTCGATTGGCGCTGCTGCAGCTCGAGCGTATCCTGCGGCTGGGACAGCATGTCCAGCGACCAGCTGCACAGCTTGCCATCCGACGATATCGAGATGACATTATGGGCATTCTGTGTGCCCACCATTTGCAGACAATAGACGGGATGTGTGTGCGCCGCGGCGCTTAGGGGCGTACGCTGTATGGGCGTGCGTTTCTGGACACGATTATCCCAGAGCACAATCTGGCCGGAGTATGTGCCGCCGAGTATTAAATTTGGATTGAATTTGGCAAAGCATGCGGACATCACGGCGCTCTGACAATGGAAGACATCCTCCGGAGTTTGCTTCTTGAATTTTGTATTCCATACCATAACGACGCCGTCCGGCTCATTGGGGCTCTCGTCGTTGCTATGATAGGAGGCGACGACCAATTCCGGAAAATGCGTTGACCAATCCATGCTGGTGATGCAGCGATTCTTTGACCAGCGCTCATCGTAGAAGACACGATTCAGCGAGAGGCGGGCGTGGGAGCGCTCATCGTTGGCCTCCTCGTTGTCGCCGCATCCAATGTAATCCGTATAGATGTCCACGTTCTCGGAGAGGGCGCGCTCAATGACGCGTCCGGCACGCAAGACGAATCTCTGAAAGTCCTCCGATAATATGATCATTTGCTTTTGCTCCTCCGACAGTTCCTTGACTGCAAAAACGAGAACGATTAACGAATTACACGATATTTCAATATTTTTGCTTGTCACGCGCCCATCTCTAAGTGAGCGTAAGCAAATATATCGTGTCACGAAAATTCAACGATATTTCATTATTTTTGCGTATCACGCGCCCATCTCTAAATCGATTTGCGCGTGACTCGTGAGCGCCTACTGTGATTAGTGTGCGTGACACGTGATCAGGTCACGAAAATTCAACGATATTTCATTACTTTTGCGTGTCACGCGCCCATCTCTAAGTGAGCGTTGGAGAATCTTGTGATCAGTGTGCGTGTCACGTGATGAGCTCAAAGCTTCGTGACACGTGCTAGATATTCTTAAAGCTGAGAACATGTGCAGACTTTGCACATCTCTAGCTTTGTACTCACCCTCCTTCTTCTCCTCCTGCTCCTTCTTCTGTTCGAGCGGTGTTATGGCCGGGGCCACATCCTTCACGGTCGGCAGTCCGTGGGTGAGATAGCCGGGCGGCAGCTTGGAACTAAAGCCATGATCCAGATGGGGCAGCGAGCTCTCTTCGTCGTCTCCTTGGGCATCAAATGCAAGCACTGTTTAAGGTATAAAACTAACACAGCTAAAGGAACATGACAATCGACAGAACAGGAACAATTCTACTTTTTTTTATATTTCTTTTTCTTTTCTTTTTTGTTTGTTTTAATTTAGCTGCAACTTGCTTTTAACGGGCGCTTTAACGGTTAAACGTGACGTGTTTTTGTTTTTTGCATGTTGTCTCTGTCATTCTTGCAAAAATTTCGTCATTTCTTTTCTTCTTATTTGGCTTTATTACAGGGCTTCTTGTGTGTTGTGTGTGTGTGCGTGTGCGTGTGTGTGTGGGAGTGTATGTGAGTGTGAGGTGAGATTAGCTTGAGGCACAGTGTTGGAAAAGAGCGGAGCAGAGGGGCAGAAAGAGAGAGAGAGAGAGAGAGCACAATTGGAGTTCTTCATGTGCTAATTGGACTCGACACAGCTGTGCGAGTGTGTGAAAGAGAAGAAGGGAGGGAGCGATAGAGAGATAGAGAGGGGAACGGTAAGGGAGAGAGCGAGAGAGAGAGAGAGAGAGAGAGAGAGAGAGACACATACACACGCGCGCGTTTGCACTTGTGTTTTATGCTAAGTCAGTATAAATATAAAACACAAGAATTTCATAAAGTACATGGTGTGTGTGTGTGTGTGTGCGTGTGTGTGTGTGTGTGTGTGTCAATATATGCACTAGATGCTGTTAGTGTGCGTTACGCTTGACACCATACAACTTAACAACACAAAGCCAATTAATAATAATAATAAACAAAAAAAAAAGAAAAAGAAATTAAAAAATATATATGTATAAAATTCAAAAATTTACAATTTCCTATTATCTCATACGCCGTTAATATGTATGCATGTGTGTGTGTGTGTGTGTGTGTGGTATATATATATATATATTTATATATGCATGTATGTAGTGTAGCAGCATAATAGTTATAGAGAAATAGAGAGAGAGAGAGAGAGAGAGAGAGAGAGAGAAGAGGGAGAGAGAGATAAGAGGCATATTTCAAGTAATATTATTATGTATTACGTAATTGGTTTAAACTCTATTAACAACACTTTCTTGCTTCACTAATTCGTGTATCAATTAACATTTGTTGTCAGTTGTTTTTCTTTTTTTTTTTTTTTTGTTCTCCACCCAGTTTATAAATTTTTGCGCTTAAAATTATGTATTTATGCTAGTTATATATTACATATATATATATATAATTTTTTTTTTATTTTCATTGCTGTTTTTTTTTTATTTTTGGTTTTTTTTTTAACATTTAACATAAACAGCCAACAGAGGTCGCTTTTGATATATTGTGCCGTGGGTTAACAGTTAACTCAGTTGTTAACGGTACATTAAAGAGAGAGAGAGAGAACCGTCTACGATGCGCTTCGCTTGCTGTGCTTGTTGAGAGAGTGAGCGAGACAGAGAGAGAGCGAGAGAGAGTGACAGACAGGGGGACAGATAAAGTAGAGCTTGAAGTTGCTGTGTGTGTGTGTGAATGTGATTGACTGCGAGAGCGAGAGAAAGAGAGAGAGAGAGAGAGGGAAGAGAGGGGGAGACAGGGACGCCAACGTCAAAGAGCGAGACAATCTGTAACTAGCGTAAACTTGCGCCCCAAACAGAAAAAGAACAAGTAAGAGGTTCTAGTCGGAAGCTCCCGACTAGGGAATACCCCGGACCTTCTTCTTCCAACACCTAATGCAGATATATATACTATGCTAGAAGCTACAAAACAGGATGTCGATATCGATGTTTATCGATTACTTGGAAACGGGGCAAGTTATCGTTTATCGAAAACAAACTCGATCTGCGTAGGCACTAGGAGGACCTACAGCTAAAATTTCAGTCTGTAGCTCTTATAGGTTCTGAGATCCTTGAGTTCATACATACGGACGGACAGACAGACAGACGGACATGGCTAGATCGACTCGGCTATTGATGCTGATCAAGAATATATATACTTTATGGGGTCGAAGATGCTTCCTTCTGCCTGTTACATACATTTACATTTTGCACAAATACAATATACATACCCTTTTTACCCATTTTTGATGGGTTCAGGGTATAAAAATAGAACAAACGATTTGAAGCGTTTTACTTGACTTTGGTTCTTTTAAATGTTAGCAATTTTGGCTAAAACAAACGTTAGACGCACGCAGTTAAAATATGTATATGAAATGATTATTGAAATTGAGGTTAGGTACACACAAAATGCACAAAAAATGAAAGAATTGCTTGAGTTCTTTTTTTTTTTATATGATGCTAGATCATGCAGACAAAATGGGCGTCGATTTCGTTAAGTGTACAGCGTGTAACGGTAAATTCTTAGAGACAAGGAGCGAGAGCGAGAGAGTGAGAGCGAGAGAGAGGTAGATTGTGTATATGTCTGTGTGTGTGTGTGTGTGTGTGTGTGTTTCGAGAGTGTGTCAGCCAGCGCGAAGTTCATGTTCATGTTTATAGCTTAATATCTTGAAGTTTCGATCTTAAATTAGATTTAAGATATTTGATCATTTTGATAATGATTATATTATTGAACGCTTAACGTTTTAGTTAGAATTTGTACGTTCCTATTTTGCTTCATGTCGATTCCCGTCACTGTTTTGCGAAACGCCATTTTGTTTGGGTGTACCTACCTGTGAATTCATCCTCCCACTCTAAACCCGGATTAAGATTGTATTCATCTTGAAGAAATATAAAGAAATAAATATATTGTACATATACACAGTTTAGTTTTTGTTGATTTTAGTTTGTCTTGCCACGTTTTTGTTTTCTATACTCTTTTTTTTAGTTTCAAGACTCAAATAAAACTTGGTCTCAACGTCAACCGCCCTTTAAATTGATCGGGTTTATGCAGTTTTCTTCAAAAGGAACATAAAATGATGTACGAAACGATAAAAGCAACCGTTTATATGAATATGTTTTATGTCTTTTTTATATATATGCATTAAGATAGAACATAAATCATGGCATATCCATAAAAAAATAAGAAGAAGATATATAGATAATTAGCACATTTGTCGACCGAAAGCGGCGACAATTATAAATTATAGTACAATGTTAAGTTTATGGCTGATAATTACGAAATTCATATAAATATATACATATACATATAGATATATATGTATATGTATAGTATATTATATAGTACATGATATTTCTCAGTGCTTTTACATGCATTCGTGTTGTATGCGTGTGTGTGTGTGTGTGTGTGTGTGTGTGTGGCTTACATTTTGTTCAAGACTTAAGTTTCTAATCGATAGATATATGTATATAGATATATGTATATATAGTCGATACTTGCGTTGGGAAAAGTTGGCTAGACATATTATGAATATTACGATATATAAGTTTTATGCTAAAAACAAAAAGTTCGAAGAGCTAAAAACAAGACTAAATTCGTCAAATAAATGAATACGACTAGTGTATAACAGTTGCAATGATAACTGTTATACTGTTATACGCAAAATATAAATGCGAGCTCTTGGTAATTTTTCTTTTTTTTGGATTCTTATGAAAACGATTTTTTTTAAATATATATAAAATTAATAGTTATAAAAAATAACTTAAAAAAAATCAACTACTTAAATGAATACAAAAAAAAAAACTTATAAATTGGGTGGAGTTTCTTTAAATATATCATTTTTATAAAATATATATATATATGTATAAAAATAGACTATAATGCTGATACAAACTGAATCTCAGATTATGCCGTCTATGACGCTACATTTGGAAACATAAATCTCAATAAATTGCAAATTGAATAAATTATATATGGAAAATATTTTACCGAAAAGCCGTAAAAAGCAATTTCTAGAACATATATATACTAGATAGAAACTACATACACACAAGACTAACGAATTATAAGTAACGAGAGCTAAAAGCTAGCGAGTAATAAGTAACGAGAGCTAAAAGCTAGCGAGTAATAAGTAAGGAGAGCTACAAGGTAGAGAGTAATAAGTAACGGGAGCTACGAGGTAGCGAGTAATATTTAAAGAGAGCTAAAAGGTAGCGAGTAATAAGTAAGGAGAGCTAAAAGCTAGCGAGTAATATGTAACGAGAGCTACAAGGTAGCGAGTAATAAGTAACGAGAGCTACAAGTAGCGAGTAATAAGTAAGGAGAGCTACAAGGTAGCGAGTAATAAGTAACGAGAGCTACAAGCTAGCGAGTAACTACATACAACGAGCGAGCAAGACAGAGAGAGAAAGATAGAGAGAGAGAAGGTAGGCATAGACAGACAGGGTGGGCGAGAGCGGATGGCAAATATATATACATATAGAGAGAGAGAGAGCGGGAGAGAGAGAGAGATAGATAGTTTCTACTTGGATTCGCGGGCGGAAATAATTAAGTAGTTACATACAAAAAGTCAACAACTACTCACCATAATAATCCGTAGCATGAGCTGCAGCATTTTTAGCGTGCGTACCAAGAACAGATAAAAAGGGGGAAGAAAAAGTAAAGTAGACAAATTATTAAATGCGCTCGAACAAATGCCTAAATACAAACAAAATAAATATACGTTGTGTTGCGAAAGCGGCAAATGCAACAATAATAATCATAATTATAATATTAACAATAACAATATGAAACGAAACAATTAACAATGAAGAATGAACAAATGAACGTTAAATCAATCAATGAAACGATGAAAATATAGATCAGATATATGTATATGGCTATAGAATATAATATATATTTCGAGAGCTTAAATTGATTACCATAATGAATTGTGTGCTGTTGTCTAAATTTGATTGCTGGCTGCTTAAAACTAGATATAATACCTTTACGTGGACGCCACCAGTCCTCCATATATCCTGACAGAGGCGATGAGTGGCAAGAAAGAACTGTATTTGTTATTTTATTTCACTTATGTTAAATGCTTGGCTCTATAATTTTGATCAAATTTCATTTTTCAAGCACAACACAACAACTCAAATGTGGCAGGGATTCGGGAAAATAGCTGAGGGCATATATAAATATATATATATATATATGGATATATATATATAGTATGGAAAATAAATTGGGCAACTACATGAAGCGTATATATAGACAATTTGAAAGGAACATACAGAAAAGTATTTGAAAAACAAGAGAACAAACTATGGAAAGTGTTTAGAGAATAGCCATACGTATGCATGATTCGGTTATGGATTATACACACTATGATTATATAGATATATATATATGTATGTAAAGATGTATGTGTTAGAGCGCATACGCACCATCACGCTCGTGTCCGCCGGTGCTGGTGGTCTGTGTTTGTTTCGTATAGACGAGTGTCTCCTTTGGTGGAATGTTTGTGGCCTGCACGTTGTAGACGCTCAGATTCAATGGCTGTTTCTTGCCGGCGCTGCTGTTTAGAATAAAAGCCCAAAGATTCAGTTGAAATCGAAATATGCTATACAAATGGACATTTCCAGATTGGATTGTCTGGGATTGTCCATGTGTTCAGTTTTTATATATACCCCTGTCCATTGACGTTGGCCTGCAGGCTAACATCGGGCGTTTGTGTATTGGAATTATCGGATGTCAGCGAATTGGCTGAAGACAGCGAGGAGAGCACCTCCGAGACGGGCGCAAAGCCCAGCGAGGACAGCATTTCATCTAAATCTCTGCAAAAGGCGCAAACAACATTTTAAGCTGATCAGGCATTTATATTTCGGAGACTCACTTGCGCTGATCCTTGTCAATGCCGGTGCCGGTGCCAATGCGTCCGGCTGCCTCTTCCATGTCTTTAATCTCTTTTTCGCGGCGACGTCGATCCTTCTCCTCGCGCAGTGCTGCCAATTTGGCCTTCTTGCGCTCCAGCTCAGCCTTGCGATCCATTTTTGAGGTGTGGCAACGCTCGTATTTGCTTCAACTGTCGCAGTTCGGTGAGGTTAGGCGGGGGTGTGTTGCTCAGTTCGGGCTACAACAACAACAACAACAACAACTACAAGTGCAGTTTGAAAGCAGCTTTTGCTACGCTAGCTGCAGAAATGATGAAGAAGAACAAAAGAACAATGAATCAGTTTTGGCCATAAATAATTGTAACCAATATTGGTCAGCGCAGCTGCTTGATGATGTCACCTTCACAACAACCACAATAACTGGCCAAAAGTTAAAAGTGTGTGTGCGTGTTTGTATGCAAATTATGCTATTTTCACTGGATAAATGCACGGTTCATGCAGCCGACATAACTTTCAGCACACAATAAAAAAAAAATCAATAGTCAAATGGCAACCACAAGATTTGATGACGGCGGCGCAGCAGCAGCAGCAGCAATAGCTGGTGGCAGCGCTGTCGCCGTCGCGCTGTGACGTCGTTTTCCACTTTTTGCTCGTGTGCCCATTATTTTGCTTCACCTCAATGCACAGTCAAGCACCGCACAACACTCAAAACTCAATACATTTTTATAGCGCACCTTTAATGTTGTTCTCGGACTAATTAAATATGCACAAATTGCAATTAAATCAACATTTTATTCCAATTGAAAATGCGATTGCAATGTTTTGTGAACAGCGCCAGTGTTACCGTAGGCAACAAATGAAATTGACCATATAATCGATATACCACAAAATACTGCAAATGTTAATTGCCTGTAAGTATACAGCACTGCACTTGATATCTTATTTTATTGATGTGGCAACGCCAGCGAGGGCGCCAAATTTGAGTGCTTCGCAGTTAAATGAATCACCTAACTTTAAACCTAATTTCATTGATATGGCAACGCCTGCGACTGCGCCAAGTTTGAAAATAATAATTTAAACAGTTCGCATTGCATGATTTTATTTGAATACAAAAAAACACGTTTAACCACGCTGATTTCTTGGTAACAATAATTAATGCACTACGCATTTGGGCTGTCAAGTGAAATCATAAGAGAACCCGTCAGCAACAACAAAATGATCAAATGGAAATAGAAAGCTAACGAGAACTTGTTGAATTCATTGTCATTTTATGCGACTCTCATGCAACGCGCAACATAACGGTTAATTGTGGGCTGTGCGCAATTGGCATATTAAGCGGCCTTTTCCGTAATTACCCGTTAATTGTTTGCCTGACCTGGCACCAAATGCCACGAGAGAGAGCGAGTGCGAGAGAGAGAGACTTGTATCTGGCCATGTATATTGTGGCACCCACTCACACACACACACACACACAGACAGGCACAGACAGGCACAGGCACGCACACACCCAATGACACTGACACAGTTGGTGGTTCGTTCACTTTTGACTGCGAGCCCTGCCTTAAAAAATGGTACATACATATATTAATACACAGATATTAATATAAATGCGGTCTTCTTCTTCTTTGGAGCTGTTATTTGGGTTGGAGCAAGCATCTTGATTTTCAAAATCGAGCGCAACTTGATGGCCCATAAATTGCATATGCATCGATTTCGTAATGCCAATAACATTAACTGATTGTGTGAATCGCCCCAGAGCAGCTTTTGTTTTTTTTTTTTGTTTGTTAATACCCTGTATTCATTGAGAAATGCTTCAAATCGGGTATATTGGCTTGGTGTACATGTATGTGACAGGCAAAAGTTGATTTCAATTTATCGATAAATACGATCGCTATATCGATTTTAGATAAGTAGATAAATAGCTAGAAGTATATTTCACGCATTTTAAAAACTATATTTTAAACATATACGAGTATTAAAAAGCTTGATCAACATGCCGCTGCTGGGCCTAACAGGGTATCTGCTCGTTGCTCCGAGAGCCTGCTTTTTTCTTCTTTTATTTTTTTGGGTTACCGAAATAAAGTTGAAGCTCGCATCGATTGCCCGAGCTTTTTCTTTTTGGCTAATTTTGGTTGCAGTCCAAACGACTAAAAAAAAAAAAGAAAACCAACCTTGAGTTACAAAATCTTTCGTCTGGCTCCAGGCAGAGAAGCTGATAATGCTGTTGTTGTTCATGATAAATCAGCGCATCTGCCAGTGCTTACAACAACAAAAACTTGATGCGGTGTTGCCAAACTGTGAAGCGGTTTTTATATGATGATTTTTTTTCCTCACAGTTTTCGCTAATTGCGCGAGCTGTTTGCATACATATATGTACATACATATGCACACATACATATGCACACATACATACATGCACATGCGTTGTATTAGGGAAACGGCATTTAATGTTAGCTGCAATTCGATACGCGCATAATTTGCCAATTAATTGCTTATAATAATCGGCCAGATCGTTGCTGTTGTTGTTGTTGTTGTTGCTGTTTCTTAGAAGCTGCTCGAAGTTGCCGGACCTGCGCGCTGGCATTTATTGTGCGGCGAACGAGAGTAAAAGTTTTTTTTCTTGAAATTAACTTTAACTAGTTGCTAACTGCTTTTTAGGTTTGTCAGCCTGTTTTTAATTTAATTTTTTTTCTTTAACATACTCGTGCTGTTTTGCCGGCCGCCCAAGGACAACGGGTTTTTGTTTTTGTTTTTGTTTGCTTTTTTTTCTCGCAGCATTGCGTGTGCGTCACATTTAGCATACTCGCATTTACATATGTACATATATATGCTTATATTATGTATATTTGATATGCAGACTATTTGGATCGCTTGACACAGTTGCAGCTTACAGTGTGATTGTGATTTTCCTGGCGCATCCTGCTCCAAGGCCTGGCCAGCTGGCAGCTGAAAAATGTCTGGCCACGCCAGCGAAAGGCTGATGACGTTTTCAAAAATGCATTTACAAGTGATGCCACTTGAACGTGCAGAGACCCCCCCCCACACACACACACACACACACACATACACAATGTTATTTGAAAGGTTTTGTGTGGTTTGTCGTTAATTTAATACTCATTTTGCGTTTCTTGTTATCTTTGCGTCTGCTTTTTCGTTTTTAATTTTGGTTATTTTGGTCTTTTTATTGCTGTAAATTTTCAAGCATTTGCATGCGCGTCGTTAACCCGGCAAAGTTTCAGTTAAATCGTTGGCGCATATGAATTTTGTCATTTGCTTTTGTTTTTGTTACTGATTTTTTTCTCTGGGCTCCACAAGGCACATACAAATTGAACACTTTATGTGTGCACACACACAGGGATATACATATATGTACATACATACGTGTGCATGTATTTACTTGCTTCATTACAGCTTTGCCTTGCCTTTCTTCGCTGCCACCGCCGCCGCCTCTGCCGCTGCCGCTGCCGCCGTCAGCAATCCCCCAGGTTAGCTTTGGCATCTGCGCTCTTCGTCCGCCTGCGCCTGCGCCCAAGCGTCGCCAGCGTCTGGCGTCGACGGCGCTGCCAGCGCCGAGCGTTGCCGTTGCCGTTGCCGGTGAAAAAGTCTTGAAAAGTGCGCCTCTTTGGCGTTCCGTTGTTAGTTTAAGTTTAACCATCGCACGCTTAAGTCGCGATTTAGTTGGTCGCTAAAAGATAAATCATATTTTTTTTTCCTCTTCTGCTAACCAAAAGGATTTTGTCACACCCAGTTGTGACATACATATACACATATATATTTTTTTTATAAATTTAGTTTTATTAACAACAAAAATGAAATTATTTTTATGTGCCATTGCTGTGACGCTCTGTTTGGCAGCGACAAGTGAGTGAAATATGCATTAATTTATTTAAAAAAAAAAAAAAAAAAACAGAAATAAGCAAAAGGAGTAACAAAAATTGAAGCCGATTTGGCAACTTTGTGCTAATCACTTTGACATTGGCTGCGCATACATATGTATGTATGTATTGGTAGCTGTCTGTGTGTCCGCTTCGTTGAAAAGCTCTCCCACTCTCCCGCTCTCTCTCTTCCACTCTCGCACACATACATATGCAGTCTGTGTGTAGGCTGCGCAGCTTGCTTAGAAGTTTAACGGTATTATTCGCATTTTGCTTGATTTATCGCATGCTGCTGTCAAAATGGCGACTTTATATGCCATGGGTCGACCCTGTCTGACATTTAAGCGTCGCTCAAATGTCACGTTATTTGCATTTTTCAAATGCAAAAACAACAAGAAGAAGAAGAAGAAGTCGCATAAAAACGGGTAATCGATAAACTGGCTGCCTCGTGGGCCCGTCTGGCGGAAAAACCGGACGCCCGGACTGGAACTGGAACTGGAAACTGTTTTAACTGTAACTGAGAAACTGGGACTGAATTATAGCCAAGCCAAGCCCCAATGGCTGGGCACGCGATTATGTAACGGCTGCGGTTGCCAGAAACAACTGGAAAAAAATGAAAAAAAAAGAA
>JAWNOU010000058.1:0-182500 GCA_035045725.1 Drosophila ezoana | reverse complement strand
CGTCGCCGTTGCCATTGTTTGTTGTTATTTACTTTATTTTTTAATTCATTTTTTTTCCCCGTACGCTGCTGCTTGCCATTTTTGTTGTTGTTGTTGTTGTTGCTTTTGTTAGCATTTCCGTTAGTTAATTTCGAATTCGCCGCAACATGCAAAGCCTGCAATTGAGCTGCGTCCTGATCCTGGCATTGATTGCGTACGGTAAGTGGCAGCCATTTTCTTATTCGATTGTTGTTTTTTGTTAAGTGAATGCGCAAGCTCTGATTGGAATGCGGCAATTCGTATTGGCATTAGCGCAACCTTCCATTGCGTGTCGCTGGGCTCGAGCTCGGACTCAAGCTCTGGCTCTGGGCTTGGTTGTGTCTGTTTTGAGCTTTTACTTTCAAAAAAAACAAATTCCAATCGCAATCGCGTTGAATATTGTATTGAATTTCAAATGCACGGCAGCCAACCCCCTTATTTTTCTTTGTTTTTTTTGTTCTCGCGCCAGACGAAAATCCAGTTTAATTGCCCAGCTAAGCAGGTATCTATTTGGTCTACTTGGCTGAAGGCTAAGCCAAAGATAAGTTTCATTTAGCTCAGACTCGCCGCTTTCTGCTCCAATTAGCTGCAGCAGCTCGCGACGTTTAACCCTGAAGCTGAACACAATCTAAAGAGGGGGTCGGGGCGAAGTCAACCCAATCCCCCCCCCCCTCCCCTCCTACTACCCTCCCCATAAAGTAACTGTCAACTCATTTGGCATGCAGATCGAGTACAATTATTATTAACATTATTATTACTTTTGCTTTTGTTGAGTCAAGCCTCAGCCTGGTTTGATTGGTTGGCTAAAGAACACTGAGAAAAATGGGCGCAGACCAAGCCTAGCTCAAGCTAAAAATGCTTAAATATTAAATATGAACTTTACTTATATAAAATATACATTAAATATGAGTAATATTAGAATTATTTAGTGAATTTATCTTAGTATAAACTTGGCCTTTGTTTTTCCATTTGAAGTCGAAATTTCGAGAAAATTGCTGTAACTGTGCTTCTACACTGCGAGAAAATTAATGAATTTCGCAAAAGCTTTGAAAGTACTTTCAAAAACATAAGCTCAAGTTGTTGATTTTAGCTTAAAATGTCGAAATATTCAATTAAACAATTATAGCAGTACTTTTCGATTCTACACTGAGCAAAATGTGCGGGCACAAGTCTAAGAACTAAGTTCCAACATGTTTATATATTGTCACTTTAGACTTGAGGCAAAAAGAAAGTTTTGAAACCTTCAGAAATCTACAAAACCTATTCAAAATTTCTGATGAAAAATAAATATGAATGAATATATTAATATATGAAGTATATTATAATATCAGAAAATGAAGCTTTTCTCATATTAAGAAATCTGCATGTCAAATCTTCAAGTCAAATACTCATTTTGTTAAATGTTTTCAGTTAGAGAATACTTGGTTGAACTGTACTCTACTCTACTATCTTCTCTCTCTACTCTACTCTAATCTATTCTACTCTCTCCACGCTCTCTAATCTTTTCTACTTTACTCTACTTTACTCTAATCTACTCTAATCTACTCTACTCTACTCTACTCTACTCTACTCTCCTTTACTCTAATCTACTCTAATCTACTCTACTCTACTCTACTCTACTCTACTCTTCTTTACTCTACTCTACTCTACTACTCTACACTACACTACACTACCCTACTCAACTCTACTCTCTCTACACTCTCTACTCTACTCTCTCTACTCTCTACTCTACTCTACGTATTAAACCAAATAAAGGATCTCCTTTAGATTTGCATACATATTCATCCTTTCACATAAAACCCCTTCAGCTTTTTAGCAGTGTATTTTGAGTACTTTTGGCTTAGAACGTCGAAATACCATATATTTCTTAGAACTCACAGCAAGCTTACGGTTTATTTCTGTAGTCTTATGTTCCAGCTCATATATTTTGCTCAGTGTAGTCGTGTATTATTTGAATACAGAAGATTGGATGCTACAAATTAAAGCAAATGCCAAACATTTAAATGCTATCAAAATCGAAGCAGAACTTGGCCCGTCAAACCAGTTGATAATCAAAGCCAATCACATAATATTATAGGATTTGGATCTAAAAAAAAAACACACACACACACACACACACAAATGCTGCCGGCCCAACGAGTTTTCGACTAGCACTTCAAAAGGTTGCATTGATTTTGAGTTAAACAAAAAACGAGAAAAAACAAAAGTAACACGATTTTGTGAGTTTTGCGAAAAACGTCTTGTATATGTATCTTTATTTTTTTTATTTTTTCTGCTTCTACCGAATAATCGATAAGTTTCGGGAGAGTAATTACCGGAAATCTTTGATACATCTGCATAATACATACGTTCAACCTGTTGCCCGAGGCGGGCCTTTGGGTCCCGGGTTACATCATCGCCGGCGCTAGACCTGAAGATGCTCGAAAGCCGACGACGACGACAGCGCACATCACTTGCACTGACAGTTACATTTACACTCTCTCACACACACACACACACGCACACAAGTACACTAAGAAAAACCAGTTGTGGGAAGGAAGGAAGTGCGCGCGTTTCGTGTTTAATAATGGGCATTGAAATGGTTGGGAAAACAACGTTGGCGACATTTCCCGATGCGAGCAATTGCCGACTGCTGTGACAGCGCCAGAGATGGCGATAACAGTCAACTGTATAAGTTTATCGATAACAAAAATTTGCATCCGAAAAGGCAATGTGATAGCATTCACATATTCATATCGATAACAATATCAACAACCAATCGATATTGATTAAAAATCACGATATCGATAACTGGACGACGTAACAAGTATTGCAATCGATAACATATCGATAAATCGATAACGATAAGATATTTGATATAAGTAACAATGAGAATAACTTTTTCTCGATAGCAATAGCGATAACATGTCCATTGCAGATATCGGTATCGTGAACAAAGAGGTTATCGATTGGCGGTTAGAGTAAAGAAATTGATAGGCATAGCAATAGTAAAACCATATCAATTAAGATATCGATAACAATTAAGTTATCAATAACGAGAACGGTAACAATTGAGATATTGAGAACAATAGCGATAACGATACCAATTGAGATATCAATAACGGCAACGATAACAATTAAGATATCGATGAAAAATAGCGATAACGATAACAATTTAAATTGCAGGACATGGCCTGGCCGTCGGCACACCCGAATGCCCCGAGAAATATGGCGTTCAGGCATACGCGCACACCGAAAACTGCGATCAGTTCTTCCTCTGCACCAACGGCACCCTGACCCTGGAGACCTGCGAGAACGGGCTGCTCTTCGATGGCAAGGGCGCCGTTCACAACCATTGCAACTACAACTGGGCCGTCGACTGCAAGGGACGCCATTGGGATCGTGAGTAGTCTCGCCTCTTAAAGATAAACACACGCAGACGATTAATGCCTTGCCCCCCCTCGCCCTTTGTAGCCACGCCCATTTCGACGCCTGGCTGCGAATATCAGTTTGGACTGTATGCCGTGTCCAAGGAGTGCTCGACAACGTACATCAAGTGCGCCCACGGGGAGCCGCACGAACAGGACTGCGATGCGGGCTTGGCATACGATGAGCGCATCCATGGCTGCAATTGGCCCGATCAGCTGCTCGAGCACTGCAATCCCGAGGGTGAGACATGGACCCAAATCCTTGATAGAATTCATAAAGAACTAACGCTTCTTGTTTCCGTTTCTTGCAGCTGTTGTGGGCTTCAAGTGCCCGACAAAGGTGGATCCCAATTCGGTTGCCGCACGCTTCTGGCCCTTCCCTCGGTTCCCCGTGCAGGGCGATTGCCATCGATTGATCACCTGCGTCGAGGGCTATCCGCGTCTCATTAGCTGCGGCGAGGACAAGGTGTTCGATGAGCACACGCTCACCTGCGAGGAGCCCGAATATGCCAGCGGCGGCTGTGCCAACTATGGCAAATAGTGTGACCGTATATCCAAAAAAGAAAACAATACCAATTCAACTGTACATATGTATGTGAAGCTAACTTCGGCTCTCGCTCTCTCTTGTGCTCTCTCCCGCTCTCTCTCTCTCGCTCTCTCACTCTGTTTGTCACTCGTCTCTATGCACACGGCATCTCTGTCTGTCCCGCTCGCACTGCACCCATTTCCTAGCATCAAATATTGCAATAACTTTTCGTTAATTTTCCACACGTTTTTTCTATTTTGTTCAAATATATATGAATATATATTGTTAACCATCATTTGTATATTATCTTTTTTTTTTGTTGTTTACAAAATGAGCACTAAATGCAATAAACTTGAAATTTATTTATTGTAATATTTTTGAAAAATTAGAAAAATTTGTTTTCGTTTTTAATTTTACCGGAAAAAAGTAGTTATATATATTCTTGATCTAGAGAGTCGTTAATCTCGACAACAACAAGGGCTAGAGACTGAAAATCCTAAACATATATTCTTCTATAGTATATGTAGTAAATGTTTATCGATATGTGCTACCGATATCGATAAAAATCGATTTTACGCCAAGGTTTTTCAAGCTTAACTCGATGATTCAAAGATGTAGCTAAACAAAACTTGGTAGGTACTTCACTTTCTGAAAACCCTTTCCCTTCTTGCTCAAACTTGGAAAAGCTTAACTTATCGTTAGCTCAAAATCGAGAAATATATATATATGTATTTATTTATAAAGAAAAAGCGGGCTACACGACAAAGAAGAACAAAAAACAAAAAATAAAAGGCGTCAAGTCGTACCGTGGCAGGTTTTACTGTGGAAATAGAAAAAATATATATATAATAATAATAAACTATCACATCGAAATTCATGGATCGCTCTGTGTGGATCAATCGATCAGATGACGGGCATGATCCTGCGGCGTTGAGAATATAATCGCATAGATCAGGCCGTCGCGCACCGATTCCGTCGGACTGCCCACGTTGAACATGAACTTGACGCGCTGCCGGACAATGTCCGGAACGCACGAGTACATCGGATACCAGCCCATCTTGTTGAAGACGACATAGATCTTGTAGATTTGATTGCGATAAATGTAAACCGGCCGATCGAATGTGATGTCCAAATGTGAATCGTAGCGCACCCGTGCCGTACAGTGCGTATACGTGATCCGCGATCCGTGCATATCCTGGATGTGGGCGTAAAGCACCTCCGTGTAGCGCTCGGCAAATCCGGCCGAATTCATTAGTTCGCCGCAAAGCACCTGCGTCGGCACCTGAACGCCCAGTATCCAAATATTGGTGTCCACCTGTAACACAATTGGCGAATGGAATGTCGAATATTGATATGAGAAAAAACGGAGTTTTTCGAATTCCACCTATGTTTCACGCACATGTGTGGATTTTGGTCTAAGCAGAACTTGTTTTCTTTCCTATGCAGCGCGAAAAACTTCAATTTTAGCCGTCTGTCTCTCTTCCACTGGGCAAAAGTAAATAAACTCTCAGACGAAGGTCCGACACACCTTTCACGCTTGTGTGTGAAAGCCATTTCACCATTTTTAGGCGAAATCCACAAGAGATTTCGGTAAATATTCACTTCTTTGAGTGAAGTCGACAAAAAAGTTGCAGTGAACATATTTCCTCCTGTTCTTTCATCTGTGTGTGAATTGCTTCTTACCTGTTTTTCACACATTCTAGCAGGGAAAAGCAAGAGCTTGCTGACAAGAGCAATTTCACTTCTCTGGGTGGAATTTACAGAGTATAGTTTTCACTTGCTCAAAAATGAAAATGCATTCTCCTATCAACTTTCACTCTTTTGCGTGGAATCAACAAAGTGTTTTTCGTATATTGTTCACTTGTTTTGAAAATGAAAATGTATTTTTTTTACTAACTTTCACTCTATTGGGTGGAATTTGCAAAGTTGCTGGCAACATTTTCCACCTTCTTGGGTGGAATCTAAAGAAGAGCTCGTCCAGCGGGTTTGGGGGGGGAAGTATTTTGTCTTTTTTCCTTCCTTTGGTGGGAATTTGCAAAGTTGCACCTTTTCCACCTGCCTGGGTGGAATCTAAAGGAGAGCGCTTCCAGTTCTAAGGATAATGTGATAGATGTGGAGGTCATAGGTGGAAAATGTATTTTTTACTAACTTTCACTGCCTTTGGTGGAAATTTTTGCAAAGTTACACATTTTCCACCTGCCTGGGTGGAATCTAAAGGAGAGCCCTTCCAGTTCTAGGGATAATGTGACAGTTGTGGGATTCGAAGCTCACCTGAAAGGTGACGCCACAGTCGGTGACGCTGGTGTTGCGATAGTCGAACTGGCGTGTCATCGAGCGCATGCAGTAGGAGCGCGTCATGTCGTGGTGCGAGTTGCTGGCGACGGCGACGGCGACATCGTTCTCGTTGCCGGGCGGAACGGTTGCTGCTGATGCCGCGGCTGCAACTGGGGCTTGGGGTGGGGCGCCGTCGTAGGCATCGTTGTTGGAGGATTGCGGATTGTTGGGCAGGGCGAGCGGCTCGTCGACATAACCAAAGCCGGCACCGATGGACATATGATCCATGCCGCCGCCGCCGCCGGCGCCGAGATTGAGTGGCACACTGATCCGCTGGTGTGTGAAGAGCGTCTGATTCGGCTGCGGTATGGCAAAGGCGCGCGCTATCGCATCCGGCCGGAAGCCGGCATTTGTTGCATTATTCGTACTGCTGCCGCTGTTGCAGCCGGCGGCATGCCTATACGTGGAGTTGAGCTCGCGCTGCCGATGCGAAGATTCGTAAAAGTTGCGCGTGCTGCGCGACACACAGAAGCCCTCGGGCATATTGCAATCGTTCAGCGTCGGGCTGGAGATCTTGATGAGTATGGCCAGTGCTTCGTGCTGTTGCAGCAGCTTGGAGCGTGCCGGTCCCTCGGCAAACTGTTGCGGCGTCATGGTCAGAAAGCGTATCTTCTTGACCGCCTGCCGCAGCATTGCACCGTCCATAATTGTGCGCTGTGCATCCATCATGTTGATCATATTGGCCGCCGCCTCGGCGGCGTTCATCTCATCGTTGGCATTGCCGGAGGCGTCGCTGTCAATGATGACCACATCGTCGTTGACCGCAACCGCGCTCACATTCGCATTCGCGGAGGAGGAGCTGCTGCTGCTGTTGCTGCCGGAGGCGTGTATTGGCGAGCTGCAGGCGGAGCCGTTGCCTGTTGTTGCCGCCTGCTCGCCGACATGCTTATAGGTATCGACATCCTCGTCCTGATGCATGTGCTGGACCATGGCGGCCACATCGGGCTCCATTTTGATCTCCTCGACAATCTGATTGGCCGCCGTGTCCGGATGCTCGGCGCAGGCCGATGCCGACGATTTGTTGTGCCCACTGCCGCTGGCCACGTCGTCGTTGCCATTCTCATTCAAGATGCCGCGTTCGCTGGCAAATTTCAGCAGGCAATTGAACAGGTCCAGCTCGGAGTCGATGTTGAGCCGATGCTGATCCAGTATGGCCATCAGCGTGGACACCTCAATGTCCAGGAAACTGGGATCGGATAGCACCTCCCGTGTATTGGCCGCTATCAGATCCATGCTGCTCTGCATTAGACGCGGCTCATCGAACAGCTTGGCAAACTCGTAGGCGCGACACGCATTCTTGGGACTCAGATCGGCCCAGAGGAAGTGGGTGCAGCGCGTGACCACGTGCGGCAACATATATTTCTTTGCCACGTAGCACAGCTCGCAGGCCTTGTCGAAGGAGCCGATGGTTATCCGATCCGTATAGATATACTCGAGCATTGCCTCAAATGCCTCCGGCTGCACATCGGGTATTATTATGGGATCCGTCTTGTCCGGCAGATTGCCAAAGAACATGCGCTCGAAGACGGGCGACGCCATCGCCAGGAGCAGCTTGTGGCCAGCGATGATGCGTTGATTTGGCGGTGTGCCCACCAGAAAGCGGCAGTCGGCCCATTTTTCCGAGTGCAACAGATATTGGCCGCGATCCTTGATCTCTGTCAGACTGTTTTGCCAGTCCAGGTCCATGGTATGCACTAAAATTGCTAACCAAAAACGATCGCAATTAATATTTATTTATTGTGTACCCTTGTTTATATGTATGTCGCGGCTTCAGTGTTGGGTAACGGCGCAACTTGCTGAAATTAGTGTGCAGAAAATATCGCAAAAGCAAATATCGATTAATTGAATGTCTATCCAACTAGCAGATGGTAATGAAATAATCATCAATTAAATTAAACTAGATGGGCGATTTTTTAGTCAATGCGCAGCAGAGCTTAAGTAATGCCAAGTAACACGAGTTGGTGAATTTCGCCCAGCAGGGTTGCATTTGGCGGTGTGTATATAATATATACCAAATATATCGATTTTTATGCAAAACAAAGAGCGAACTGCAACAGCAACAACCAATAAATATGATGGGTATTAATCGCGTCTGCCGTTGCGGTCACACTTAAACCAACAGCAACAATTGCATTGCGTAGAAAAATAAAGTGCTTAAACGTATAAAATTTCTGCAGATATTTGATTGGCAATTAATTTGCGCGCCAATTACAACAAATAATACCATAACAAAAGCGAAAAAACCCATATAACTGTTGTCTCAACTGTGTATGTGTGTGTGTGTATTTGCTTTGTTCTATACAGAACCTACAGAGTGTGAGTGTGTTTGTGCGGGTGCGTGAGTGCGTGCGTGTGTGTGTGTGTGCGTTTGTGCGCGTGCCGTAACGTGAAATGGCAAAGAAAACCTACGATTTACTTTTTAAACTCCTACTAATTGGCGATTCCGGCGTTGGAAAGACCTGCATACTATTCCGTTTTTCGGATGATGCATTCACATCCACATTTATATCAACCATAGGTAAGCGAATGGCGCAGTCTTCAGTTACCAGTGCATATGTATGTATGCGTGTTGTGCTGTGCTCTGTGTGTGTGTATTGCATGTACCTGCAAAGTGGCTGCCGCTCTTTGGGTGTGTGTGTGTGTGTGTGTGTTGGTAAATGGCATTGTCAATTGCCAATGTGTGTGGTGTAGGCGGCGACCAAAAACAACAAGGACACGGACACGGTTACTACTCTGTTCATTTTGGGCGTGGCATTGTCTTAATAAGCACCACCGACCCCCCGCACTCCACCTCTTGCCGCTTGGTAAATAATGTATATACATTGCCCGGTGGCCTTTACGGCGCCGGATGCGATAGCCTTTGGACTTGATGAATTGCACTCGAAGCCCGCATAAGTCGCATTCAGCTTAGTAACTGTTGTTATTGTAGCTGTTGTTGTTGTTGTTGTTGCTGGTAAACCACTGTGCCGAGTGTTGGTAAACTAGATTAATTATTGTGACGCATATCTGTATATACATGTATTTATATATATATATATATATATATGGATGTGTGTGTTGTGATTCATATACAAAGGAACACATTCTTCAGGTTTCAACTAAATAAATCGTTATCAAACACTTCATGCTACAGCACGATAAACGATAAACAAGTCGCACTTGTGACGTCATTTCTGTAATTAGCCAAAGCCCACTAAACGATCTTGTTCTTGTTTGCCTTGCAGGAATCGATTTCAAAATTAAAACAGTCGAACTGAGGGGCAAAAAAATTAAATTACAAATATGGGACACTGCCGGCCAGGAGAGATTTCACACAATCACCACATCCTACTACCGTGGCGCGATGGGCATAATGCTCGTCTATGACATAACGAACGAGAAAAGTTTCGAGAACATAGTCAAATGGTTGCGGAACATAGACGAGGTAAGCTACTACAGCCCGGCGGCCCCCTTTCTCTCTCATTATTTATTCTCTCTCTCTCTCTCTCTTTTCGTAGCATGCAAATGAGGATGTGGAGAAGATGATATTGGGCAATAAGTGCGATATGGGGGACAAGCGAGTTGTCAGCAAAGAGCGCGGCGAGGCGGTAAATAACCCAAAACTCAATTCACACACACTCTCTACCTCACTCTCTCTCTCTCTCTCTCTCTCCCGCTGTCTCTCTCTCAGATTGCCCGGGAGCATGGTATACGGTTTATGGAAACATCCGCCAAATCAAATATAAACATTGAGCGCGCATTTTGTGAACTTGCCGAGGCCATATTGGATAAAACATCTGGACGCGAATCGGCCGAGAATCCCGAAAGGGTTGTCATCGATCGCGCCAATAGCGACAAGGCGCCGGGCTACAACAAGTGTTGTGCGTAATGGGGTTATGACACTTGTTAGTTTAACGTTCACGGTTGGTTTTGTGATCTACATCTACGTGCATGCATACATGCAGGACATACATACATACATACATACATTTATATATATATATATATACATATATAACAATCTTGGCAAAAACCTAGTGCTTTTCTTCAATGTGCGTGTGCGTGTGTGTGTGTGTGTTTTTTGAAACTTTTTTATAGGTCCTTTAATATTACTATATGAACAAAAAAAAACAAACAAAACACCAAAATGCGTTTTCTACTGGGTGGCAACCCTACCATCTAAAAATCGGGCTGCCAATTTTGACTGGTACTCATACACGTCCTGTCTCCCTCCCACAAATGACATTGCCTATGCTGCGCAAAAAAAAAAAAAACGAAAAACAACCAACTTTAAGCAAAACTAACAAGTGTCATAACCCCACAAAGGGCGGGACTTCAGTGAATAACTGTAATCGAAAGCAATAAACATAGACTCACACACACATACACACTTATAGCGGTAACAACCAAGAAACAACCTACCTAAAGTTTAATATTTTATAATGTTATTTGGAGTAAATTTACAACAACAACAACAACAACAAAACACACACACAAACAAACAAACACACAGCGTACGTTAGTTAACGCACAAGGAAGCGAATCAAATGGAAAAGGAAACAGTAAAAAAAATATTAAAAAAAAAATGCATTTTGCGTGTCACGAGCATTTGTGGCATGCGGGCCCTACTTAGCTAACGTGGAACAGACGGAACTGAAACGGACGCACATGCGACTTAAACTCTCTCACACACACACACAAACACACACACATACACTTGAATTGTATTTGTATATGTATATGGTAATTACTTAAATACCACAAATCACTTAAAATATACCAACTATTTATGTACGCGTTTTATACAACCTCTCTCTTTCTGGCTGCAGCAGCACGAAAGCCTGAAAACTTGACGAAACATTTAACTGTAACTTCAAATTGTCGAACACTATGTTTTTTTTTTCTTTTTTCTTATACATACATATACATATGCATAAACACACTCAACACACATACATGCATGCAAATGTATTGCATTTTGGTTAGGTTTTTTGATCTTTTTGGCTACCTGCTTTGCGTTTAACCGTTAGCTTAGCTTAGCTTAAAATTGCCGATTTGTTTTTTGTTATTGCCAAAAGGAAAATCTAAGAAATGGAAAATGATATCGCATTGTATGTTTAAATGTAATTATGTTTACAACAAAGCTAAATAAACAAATTGGCCAACGGGGCGAACTTTTCTTAGCCTTGGCCAATGCGCCGCCTACCACATATATATATACATATATACATAACTGTAAACAATTTTTTTTTTCGTAATACTTATTATTTGTAAATGTACATGGATTTAGCGTAGTTGTCCACACCAAATGATTTAATGATTAAATATAAAGAACAATTTAAAGCGTCATCTAATCCAATAAAAATAAAAACAAAAACAACAGCCAATTTTTGTCATTTGTCAACTGGAAGGGGGGGTAGTTGGGGGAGGGGGGGGTCAGTTTTTGCTAATTGCTTGATGCACACAAACGCCCGCTATCCAGGTGGAGAGCACCTGAAGGCCATCGTTGAGCAGTATAAAATCGGCATCCGTATCAAAGTCAAGTGTGCCCTTTTCTCGTTCGATGCGCAAACAGCGGGCGGGATGCAGTGTGGCCGCCTCGATGGCATATACCGTTGAGCAGTCTGCAAGTGAATTGGGATTAATGCAAATCCAATTGGGAATCCAATTAGAACCAATTGGAGAGGGGGCTCACCTGTGGCGCGCTGAAAGATGCGCACGCACTCGTCCATGGGCGCAATGCTGCCGCAAAGCGTCTCGGTGCCGGCTATAAATGCCTTGCCCCGCTTCACCTCCAGCGGCAGCTGGCCAATATGATGGACGCCGTCCTCCAGGCCCAGCGCCGAAATGGCATCGGTGACCAGTATCAGGCCCTCGGCATGGGTGCGATACGCAATCCGCAGCGCGGCGGGATGTGTATGAACGCCGTCGGCAATGATGCCAAAGTAGACGGTGCGACCCGGCGGTATGGCGTCCGAGGCGAGCAGGCCAACCAAACCGGGATCACGATGATGGAACGGCAGCATGGCATTGAACAGATGCGTGATCAGGCTGGCGCCATGCTGGACAGCACGTTCGCCGTCGCTCAGGCTGGCCATCGAGTGGCCGAGGGCGACGGTGATGCCCGTTGCCACCAGCTGATCGATGACGCCGGCATCGCGCACCTGCTCCGGCGCCAGCGTTATGATCTTGATCCCTTCCAGCTGGCCGTAGGTGGCGCGCAGCGTTTCCAGGCCCTGCAAAATGGATGCAGATTAGCTTCTGTGTGTGTGTGTAGGAATTGGACGCACATTGTCGATGGTCTGGATGCAGTTCTCCGGATGGGCGCCCTTCTTTTGCGGATTGATGAACGGCCCCTCGGCGTGCACGCCCAATATGCCGGCACCGCCAGCGATGTGCTGCGGTATGCGCGGCAATATGCTGTGATAACTGTCCGTCGGTGACGTCACCAGCGTCGGACAGAACGAGGTGACGCCGTTTTGCACCAGGCCCGTGGCGACCTTCTCCACGCCGGCCTCGATCGTCTCCTTGTCGTACGAGAAGTCCACGCCGTAGCCACCTGAGAGCGAACGAGAGAGAGAGAGAGAGAAAGAGAGCGAATGAGCTTGCATGAAAAGTTGCCTGTCTCTGTCTTTGTCTATTGCCGCACCGCTCTAACGCATTGTGTTTATTTGATTTGCAATCTCGTTTATGCACAGTGGGGCAAATGGGGCGATAAGATTATCGCACACTAATAATAATAATAATAAAACAACAACCACAACAACAAAAACATATGTAAATGGGCGACGCGACCTTGACGACGCATTGAAAGTGAAATTTTTGTGGGCTGTAACTGTTGTGTTTACCGTTGATTTGCAAATCTATGTAGCCGGGCGCTATGATGGCGCCGCCGCAATCGATGCGCCGATGCGCCTTGCTGCGCTCATCATAGAACACGGGCTCCGGATTGATGATCCTGCCGTCGCGCACCCACAGATCGTCCTCGATCAGCCGATGGTCGCGCACCAGACGGCAATTGGTGAACTGAATTAACTGTCGCACGCCTTTCGACATGCCGTTATGCGTGTGTGTGTGTGTGTGTGTGTGTTCGGCTGAATAAGGCACAAAGCGAAATAGCAAAAAAAAAAAAAATAGTAAACAAGCTACAAATGGAGGCCAAAACGAAAACGAAATCGAAAAAGCACAAGGCGTTAAATAGTTGCTTTTACTTATAAACGACAAACAATAATAAAAGAAAATTTGAAAAGATTAATATATATAGCGGACAACTCGGACTGAAACGACGCCCGCGTCGCTGGCGGCAACCAAATGTTGAGTGTTCCGCGAGCAGCGCCGTCCGAGTTAAATAAACGGCGCTGGCAGCGAGGCAGGTATGCTGCTCGCGAGCGCACAGCTAGCAAAATCTTTTGCTTAGTTTGCAACGTTTTCAACGTATATATTGCCAGCAAAATATTAAATTAAATTGCTTAAAAAGAATTTTATTTCATTTCATTTATTGTTTCTTTTAGTCTCAGCGCAACAGCTGTGAGCAGCATACCATAAGCTAAATAAACATATGTTCGCAAGCCTATCGATAACAACAACAACTGCCAGACAGCTGCAAGTGTACAGTGTCATAGCAGGCAGCACTTGACTGTTCATGACTTATCGAAATGCAATCGATTTCATTTGAATTCGAATTTGAATTTGAATTCGAATTTGAATTAATATCTTTAAGCATTTTGTGCACAAAGTAAATGCCGACAAATGCTTTTCTACAAGCAAATAGTTTGCCTTGGGCGACGAACTGTACTTTTTGCCAGCCGCCTGCTTATCAATTATAAATAGGTTTTCTTTCTGGATTATTGCGATAAGGTCAGCTAGAATGTGATCAGCCTAACAAATGCAATTGTTTTCACAAGCGATAACAAACAAATGAATTTATTTATGGCACTTGAAAATAATGTAATACGGTCACGGCACTCCATCTTTATCTGCTCTCTCTCTCTCTCTCTCTCTCTCTGCCTCTCTCTTTCCCTCTCTCGCTTACTGATAGTCCGATAATCTTTGCGGTTCGTGGCGAAGTTTGCAGCTTGCACGGCACTCTATCTTTATCTGTGCGTGCGCTCTCTCTCTCTCTCTGCCTCTCTCTTTTCGTCCCTCTTTGTTGCTCTCTCGCTTACTGATAGCGGTAATCTTTGCGGTCCGTGGAGAAGTTTTGCAGCTTGCAGCGGCAATTTGCCCGACACCGCAGCCGCACATTGTTTGTTATCTCTTCCACTTGTTCGTGTACTTTGCTGGCAAACTTTACCAGCGAGGGGGGGGGGGGTACATACAGATACCGTAAGGTACTATTTGCGTAGGCACAGGAGGGGGGGGGGTCTTGGGGGGAGGGTGGGGCAACTTATAACTTGCATTGGAAGCGTAAATTGCGTTGCTTTTCCATTTGGCATGCACTCATTTGGGTTATCTGCACATCGGGCACTTAATAAACTTAATGACCTCTCGAAGAGACTCGGGCTTTTTCGCAAAATATCTCGCCTAAAAGCATTCAAGTTTTATCCCGTACTTACAATCTGGCCCCCCCACCCCCACCCCCAACCTCGTTGCTCCTGCTTCGCTTTGATGAAATTTCCAATTGGGTTGAATGAAAGACAAAGAAAGCCAAAAAAAGAGGCAAATGTTGTCATTGGCAACCCTTTGATGGGAAATCCCACAAATTATGAGAAGCACAAAAAAAAAAAACAAGTAAGAGTGCCCGACGAGCAGATACCCTGCACACTGCTAAATACCCGTTAATCCACACTTCGTATGGGACTCTGCATTCTCTATTAACTCGGCTATTTCTCGTGCGATCTATGCGAAACTTTCGTGGCTTGAATGTGTGACAGACAGAGTAAGTACATCCAATATTTGGCCAATGTAGCTCGCATAGTTCTCGAGCTATGCTGCAAAAACCGTGCTTAAAATTGGATATCTGTCGATATTACGGAAATGGGAGGCGTACCGATGAGGATATAGATGGACTCGGCTCTCCGGGAATATATGTATATATGACTTTTGGGCTTGGACCTACTACCTCTTACACACATTATACCCTCCCTACCGATTTGTCATGGGCATGGGGTATAAAATGCCGCGCAAAATAAACTGAACAACAACAAACAAAAAAATGCTCAAAAAATCCCGAAAACAAGCAAATGCAATAAAGTTTTAATTAGTTAAGTCGCACATAGAGAAAAAATCATAAAAAAAAATTAAAATAAAGCAGGAAATATTTTTAAAAAATACCATTCGCCCGAGAATGCGAATATGTCTGTGTGTATGCATTTACGCATGTCGCCGGACTTTTAGTGAGGTATGTGCCACAAAGTAAAACAACGTTTGAGCTCATTTCTAGTTTGCCTGCAAGTTTTATGACATTTTCATTAATTGCTCAGCAGCTCCGCTGCCCGCAGCTGGTTTTAATTCAAATTAATTAGTTAGTTCTCATAAAGCAGAGCATGCGAGCATTCCTCCTCCTGCTTTTGCTTGACTATTTCTCTACTTTTTCATATTTCGCAATATTTCTCAACACTTGTCGATAGCCTGTCAACGTTTGCAAATGTCGAAATTATAGAATTTTCACCATTTTCTTTTTAGTATTTGTTATTTAGTATTAATTATTCATAATTATAGTTATGCATTTTTATACATTATTATTATTCATTATTCCCCATTCATTATCCATTATTCATTTTTCACTATTCATTATTCACTATTCATTATTCATTATTCATTATTCCCCATTCATTATCCATTATTCATTATTCACTATTCACTATTCATTATTATTATCATTATTCACTATTAATTTTTCATTTTTCATTATTCATTATTCATTATTCACTATTCACTATTCACTATTAATTATTAACTATTCACTATTCACTATTCATTATTCATTATTAATTATTCATTATTCATTATTCATTATTCATTATTCATTATTCATTATTCATTATTTAATGAATAAATTTTCATTAGCTGTCAAATAGCCGAACATAACCTAACCAAATTGAACATAACCAAACACAGCCTAACATAATTAAAATTCTGGTTACAGGGTATGCGGCAGTCGGCTGGGTCGGGTCAAGTGTTTATTATTGTTGCTGCCGCCCGGTTGCAATGGACAAGTACATGCATATTATTTATTTACGACTTTTTCAGCATGACTAGACAAACTCGAAGAGAGAGAGTGCAAGGGAGGGGGGAGGGGGTTGGGGAGTGTGTGGAGGGAGGGAAAGCGTTGCCGGACCTTTTGAGCAACGGATTTTGGTTAGTTGTCGGTGCTTTTGTGCGATCCCAACCGCCACATGTTGCACTGCAAAATGATTGCGGTGCCGCATTGCATTGCAAAATGTTTTATTGCATTCTTGTTGCAACAACAACAACAACAACAAAAACAACAGCAACAAATTGCGGGTGGCCTCCGGCTCAGGCCTGGGGCAGCGAGCTACACTTAAAAAAAACAGGGGCTGCCTTCCTAATTAATCTGAAAAGTTTACGAGTCGAGCGGCGTGATATACAAACTGTATATCTGTACTCTACGTCAAACATTTAATATATTCAGCTTTTAATATCTTAACCTATTCATCAGTATTTAATAATTACAGAGTATACAGATAAACATTTGCTTTGCCTAGCTCAAAGCCTTTTTCTTTAAGAATCGATGTATCGATGTTGAGTATATCAATACATTAATGCATCGATGTTGACTTTACCGATATATTGAGGCAACGATGTTGACTCTATCGATATATTGAGGCATCGATGTTCAGTATATCGATACATTGAGGCATTGATGTTCAGTATATCGATACATTGAGGCATCGAAGTTGACTATATCGATATAATTAGGCATCGATGTCGACTATATCGATATATTGAGGCATCGATGCTGATAATATCGATATAATTAGGCATCGATGTTGACTATATCGATATATTAAGGCATCGATGTTGACTTTATCGATATATTGAGGCTTCGATACATTGATGCACATTCTTAGTTGCACATTTTTAGTTTGGACAGCATTTTCGCTGAGTGTATCAGGTATGTGGATTGTGCCATGTTTTTGTGGCTTTTTGGGAAATGCCGCTACATTTTATTATGGCTAAACACGCATTCATTATGCTCCGGACCCGAAAACCAAAACTCCGAGCAAGCATCAGCAGCAGTTAGGGTCGAAGGGGTTGGGGGCTTCGGTGCCGGATGAGGTCTGGCAACGAGACAAATGATGGCCAAGACGCCATACCCTGCCCAGTTCCTGGTAAAATGCTCGTGACTACGTGGCTCATTTGGCGCTCGACTAATCGCAAATAACGCACATCGATTAGGGCCACATCAAATGAGTTGGCCCCAAGGAGGAGCAGGCCACAAGAAACACAATAAACAAAAGACACACACACAGCATGCAGACAGAGAGAGAGCGAGAGAGAGAGAGAGAGAGAGAGAGAGAGAAAGTGGAGCAAAAACAATTAGCACAGTCAGGACATAATTGGCGTGCAGTTAGGTCTCTGATTAAAGAAGCAATCATAAAATTAAGACCCATAATCCTCTGCAATTTGGGCACACGCATGACAACTCTGGCACGAGCCAGGGGGGGGGGTTGCGGGAAGGGGGGGGGGCGGCTAGTTAAAAGGGGGGTAGGGAGAGGAGTTGCCTCACACAAAAGCTAATACGCGTAATAACCAAACAGAAACAACAATAATAATAACTTGAGTATGTTGTAAAGAAAACAAAAGTAAAGAAATACAGAAAATGCCCGACTATGAGTTACCCTGCAAGCAGTTATTATTTGAAATTGTTTTTCTAAGGTTAGCTTAGATCCGTATATATAATACAGATGGGAATTCAGGCAGTCAATCAGTCAGACAGGCATTCAGTCAGTCACTCAATCATTCACTTCAGTTAATCAGTCAGTCAATCAGACATTAAGTCAGGCAATCAGTTAATCAGTCAGGCAGTTAGTCAATCAGGCAGCCAGTCTGTCAGCCTTTCAATTAGTCAATTACTCAGTCAGCCAGTTAATTGATCAATCAGTCAATAATTCAATCACTCTGTCAGTCAGTTAATCAGGCAGCCAGTCAATCAGCCAGACACTCAATCAGTCAGACACTCAATCAGTCAGGTAGTCATTCAGTCGGTTAGTCAATCAATCAGTTTGCCAATCAATCAATAAGTCAACTATTCGGTCAGCCAGTTAATTGATCAATCAGTCAAATAGCCAGTCAGTCAATCAGCCAACAATTCAATCACTCAGTCCCTCAATCAATCAGGCATTCAAAAAGTCATTTAGTCAATTAGTTTGACTGAGTGAAGCAGTTAGGGAGTCATTCAGTTAGTCAGTCGGTCAATCACTCAGTCAATCAGTCAATCAGTTCAGCCACACAGTCGATTAGTCAGTCATTCAATCACTCAGTCTATCATTGGCCCAAACCGTGAAGGGAAAATTGTGTTGGGCAGGTTTACCTACATCTGCTTACTTATGGCCGATCGGAAATATTTGTATATATATATGATAGATATATATCATAATAGAACCACAAATTCCTGCTTTTGTTCAGCTTTCTAATACGCTTATCGAGGCTGGTTGCAGGGTATCAATATCACTTCACACGCTTTGTCCAGCACACTAAAGTGTGTGTGTTTGTGAGTTTGTGTGTGTGTGTGCACACACAAATGCATTTTGGTGCGTGGCCAGGCTGAGCCAAATGCGGAATTGAACTCATGGTGTACGTGCGGCGATTTGTGTGCTTCGGCAAAGCCGAACAAAAGCAACAACAAACTCAGAGGCTAAGCTCGAGTGTGCCGCATTGACTAAATGATGGACTAAGCCATACCCTATGTGCAAGCGAAAGCTTGGCTGGAGATAGAGCCAAAGATACATGTATCTAATATGTGAAGTTGCAGATAAGCTAAAAGAAGAGGATAATGATCAAGAGGAAGATATATATTAAGATAGGAAAATAAAGAAATATATATATATAGAGAGAAGATATTTGATTGATGAATATATAAAGATAAGTGAGAAGATATTTGATTGATGAATATGCATAAAAAACTGAGAAGATATTTGATTGATGAATATACATGAAATAGAACGAAGATATTTGATTGATGAATGTATATAGAAAACTGAGAAAATATTTGATTGATGAGTATATATAGAAAAGCACGAAGATATTTGTTCGATTTGAAAATTTGACAGGTCTTCGGCATGCCGAAAACAGACCTTGTGGCTAAGAGAGTCGAAAAACTTGAAAGTTAGTTTTGTCAAGCAGCTTGGCATCCAGTCGCTAGTCCGAGATTCGAGCTTGGCTCTCAGCAGCGCCTACCCGCTCCAGTTACTTTGATTTACAGGGTACAAGAGCAGCACAATATGAAACCTTCATTAGCGAGCAGCTAGCTGGAACTACGGCAAGGAGGCAGGGATTTGGGTGGATTGGTTAAGGATTGCAGCCAGCCCGGACAGAAGCCAGGAGGCAGTTGGCAGGTGGCAGGTGGCAGGCAGCAGGCGGCGGGCGGCAGGTGGCAGGTGGCAGGTGGCAGGTGGCAGGTGGCAGGCGGCAGGTGGCGTCGCATTGAAAACGCTTCCGGCCATACAAATTGTACGTGAAACGTGAGAAATTAATTTTCAAGGTGCTCGGTAGTGCTGCACTGGAGGGCAGCTGCTCGAAGCTGGCCAATGGGCATCAAAGTCGCAACCGGTTCGATCTGGCGTTAACCAGGCACACACACACACACACACACACACACGCACACAGGCACACACACAGTCACGCGCACCTGTACACACCTGCTCTTTAATCAACCAGAAATTGAAATTTTGCAATTTGCTGCCCTCGTAATTGGGCCCGACTGCATTTGGGCGATATCTAAAATTGCAGCCAGCGGGCCTTAGCTATTGATGGGTCGCAAATCGATGATTATCGATAAATAAGAGAAAATATCGATAGAATGATAGATAGATAGATAGATAGATAGATAGATAGATAGTTTGATAGATAGATAGATAGATAGATAGATAGATATAGTTTCCCTTATGTGCAGACGGATAAGATATACATATCTATATATTGTTTTTGATGAGTCGCAAATCGATGTTTATCGATACATATGTAAATAAGAGCAAATATCGATAGAAAGCTATAAACATGTCCTGCTTTTGCTAGAGTACATATATTCCCTTACGTTTAGACGGATTAGATATATACATATATATTTGATGAGTCGCAAATCGATTCTTATCGATAATATGTAAAGAAGCGAAAATATCGATAAGATGTTATAAGCTTGTTCTGCTTTTGGTAGAGTATAAAGTTTCGCGGCTTATCATTATGAGAGATACAAAAACAGACTGACATGCCTAGATCGACAAAGATTCCCTTCCTGATCAAGAATATATATACAATCAGGGATCGTTCGATAATTGTATGGTATATAATCGAAAATGGCGGGATGGGGGCAAATCACAAGCGCATATGTGTAAATGCGAATGTGCCTGTGTGTGTGTGTATGTGTGTGTGTGTGTGTGTGTGTGTGTGTGTGTGTGTGTGTGTGTGTGTGTGTGTGTGTGTGGGTGTGCATGCAAAGAAATGTCAAAATTCAATTTAATGCTGCCGTAACGAAAATCTGTCAGCTTGCAGCACAAATAATGTCAAAGCCACACACACACACACACGCACACACACACACGCACACAAATAATACACATGCACACAGCCACAAAGTATTCCACACACACAGACACACACTCGCACTCGCGCTCGCACAAAGGGAAAGAGCTAGCGTCTGTCAGAGGCAATTGTGGCTGATTTGCGCTTTTTCTTGCTTGACTTTGACTGAGAAAGTAGAAGCAGAGGCAGCGACGGCGGCAGCGACAGCGGCAGAGGCAAAGATAAACGGCAAATGCGCTCACTCTCCAACTATTTAACGCAGTGAGTTAAAGAGTGAGAGAGCATGTTGTTGTTGTTGCTGTTGTTGTTACTATTGAAAGGGTTCGACATTCGACTGCGCGTCGCTTTGACGTTGACATGTCAAATGATTTTCACAAAAGCAGCGCAGCTGCCAGCCAAAGTGAAGCTCTTACAGCAAGCGGGAGACGTTGCGATAAAGCGACAGCTGCACTCGCAGCAGCGGCAACGGCAGCGACAAACCGACAAAGCGACAAAGCGACAAGGCGACAGCTGGCATTGAGCATCTGATGGCCGCGGGCAGCGAAAAGCTGTACAAAACGCAATGTGCAGGTACTTTGCGTGCTTTGCAGATCAGTTAGTTGCTATCCCCCACTCTCTGCCCCTCCCCCTCTCGCCCGCACGCTCTGGGAATATTTACAGTTGCGTTGGCTGAGCTGATAAAATGAATAGAAATAGCAGTAAATAAAAATGATGGAATAAACAACAAGATTGGTAGGGAGTATTATAATAATTACATAAGAATATTAATTATTATTATAAAACTGTAAAGTAATTAACAATAATAATAATAAATCCCTCTTCTCTTATTATCCAAATCTATTAATTGTAAAACATTTTCTGTACATATGCGCACAAAAGTATGCTATAAAGTCGAGTCCTTATGCATTTCATACAGACATTAAATATTAAAGCATGCAAAAACAAGTGAGAGGTTCTAGTCGGTGGCTCCCGACTAGGGAATACCCTAAGCCCTCTTCTTCCAACACCTAATGCAAATATATATACTATTCTAGAAGCTACATGTCAAGTTTGGTGACTCTAGCTCTTATCATTTAACAAAATTGCTTAAAAAACGGGATTTCGATATATATTTTTATCGATTACTTGAAAACGGGGCAAGTTATCGATTATCGGCAGGCACTAGGAGCACCTACATCTAAAATTGCAAGTCTCTAGCTCTTATAGGTTCTGAGATCCTTGCGTTCATACATACGGACAGACGGACAGACGGTCGGACGGACCGACGGACGGACGGACGGACAGACAGACGGACATGGCTAGATCGACTCGGCTATTGATGCTGATCAAGAATATTTATACTTTATGGGGTCGTTGATGCTTCCTTCTGCCTGTTACATACATTTGCACTTTGCACAAATACAATATACCCTTTTTAGCCATTTTTAATGGGTACAGGGTATAAAAACGGCATTTGTTGCGCTTATGGTGCACTGTGCTGAATAAAGCGCTGTTTTTTCACTGTTTTCTGATTTTAAGAAGCGACTTTGTGTGTTTTTATGTGTTTGTATTTATTATGCGTGTGTTTGTCACATTTTTAATTCCGCCGCTTACATGCGGGGGGGAGGGGGCGTGGCAATAATGGGCCACGGCAGCAGAGGAAGGGGAGGCCGTGTGAGGAGGAGGGCGGGGGGGGGGGTGCGGTTAAGGGATGTGTTATGAGCGGAAATCCGAGTGCTTTGACTTTTGAGAATTAGCTATTGTGATAACATTTATGTGCGTGTGTGTGTGCGTGTGTGTGTGTGTGTGTGTGTGCGTGTGCGTGTGTGTGTGTGTGCGTGTGCTTCAACGCACTTAATTGGGCAAGCGATTGCCTGACTTGCTTACAAATGTGAAGGCGAAAACGTGCGACAGGCTAAAGAAGCGGCACAAAAGCAGAAGCCAAAAACCGACTCGACTCGACTCTCACACACACACACGCAAGCTTACATTATATGTATGTATGTGTGCGTGCGTGAATATTGCTTGCGATAAATTATTTTAAAGAGCCTGACACCCCCCCTCTCACCCCTCTTCTGTGCCACGCCCACTTCACACACACAGCTTTAGCCCTTTGCATCTATTTATTGTTGCGCATCAGTTTTAATATTGTTATATGAATTTTATTTACGCGCATAAAAAAAAAAAGAATGCTTATAAACGTTCATGACATGCCGCCCAACCCCGCCACGCCCACGTCTCCCTCCCTCCCCCCCCCCGCACTCTGTTACGGCTTGTCAAACGTTTTCATTAATAATTTTTGCTTTTGTTTTTGGCATTTGTCGGCGGTTTTGGCGACTGCTCAAATAAAATTTATTGTTTCTGATATTTCTTTAGTCATTATTATTACGCACATTTATTATTTATTTATTAATTTGTTTTACATGCGGATTATGCGGGCCCTGACAAAACACACACACACACACACACACACACACACACAGAGGCACACAGACACACGAGCACAATTGACGATTGAACGAGCTGCGCACAGTGTGACCAGAGCAACAATATGCGCTGCAAAAACTTGAATGCGTGAAAAAGTGAACTTTAAGAAAAGAATCTACATGCCATGCTTGACTCTCAAGTTATTCGCAAGAAATAAAGACTTACAATCGATTTTTATCGATTCATAGATAATGAGATTAGATATCGAATATGGAATAATTGAAATATTTGTAATCAGTTTATATCATACAATAACCTGCATATCAAGTGGGGTTTAGCGAGCTCTTATGATTTTCAAATTATTTCCAAACAAACAAGTCTCAAAATCGATATTTATCGATACATTGAAAATAGGAGTAGATGTCGAAACTCGTTTTGATTTTGGATTAAGTGAAATATGTGCACCTGCATACCAAGTTTGGCCTATCTGGCAATTCTAATTTTCGATTTATGCCCAAATAACCAAATCTCAAAATCGATATTAATCGAAATAATGAATAAGTGAAATGTTGTTTATCTACCAGATAACATAAAATTCTTAAATTACTCTTAAATTGTTCGAGCTATCCTCAAACAACCAAGTCTCAAAATCGATATTTATCGATATATTGCAAATGTGAGATATCGATAAGATCGCTGTTAGCTTAATAAAGATCAAATTTGCTTTTGACTCAACATAGTTGACAACAAATGCAACGGCATTCAATTTGTTCGTGTCAACTTTGACAGCTAGTCAAGCCATTTGACATGAGCTCTAACATACTAACCAAAGTCCCAAGCAGACAAAGTAGGCACTTCAAACGATTTATATCAGTTGCCAGAGTCTGGTTCAAATTGTATTCAGTCCAAGTCCAGTGAGAGAGCTGAACACAACCAAAAAATCATTGAAAAAAAAAAAATAAACTAAAAAAAAGTCATTGTGCTTTATTTATATTTTGTTAAGTCACTTGGGCAAAATTGTAAATTGAGCAAGCAACGCGCAAAAATTTATGTAAATCTATAAATATTTAACCATATATATAGATTATATATTGTTTACCAGCCCAGCCCCACTCAATATGAGCAGTAAGTACGAATCGCGTCTGGAGCTGGGATGAATCAAATATCGGTTGACTTATTCGCAGCAAAAGCTCAGGATACACAAGGACCACTTGCTTTCGAACGTGATCCGGCGTGTCCATTATCAGCCGTACCCAGCGACGAGTCGGAGCCGCCAGCCGATATATTGGACATTGATCGGCCCTGCAAGGATAACGATATCGGGCCCGTGCCGCTCGATAACTATACCTTCAGCGAGTCGGACAAACACGACGTTTGTCTGCAGAGTCGCCGCGACTCGAGCACCAATCCGGAGCGTCCATATTCGCTGAACAACATGGACCCGGAGCCGGATTTGAAGGAGCCCATGGGCCCATGCGGCGATTACGTCGAACAGTCGCATACGCCGTGCATCAAGCTCGATAACAAGGATAACTTCTATTCGCGCAATCCGATAACAGGCTCCGGTCTGAACGGCGACGGAGTTGGCGGTCTCAAGCCGAAGAAGCTCAAGAATCGAGGTTGGTTTATTGCACTAAATATATATATATATATATGTTAGCTTAAAACGATACGATACTGGCAAAGAGATAGGCGACGTGTTTCGCGTTACGATATATTCGAAAGCGATATATTCGAAAGCGATATTAAAGTGCCGATATATTCGAAAACGATATATATTAAAATGTCGATATATTCAAATGCCGATATATTAACATGCCGATATATTAACATGCCGATATCTTCAGAGGCCGATATATTCGAATGCCGATATGCATTGTCCGTCTGTCCGTCGGTCAATGTTATACGTAGAACAGGCTTGTTATATTCCTTCAAGCTTTCGGTCTTATTTTCATTTTATCGATAACTATCGATTTTGATAAATAGTTTAAGCCAAACTCGAAAATTTTTGGAGCTAGATACAGAGCCTTGTGATACAACTGTATGCCATTTATAAGGCCTCCCATTTTCATATTATCGATATATATCGATTTTGTCAGCTTGCTTAAAGATGAGAGATATATATATATCGACAACTTGGTATCTAGATAAATATTTCAGAAAGAGTTTCACATATATTCATCGCATGATCGTATTATCGATAAATATCGATTTTAATACTCCTTTTTTTAAAGGAGCTCAAAAATTATAAATAGGTTTTCGAAAGTATTTACATATATAAGAAACTTGAGAGAGTTTTCCATTCTCGTATCGATAAGTATCGATTTTGAGACATGGTTATTTAAGCTTGACTAGACAAATATTGGACCTACTTGCATCAAACTTGGTTCTCGTACAGACTACAAATATTGTACTCCCTTTAAAATACCGTGAAATACCGTCGCCTATCTCGTAAATGGCTCAAACGCATCGCAGCATCTATTTATTTAATTTTCTTTCGCCATCTATTTGACGCTTTATAGAGGGCAATCCAGTTACTGGAGAGGGCTATAAGCCGGGTGCAACCGATTTTATACAGCCGGCGATGAAAGAGGGCAGCCAGCCAATGAATAGCAACAACAATGGTAATCGTGTTCCACCCGGCGGCTATTCGTCGGGTCTTTGGTAATTTGTACAAATTTTCACCAGCCCTGCAACAAACACGTTCAATAAACAAAACGCATGGAAAATATAGATTGCAAACGGGAGTTGGCCCTCACTCTCCGCGATTTGCATACCTTGAGGTTCGGCAAGCCGCAGCAGAGCAAAAAACACGAATGGATAAGACAGCTTTTAAAGGACGAGCTGTGTTCACACAGACAACAAAATACCGAAAATACCAAATACCAAATACCAAAAAACAAAGGCACTTGAGATCTCTAGTCAAAAAAGTTTCGCTATCTGCTAGCCGAAATACTCTTAAAAAAATTCTAAAGTTATAATTTTGTTAAGAAAATACCACTAAATACCAGAGACACTGCAAATACTAAGCTAACAGAACATTGAAAACGAAAAAATACCAACTCTTCTTGCCAGGAAAGACGAGAAACTAAGTTTACGACGGGCCGTTGACACTAAAAAAAAAATACTAGACAAGACTAACCTCTTCTAGACCAGAATATACCATGTTATATTTTTGCTATGGAAAAACCGTGTTACAAACAGCGTTTTACGACGTCGCTCACACTAAAAATACTAAATACCAAAAATACTAAATACTAAAAATACTAAAATACCAACTCTTCTTGCCATATAAAAACTGCGTTAACCACGAGCCGCTCACTTAAAAAGCCATCTCTAGCCGAATCACTTAAAAAAATACAAAAAATACTAGCATTATATTTTTGCCAGAAAAGACATCAGTGAAGAACTGCGTTAACCGCGAATTGCTCAATATATATATTTATATATTAATAAAATACCAAAACAAACCAAATCGGTAGAAAAAGTAGATAACAAAAATACTAACTTTATATTTGTATCAAAGAAAAACACAAGCGCTTACGACGAGCCGTTCTTACACAAAATAAATACTAGAAATGCTAAAACATAGGGCTACGGAAAATACCAAGCGAAACGCTACAAAAATACTGCAAAATACTTTATACCGAAATACTTTTAAAAAAAAATACTAAGTTAGAGCAAAGTTTTACAGCACATACAAGACCGAATTTGTATAACACTTTTTTATCAGTCGTTTTCTTGCACCTCAAATCAAGCTATATCCACAATTCTAGCAGCTTTACACCCCCAACTATCCTCCCCTACACACTACACTCTACTCTCCGATTTATATATATATATATATGCATTTATGTTTAATACTGTTTTATAATGTTTTATATTGCCAGATAAATAAAATACGTAAAGAAATACTGTGTACTCACTTTCCAGAAATTTGCAGGAACTATGTTCTCTTGGGCTTACAAAAGAAAGGAACTTGTTCACTAAGGTTTACAAAAGAAAGGAACTTGTTCACTAAGGTTCACAAACGAAAGGAACTTGTTTACTGAGGTTTACAAACGAAAGGAACTTGTTCATTTAGGTTTACAAAGGAAAGGAACTTGTTCACTAAGGTTCACAATCGAAAGGAACTTGTTCACTGAATCTTACAAACGAAAGGAACTTGTTTACCGCGGTTCACAAACAAGGAACTTGTTCACTGAGGTTTCCAAACGAAAGGAACTTGTTCACTGCGTTTCACAATCGAAAGGAACTTTTCACTTAGGTTTACAATCGAAAAGAACTTGTTTACTTAGGTTCACAAACGAAAGGAACTTGTTCACTGCGTTTCACAATCGAAAGGAACTTTTCACTTAGGTTTACAATCGAAAAGAACTTGTTCACTTAGGTTCACAAACGAAAGGAACTTGTTCACTGCGGTTCACAAACGGAACCAAGAGTCGAATCAGCCACAAATTCTTTGCACTCTTTAAAGAAGGCCTTAAAAGTTAAAATAATCAAAGTAATTAAGTAAAATATCTCTTAAAATTAAGTTGAATAATCTGAAAAAGAAATGGGGGAAAACTGAATAATTTACCTATTTAACCAGATTTCACGTCTTTCCTTTTAATTTATAAACCAGTTCTTTTTGTGGCGCATCAGAAATACGACCATGCGAACCAATGTGCGGCTGCGACGTCGCTGTCGCTGTCGCCGTCGCTGTTGCCGTCGCTGTTGCCGTCGCTGTTGCCGTCGCTGTCAGCGCCAGCGTCGCCGTCAGCGTTTATCGATAGGCAGCAGCAAAAATGTCGTTTGATTTGTTATCAGGTGACGTTTGTTGTTGTTGCTGTTGTTGTTGCTGCTGGCGCTGTCGTCGTTGATGGCGTTTGTAATTTCGCTTTCGGCATTATGTAATTTATTAACTTTTCATTGAAAGTTATGTGCGGGCGCCGGCCGGGCCCGGCGCCGCGTTGACGACATCTTTAATTAATTACATTTTAACATGATAATTAATAGTGCCGCGGCCTCCGACGACAGGCGCGACGACAGTCGAACCCACACCGACCAATTGATCGCCTGACAAAACATGACAGCTTCCCCCCCACCCCACACACACACACACACACACGCACACTATCACAAGTTGTGGGTGCTCAAAGTATTGGCAAATTGCAACTGACACGCAACGGTCACACTGGCCAATTGATCGATAACTGTTAGCTGGCAGAATGCAGCTTTTAGTGTTGGAAAATGAAGTGTGATAACTGTTGGCTGGCAGAATGCAGCTATTAGTGTTGGAAAATGACGTGTGATAACTGTTAGCTGGCAGAATGCAGCTATTAGTGTTGGAAAATGACGTGTGATAACTGTTAGCTGGCAGAAAGCAGCTATTAGTGCTGGAAAATGAAGTGTGATAACTGTTAGCTGGCAGAATGCAGCTATTAGTGTTGGAAAATGAAGTGTGATAACTGTTAGCTGGCAGAATGTAGCTATTAGTGTTGGAAAATGACGTGTGGTCCAAAGAGAATCTTTAGGTAAGATGCACAAATACATTTTTTATTGAGTGTTAAATTTAAGTTTTTAAATTTATATTTTAATAAAATCTTTTTAATAAATTGCTCAAAACAAGTAAAACTTTTCAGGAAAACCCAACTTCAATCAATCAAATTAAATAAATAAAGGCCAAACGATAAATGTAATTATATTTCAAATAAATATCAATCAAACGGAATTGTGTTAAAAGTATTTCATATAACATGCTGCATTTTTTGACAAAGTAAATAAAAATCTATTTTTTTTCTTGTTTTTGCAAGACTTTCAAATCCAGTGTAAGCACTGCGCTCTGGAATTTTCCAACACTCATCGTTAGTTGAAAGATTGATTTGACATCAAAAGTTGTGTTTGTATGGAAATATTCTGGGCCCATTTCTGCTTTGATTTCAACGAAAATGTTTAAGAAATTTATAAAATTTCATTACAGAAATAAACTAATTGTCAATTCATCACAGTTGTCAATTTTATAGGCTTTCCAAGTGCATACAATACATACATGAAGGTAAACACAGGCACACACACACACAAACACACACAAACACACTCACAAACACAGACACACAAACACACAAACACAGACACACACGCACACACACATGGACAAAGTCAATCAATCATTTAGCTAAACGATGTTAATTGGAATTCAATGTACACTCTAGCACAGAATATCTCCGAAGACGCCAACTCATGCCCATTGCCTGGTCACTGACATGTGTAGTCGATGGGCGTGGCATATTTGCTTGACTTGAGATATTCGCTAAAGGGGGTGAGAGGGTGGGGAGTGTGGGGGGCGGGGGGGCGGGTGGTGTGTGCGTTGTCGGGTAGTAAGAAAATATACAAAACTTTTCTGTATTGACATTTTAATCTTTATGTAAAAACTGTTTGGCTTGACTGACTGACTGACTGGCTGGCTGACTGATTGATTGACTGACTGACTGACTAATTGATTGACTGACTGAATGGTTGACTGACTGACTGTCTGGCTGGCTGACTGATGGATTGATTGACTGACTGACTGACTGACAGACTGACTGATTGATTGACTAAATGACTGACTGACTGATTGACTAAATGACTGATTGACTGACTGACTGACTGATTGATTGACTAAATAACTGATTGACTTAATGATTGACTGACTGACTGACTGATTGACTAAATGACTGATTGACTGACGGACTGACTGATTGATTGACTAAATGACTGATTGACTCGCTTTACAATAGTTACCTTCTGTGATGAAGGTGTACGTTAAGATTTTCAGAGATCGTTGAGAGAATTTATTTAAGACGTGCCCCGGGGAAGGAAGTGCTATTCCCGTTGTTATCCTATATAGACATAGGTCAAAATTTCCCAGCCCCATAAATTGGTCAAATCTCCTCTGAATTGGATCCTTGTTCATGGCTTGGCCTCGAATTAGCGAGCGATATTTAAGAGGCTTTTACTCAAAAAGATGTAAACAAAGGTTGATTTTGGTTCGCCAAATTTAAACCGAATTTTCGATATACTCGTAAAGAAAATAGATTCGTTTTGGACTTTAAAATGCTGCCACAAATTTCGCAGAGCCATCGAGCTATAATAATATGAAAGCGAGCAGATATATATATGTATATATATGGGTATATATCAAGTGAGGGACAGCTGGCGACTCGATGAGCACATTGATGATGATGCCTATAATGATACACAAACAATTGGCCGGGCATTTCAATTCAATTCAATTCCATATATATGTATATATATATATGGCTCCGACTCGGCCCTGCCCTATCTGTTTTTTATGCTTTATTTTCTTCTTATTATTTTTTGTTTCTCCATGTTTTTTATCTTTCCGCTGTGTCCCACGGTCCGGTGCGGTGTCCGGTTGCCAGGAGCCCAAAAAAAAAAAGGAAGAAAGAAGAACTTGTTTTGACAGTAGCCAAGATTGAGTTCTTATTCAATTTGTACGGATTTGTAGCGTTACCCGTTAACCCAGCAACCCGTACCCGTACCCGTACCCGTACCCGTACCCGTCCCCGTTCCCGTTCCCGCTGCCGTTCCTCTATTGGAATTTATTTCATATTATTGCCCTGCGCTGCCTCTTCTTGTTGTTTGCGTCACAACTTGGCCTTGTTTTGGCAACTCTCGCCGGCAACTCGCAAACTTGCTTGGGTGGCTTAGTCCAAGTGCTGCGGCCACAGCTGCAGTTAACTTGCCGCCCCCGGCTCCCAACCCCAACCCCAGCCACAATCCCAACCCCAATGCCGACCGGGCTGCGGTCCGTCCAGCTGATGGGCATGTCTGTTGTCTTGGCTGCAGGCCTGCGTATGGCTCAAGTTGGCCCCAACAATTGACTCCGGCGACTGGACACTGGGCTGCCAATTGGCTGCCAGCTGCCCGCAAAAGTATGCTACAAATTTGTTGCCAGCATTTCAAGCACTTGGTACAGTGCACGCTCGCTAAACGCGCTGGATTTAGCCCAAAACCAATCACACAGAGCTTTTTCTCCGTTAAAGTTAGGAAAGATCTTGAATAGAAGGAATATTCAATTAAAGTTCTAAGAACCAAGTACAGTTTCTAGAGTTTGCTTTTGCAATTTCCCATTATACAGCTATCGATAACAGATATATCGAGCTTAATAATTGTCCTAACTTAGTTCTCGATAACATTGCAATTTAATGTCGATACACCACATTTCGATAACTCCTTTATCGATAGCATACCATATGGCTATCGGTATTTTTGTGTAGTGTAATGCAGATCGATAATACATCTATCGATTGCTTAGACTGTATTCGATATTTTATATATTTATCGATATCACAACTTTTGGCAACCGTGTCAACGATAACACCATTCATTGTTAATAGTTATAATGTTTTTTTATGCTTGAGTTTCTAACACGGTTTTCGTTAACATCTTTTCGAAATATTTCTAGCACACTTATCGATATCACATCTTTTGGCAAACAGTTTTATCGATAACAATTATTTAAGCTTTTGGAGCTAAAATACCTTAATTAGGTTGATTTCCTTTACAACAAATAGAAAGGGGCAAGTACAGTTTGCACTCGATGTAAAGGCTGAGCGTAATTGTTGCTTACAGTCGACACATTAAGTATGTTCATTTTATTGTTTGGTTGTTGTGCATGTCACAGTAGCGAGTACACACTGTACTTTGGCATGTAAATGCACATGAGCTGTAACTGACCATGAGTTCGTGACGACTTCGAGTGGGTTAAGGGGAGGCGAACTGCATTGCAGCGGCATTTCTTGGTAAGTTTTCTTGTGCTCTTTTGTTTTGTTTTGTATTGTTTTTTTTTTTTTTTTGATACCCTGAGCCCATTGAGAATGGCTACAACGGGTATATTGGTTTTGTGCCAGCTCCAGATATATCCAAAATATAAAGTAATTGTAAATCAAATATCAGTTTGTCTATCTTTAAGTATAAATGCGTTGATCTTAGAGTTCAATGCGCTTTTATGAAATCGATAACAATCGATATCAATCGTCTTTTCTTTTTTAAGCATATGTGAAAAGTAGTTTTCATAGAGACATTCTCACATTCAATTTTTTGGATACCTTAAACCATTCTTCCCGAACTTTAAACAACTTTGTTTTAATTTCATTATTGGGTATATACACACTTTTGTATGCTCTATTTAAGCCCTGAGAAGTTAACAATGATCGGACCATAAGCAACGAAGGCTTAGACCATGTATGGCAAGAAGAAGCACAGACGCTGCCTACAGGGCATCTGCTAGTCGGTCACGCCCGTCTAGAGCACTCTTTTCTGGTTTTATTTGATAGTTTTTGGTCTAATCATACGGTCAAAGTTTGCTTTTGGCAATTGCTTATTTTAGTAATTGGCACTTTTTGGCTGTTATCGATAACTGTGCGTGACCAGTGTTGCCACACGCCAAAAAAGAAAACCAAAAAAACAGAAATATACGAAAATTAATCAACTTTTTGCTTGATGCATCGTTTCTGGCTGATTTTCAGGTGCGTTGCCTGTTTGTTATTTATGAAGTGCCCAACCGCGCCCTCAGAGTTTGGTTGGCGAACCACTTTTGGAGATGAGCTGTGCACTTTTTTTTTGTTTTCTTCCTGTTCGTCCAGTGCTTGCTCTTCTTCTTCTTCTTCTTCTGGTTCCTTAGCTTCATGGACTACATTTTTGCTGCTCTTACGGCTTTGGGTTTAGTTTGTGCCGCGCGCGGCTCCAAATTGCCAACTTTAGTTGTTATTTGTTGGCTGTCTGGCAGCTTGACGGCGCAGAATGTGCCGCACGAAGGCCGCGAGAAGAGGGCGGGGAGTTGGGGGTGGGGGTTGTGTGTTTCGAGCCAATATGCTCATGGCCGCAGCACTCTGATGGCTCTCACGTCACCACTTCTGCAAATTGCGGCAATAATGCAACAAAGGTTTCTTGGGAAACACACACCAAATTGCATGCGCTGCGGACCCCCTCCCCCCCCTCTTTACATCAGCAAAGGGGGAAGGGGTGGTGTGTGTGCGGGTGTGTGTGTGTGTGTGTGTGGCAGTAGCTGGCGACTCGAAGACGCCGCCGCAAGTCAGTCAGTTGCTGCTGCTGCTGCCTTTGCCGCTGGCCCTTTGCTGCATTTCATTTTGATTTTGGTTTTGTTTTGTTTTTTTTTGTGCTCAAATACCCTACTCAAAAGGGCATTATGGTATAAGCATGCAGCTTGTCAGATGAGTTTCTAGTCTGAGAAACTTTGTGAAACTAGTTCTGATCGCGTAAACATAAGCAAGTTTACATGCTTATGCTTATCGATCAATCGATAGATGGCAATCGAAATGGACAAGCAAGATAATAGATAAGTTAGGGTCTGATCAACTCTGTGGAACTGCCAAGAGAATCACGAGTTCCGAGCAAATGAACATAGGATAATTTATACACACTGAAAACTAGCAAATTATTTTGAAAATTTAGCCAAAATTTGATAGGCAATCGAAATGGAAAATCGAATAAGGGCAAGATAAATTATTGTCTAAGGTAGTCTGTGGAAATACGAACTAAGAAGCTCCGTATAAAAGGAATCTGTAGTTTCGAGCGCGTGAGTTTAAACAAATTAACACGCAGTGAAAGTTCGATAGACAGTAATCGATTAAAATGGACAATCGACCAATGGCAACATAGGTTATTGTCTAAGAAACTCTGTGGAACTAGCCAAAAAATTGCTAGTTCCAAGCGAACATAAACGAATTTACATGCTTTGAAAATTGTAAGAAAAAGTTTCAGTTTGTGCCGATAGGTGGCAATAATCGATTAAACTGGACAATCGTGTGGTGGCAACGCCAGCACATTGAAATCTGGCAGCCCTGCTCAGATGAGCGTTCAGAACAAATAGAACTGGTTCCATTTCGACTGAGCAGCTCCGCTAGAAACCTAGCTGAGAACTCAAGCCCTTAAGGCATATGTAAGAATATTCAGTCTTCGGCGTGCCGTAAAATCAGTTTTTATTTTATTTTTTTTTGGTATTTATTTTTACTCTTTTCTTTTTTTTTTTGGGATTTTTGTTGTTGTTATTTGCTGTTTACATTTTCAGTTGCTGCTGTTGCGGTTTCCGCTTTGGTTTTCATGTTGCAAGCAACATTTTTGTTTGTAATTTAGTTTGGAATGCCGTTGCCGTTGCCGTTGCCGCCGCGGTTTTCTAAGAAAAATCTTTGTTGGCCAACCTCTTAACGGTGTATGGGGAATTCGCGTAATTGCAACAACGCGAGCGCTCACTGGCTCCCTCGCCCTCTCCCCCTCCCTCTCCCTCTCCCTCTTCCTCGCCCACTCGCTTTCCCAGCGTGTCCTTTAAGTGACTGTTGACTGACGGCAGGCAAATCAACTGACAATGCAACTGATGCGGGCTTTGCAAACCAACAAAGAAAAAAAAGAGGTGGAAAACGAGAAGAAAATACAAGTACAAACGAAATCTGGAAATAAAACAAAGGCACATTGCACATTGCTCATACGCCGCGTGGGCTGGCAACTTGCGGGCGTGGCGGTTGGGCCGAAGGCGTTGGGCCAAGAGTTGCGGGCTCTTGCATCTGAGGCTCGGCGAGGTGAGAGTCAATTCACACCTTCCCTTTTTGGCCGCAATCCCGCATGAGCAACATTTTCTCGACAAATTTCATTTGCAGTTTATTTCTTATGCGGATAGCTTGAAAATTTTAAAGTCATTTTTATTTCAATTATCAGCACGGTCATTGTCATCATTCATTATATATAATCATTGTAATTGCCATTATTCATTGTTTATCATTATTGCCATGATTCATTATTCATCATTATTCCCATTATTCATTTTTTATCATCATTGGCAATCATTATCATTATATATCATATATCATCATTGTCATTAGTCATTAGTATTTATCGTTGTCATTGTCATTGTTATTATTTATCATTATAGTCATTGTCATTATTCATTATTAACCATCATTGACAATCATTATAATTATTCATTATTTATCATCAGTGTCAATGTCATTGTCATTGACATTGTCATTATTTATTATTTATTATTATTGCAACTGTCATTATTTATCAAATTTTATTCATCATTATTGTCAAAGTATTTATTTAATATTTATTTTTACTGTCATTATTCATTGACAATCATTATCATTATTTATTATTTATCATTCTTGTCATTGTCATTATCCATTGCTCATTAGTTATCATTATTGTCGTTGCCAAAGTCATTTTTCAAATAGTTGTAAGCAACATGAAAATGCGTATGTGAGCCAAATTCAGTTGATTTGTGCCAGTGTTGGAAAATGTCAAAATACCAAGCAATGAAAAATAATAATGAATTAGTGCAATGAAAGTTGAAAAGTTGTCAAGCAGCTTTAAAGAGGAAAGAGAACGAGAACGAGAACAAAAAGTGTTAATCAGAGCTGTGCATTCGGCCAGGCTTGCCAACTTAAAGCCCACATTGGACATGGGCAGAACATTTTAGTCAGACCGGGAAACAAAAAGACACAAAGGGATTCGGTCAGAGGTGCCTGAGGGTGCCCAACTGATGGCTCAGGGGCGCGCTGGCTGAGGGGCAAGGGCAGACACAGCTTAGCAGGTATTGGCAACACCTATTTTCAAACAATTTGCACCGCACGCTGCGCACAGCTCGCATTCGCATTCACATTCGCATTCGCATTCACTGATTCACTGATTCACAGATTCACTCGCTGCTTGCCCCATTTCCTATCGCTGAACACACTTCCGTTTGTAGCTAATTTTTGTTGTTCATCGATTCGCTGGGCGTGGCAGGGGGGCTTTTCTGTTTTGATGGCTGCGTTTGGACTTGGGCAAAACCAAACAAAAGAAAAAAAATGAAGTCGCAGCGTGTGATTCGCCTGGACCAAGGCAAACTTTAACCTCAGCTTCAGCTCGTCACGCCGCTTCGTTTGCAATTAATTCACAATATTCACATCACGTCCGAGATTCCATCACCAAACAATTTCATACGTATTAACGCGATGTCGAAAGTGAAAACAGGGCAACTCTAAAGAAAAAAAAAAATAAAACGTCGACCCCAACCCATTCTACATAGGTTTCTCTTGCCTTTGGTGTGGGCTTTCGTGTTCACGAAGCTGACTCAAACACGTGTTTTTTTTGTACGAATATGATATGATTATCTGATCAAAAAAGTAAGTGAAGTTGAACATAAAATGATATATAGTTTTTTATCTGTACTATACGATTGCCGCGACACCAAGTTTGATATGTCTTGCGCTTAAAATCTATTCGATAAGCTTAATTTTTGTGACTGAAAATCGATATTAATCGATTTGTAAGGAATGCATCGAAATTTGAACACATTAACATATGTGTTAGACAGAATAAGCTGGAAGTTCTTATGACGAAAACTGTAAATAAATCTGAAATAATCGTTTGAGCCAAATGATTCGATAAGTTATCGATTTATTGTTTTGATTCGAGCACACATGGCAAAAGGCTTAAAGGAATGCAAATCATTAGCTAAAATCGATTTTCATGTGAACTAAAACTCACTCAAATCTGAAAATGTTTGCAGTCCGCATAATTAACTTGCTTTATAGACATATCGATAAACGATTGTTCGATAAATTGAAATTGAAATGCTGTTTTTTGAGTAAAAAACTGTAATTTCAGTGCTTAGTCAATTGTTAATAAATGGAATATCTTTTGATATACTTTGTTGAGCCTCGTGACACGCGCTCATCTCTAGCCCGGGCCTAGGCCCAATCGGAGATTTGGTCTCTCCGATATGCATTTAGGACCTACCCTCAAGGTGCGCCCATTCACATGCCGAATGTGTGAAATGGTAAGGGGGTTCAGGCAGGTGCAGGTGCGGCCGGGAAGTGGGTGACGAGACGCCTTGCCGTAGGGTCAAGATTCGAGCCATTAAAATGAGTTCGATTTAATTTCATTAATTTGCACATACAAAAGGTATTGAGTTGGGGCTTCTAGCGGGGCAGAGCTGAGGCTACCATTCAAAAAATGTGCTCTTAATTTTGGTAATTTCGTAATACCACCCACCCCCCCCCGAGCAGGCGGAGGGTAGGGGTATGCATGCTGCATGACATCATGGAAAATCTTCTGGGCAGCCGATTTTTTCATGATTTTCCATATTAAAGCAATGATGCCGCAGCAAATGTTGAGAGAGCAGCAGCATTCTTTTTGTATACACTGTTAACGTCGAACGAGAAAAGTATATTTGTTTTCTTTTTGTTTTAACAGTTTAAAAGTGACTTTGCCTTGGGCTTCAATTTAATTGTAATTGGCAAAAACTTGGCTTGGTTTAAGGTTCATATGAACTTCGGGTTTGAACCGTTGTGGCGCGTTTTGCTGGTTCGCAGCTCTGACGAATGCTCGTTTCGACTAATTTGAACGCTTTTTATTCTGTGAACAGAGTATTGTGGAGTCGTGCTCTCTTCTTTTTATCTTTGTTGTTGTATTGGAGCCTGGTAATGTGTCTTTCTATTGATGTGGCAAAATGTTTGCCCGATGACTGCGCAGAAAAAAAAAAGAAAACAAACAAACAAAAAACTTTGCCACTCGGCTGCGAGCCAATGAATAACAAACCCCCAAATATCTGGCGCTGCCAACCCCTCCCCCATCAGCCATGGTTTGCCCCCCTTCCCCTACCCCCCGTCCCCCTCCACGCCCCGCCCCCGTTCCGCCTGCCCGCTGCGTTTCCTGGCCCTGGCCAAGTGTTTGCATGAGAAGCTGTCAAAATGTTGGCAACGAAATTAATTTTGACATATGCCAAAATACGTGAAGGCTTCAACTGATGATGTGAGCGATGCGAGCGCGGTGGAAGGGGACGGTTAGGGGGGTAGAGGGGTAGGGGGGGGGGTCGGAGGTGTAGATGATGTATGAGAGGGAAGCGCATGCATGTGTGTGAATTTATTAAATTTAAATTAGCGAAACGCGAAATGCGTTCGGAAATTTATTTAATGTGTGATTTTAGCTGGAGAGGGGAGGTGGAGAAAAGGGAGAGAGTAAGAAATAGGGAGAGAAAGAGAAAAAAGAAGCTTGAGGTAAGGGAGAAAAAGAGGCAGAAAGAGAGAGAGAGACATATATATAAACAGGGAGAGAAAGAGTGAAAGGGACTGAGAAAGAGAGAGAGAGAGAGAAAGTGAGCAAGAGAGGGGCAAAGTACTGAAAGAGGTAGAGATAAAAAGGGAGAAAGAGGAGTGGAGAGGAGAGGAGGGGAGAAGAGAGGAGAGGAGAGGAGAAGAGAGGAGAGGAGAGGAGAGGAGAGGAGAGGAGAGGAGAGGGAGAGGAGAGGAGAGGAGAGGAGAGGAGAGGAGAGGAGAGGAGAGGAGAGGAGAGGAGAGGAGAGGAGAGGAGAGGAGATGAGAGGAGTGGACAGGAGAGGAGGGGAGAAGAGAGGAGAGGAGGCAAGAGAAAGCCAGAGAAGAGAACAAGGGAAGAGAAGAGGAGATGACAGGAGAGAGGAGGGGGATTATAGTCAGAAGCAAGTTGGGCTCTGAAAACTCTTTGAAGACTTTTTTTCCTATTCAACTGACAATCTATTTCATCCGCATACAATTCTAATAAATGATAAAACGAATTAGGAATTGAATACTTAGAATGTGTACAGATATTTGAGAATATGTGAAAATTATATATCATAATGTATATACTTTCTGGGCTCAAACATGTTTGCTTCTCATAATATGAGCATTGCATAATACCCTGTATTCAAAATTGGATTAGTTTCGGCTGCTTCTTATGCATAATTTGTGCCTGAGGATTGTTTCGCTTGTTTCCGATCAAAATAGCTCGAGCTTAAATGTATACAAAAAAAGTTTTTTTTTTAGTTTTTGTTTGTTTTGGTTATTTGGTTTTTTGTATTTGTTTTGGATCAAGAGCAAATAAATGAAGTGAGCTGCAAAGTTGGCAATCGATTAGAAGGGCCAAAAACCATGCAAAAGCCGCAGCCGGCGTTGCCAGACTTCAAAAGTGTTGCGAGCTTGCGAGGCGTTGCCAATTACTCAATGGGATGAATGACACCCAAATGGCCAATCAGCTGACAGGCCAATGCATATGCAGTATGTCACACACATGCACACAGACACACGCACACGCACACGCACACGCACACACACAGCTAAAAGGCTAACGGTTAACAGGTGAGCTGAAGCCTCGCTACAAATGCTGCCGCAGAGCGTGTGCGTGCGTTTGTGTGTGTGTGTAATATGCAGCCAAAAAGCACACACATACATACAAACACACACACACACACGCGCGCCAAGTGGCCCCTTGAAGTGCAGTCTGCGCGCTCTCTCTCTCTCTCGCTCCCTCTCGCTCTCTCTTCATTGGCACTCGCTATTGCCATCTCTGTCGCTGGCTGAAGTGCTTGGCAAGTAAATTTGAAGAAACAATTTTCAGGAATGACTTAACTTTTGCGTTTATGTGAAAACTTTGGCAACGTGATGTTATGCGAACTTGCTGGCGGCAGGCAGCAGAGTGGGGAAGGGGGGGGGGGTGGGGGTATAATGTAGGGCATGCATATACACATATATATACATATACATATATATATATATATATATATATGTATGTGTGTATGGCTGTCTAGTTGAAGCGCAGCGAGAGGCTCTGATCGAGATCCAGGTCGCGCGTTATGTAGCCCAAATCGTCGCAGTTGATGCAGCCCTTGTGCTGCAGCTCCTCCGTCGGCAGCTCAGGCTGGTGCACCTGCTCCCGTTCCGGCTCCCTGTCCGGCTCGCGCTGCTCGAGCGCCTGGGCGGCCATCAGTCTCTTTAGCTTCCAGCGCATCGAGCGTAGCTCGCGTCGCGTCGCCGGCAGCCGGCCGAGCAGCTCATCGCACTGATCCGCACTGAGCAGCCCATCGCCGTCCGGATCGTACATGCCCAGCAGGGATTTGAGCTTCCGCTGGAGCGGCTCGCTGCGCCGAAACCGGGAGAGGCCGTGCATAAAATGTCGAAAGCCCAGCGATGGATACAGATACACATCGACCAGCTGATCGGCCAGCGGATGAGACGCCACCGGCGGCACCTTCAGCAGCTCGCTGCGCAGCACCCGGCCTTCGGTGTCACGTTCCAGAGATTGATATTGGCCCAGCAGATAGTCGATGCGCAGCGGCGAGAAGCCCGACTCGGTCTGGATCTCCTGTAGCTTCTCAGCGCTCAGATGACGCGATGCGACGATGCCCATCGGGAGAGCACGGAGCACCTGGAATGGCAACAACACGGCACGGCACGGCACGACACGGCACGACACGACACGGAAAATCACAGCGGCGGCAGCAGCAGCAGCAACAACAACAACAACAGCTCCAACAACTCCAACAACGACGACTTTCTTACTATTTTTGTTCAAGATTTGTGAGTATTCTCTGAGAATCAGAGAGAGAGGCTCAGAGAGGCAGGGGAAGGCAGAGAAAGGGGCGAAACAGAGTGAGAGCAGCGAGAAATTGAGTGAGGACGAGAACCAGAGAGAATGAAGGAGCGTGTGTGAGAGCGAGCGTAAAACGTGTGTGTGAGAGAGAGAGAGAGAGAGAGAGAGAGAGAGCGAAAGCGACTTTGTGAGAGAGCGAGAACGGTCTAGCTTTTATTTTCCCATTTTCTCAAAGCCTGCTAAAACGGTATCAGAAACAAATATATATTTTAAACAAAAGAAAATAAACAATTACAATAGATTTATGTGAACCAAACTAAACGTATTGAGGCAACTGAAAAAATCCAGCAAGAAGCTCGAAAAATGCGTGGAAAAGAATTTTATAAAAACTTTACAGTCTTCCATGTAGAGTAGACTTGAGTAGAGTTTGTAATTAAATATATTTAAAAAAATTACAAATATGACATATATTTCTATACTACTAAGCTTGTTTTTATATACAACTACAATGAAAGCTCTACTTAAAGTAAGCCTCTGGCTGTAAGGACTTGGTTTAATAAGAGCTTTGGTAGGGTGAAAAGCATGTATGTATGCTAAACGCAATTAAGCACACTTATAGCTTAAAGCTATACTCAAAGCTAAATATATTATATGCAATATACAAAAAAGCTCACTAAAGCTTAAGCTGTGCTCGAAGCTCAATAGATGCATACTAAATGCAATAAAGCGTAGAGTTCGACTTAAAGCTTAATGTATGTATCCAAAACAAAACTTGAGGCTTAAAGATCAAACGAAGCTTAATAAATGTATTAACACAATACGGCGTACTTAAAGTGTAAAGCTCTTCTCAAAGCTTATTCGATGTTTGTCAAAACAAGCTGACATAAGACACAAAGCTCTTCTCCCAGCTTAATATATGTATGCTTAACACAACAAAACTCCTGCGACGGAAAAAGCTCTACTCAAAACTTGCTATATGAATACAGATTAAAGCTCGTTTCGAGCTAAAGATCTGCCAAGCTCGATCTTGCTGTAAATGGTTGCGCACTTGCTGAATACTTTCAATTCCTTATGCTACACATAATAAAACTCTACTTACTCTACTTAGAGCTTCAATACAATCAAAGCCCACTTAAAGCTTGACTATTAAAGCTTAAAGCTTAATTGTAAGCTCACGCCCACTTCAATAAGTTGCTTTCAAAGCACAAAACGCCGTTGTCTGACATTCTAAATGCTTGAATTGTCGCTTACAATAATAAAGAAGTAGTATTGTGAGTTATTTTAAGAGCGGCCCACAAATTTTAGAGATACACTTTGCTCCATCCCGGAATGGAAATTAAGTTGTAAGTGCAATTTGTGTAACTAGATAAATGTGGGCGTCGGCTGAGGGGCGGTTGGCATAGGTGCCTGGGCTGGGCTGGGCTGGGCTGGGGTTGAGGTGGGGTGGCCAAATCTCTTTCGCACTTTCCCTCTCTTGCATCATCTGCTCGAATTCTGTCGCGCACGCTTTTTTGTCTGTTTCACTTTGCTGGTTTTTGCGACTGATTGCATTTTTATCCCTTTAAACACAAAATCCATGAAATATGCACACTAACTCATGCGTATTTTATAATAATAAAAGCGCACGGTGAGCAGCCAAAGAGATGAGCGCGAAAGAGAGAGAGCGAGACAGAGAGAGAGTGAGAAATAAATGTAAAATCGACAACGGAACAATGGTACTTTATATTAACTCAGCAACTCAGCAAGTACCCGTTACCCACTAACCGTTACCCGCTACCCGCTGCTCCTTAACCAGTATACGCTAGTCACAATCCGATATCCGACAACCGTTAGCCACAACCCGTTACTCACTAGCCGCTACCTCAGTACCCGTTACTTACTACTCGTTACCTGTTACTCGTTGCCTTATGCGCGTTTCTAGTTATTCGTTACCAACTACCTGTTACCCACTACTCCTTAACTAGAACCCGTTACTTGCTAGCCAGTACCGAGTACTTACTAGCCTTTACCCCTTACTCGCTACCATTTACACGTTACCAATTACTCGTTACCATTTACTCATTATATGTTACTCGTTACCCATTACTCGTTGTCCGTTACTTGTTAACTATAACTCGTTGACTGTTACTCGCTACCCGTTACCCGGTACACCTAAGCCTTAACATGTTGTTCGCTACCAAGTTCTCGATACTTGTTTTCCGTTACTCTCTACCCGTTATTTGTTACCCATTTCCCGTGGCCCTTAGCCAGAAGCGGTCACTGCCTAACCAGTACCGGTTATTCTCTACCCGCTTACCGATGTCGGCTACCCACTACTCGTTACTCGTTATCTAGTACCCGCTACCCGGTACTCGTTATTTGTTGCTCAGTATCCGCCATCCAATACTCCTTTCCCCCTACATCCGTAGTACCCGTCACGCGTTACACGTTACCAGATAGTGACTACTTAGTACCTAGTAACTGCTACCCACTTTCCACTTCACACTACCCTAACCCGCTCAATATTTTCGTGCCCCCCCTCGCCAAGCGATGCATAGACTAAAGATGCAGCGTTCGATGCGCTGACTGTCAACTCTCCTCCCTCCCCAACCTCGACTCCACTGGCTACGTGTGGCAGGTGTTAGCTGCTGTCAAATGGCTTGACACGTGTGTCTGCCTGTTGTTAAGGCGGCAACTGACAGACAAATCGCTGGCTGGCGCCGCGGGTGGCGGCTTAGTGGCGCAGCTTATCCACTTTGCGTACAGATGTGGCAACCCTGGCCACCTGGCGAATCGAATCGAATCGAATATGGCATGCATAAGCAGTCTACTTGACAATTGCTTAATATTTAACGCGACGCGGCGCAAAGTGCATCTTAAGCTGATCCTTTGCCAGAGTTGCCACAGCTGCTTGATCCGCCTGCCTGCCTGGCTGCTGATTGCCACTACATCCAAGCGATCCGTGCATCGTTATGGCCACAAAGCAACGCTCCGACAGCCGTAACTCAATCTATGTGCACTACCCATAATTTAGCCAGCCAATTTTACATTGTCATGAATACCCTCATTGCGGGTACTTCGAATTTCACTTTGAGTACCTTAGAAAGCTGGAAGACTGTGGCAATTTGTGCACAATTTCACACATTTGTGTGGAAAATTAGTGGAAATTGGTGTAATGCATATTTTTGTCTATCATTCGCTCCGCTTCTGGCTTGTTGACAAATAAACTGGAGAAAATTCATTGTAGATTTATTTCGAAATTCCCTCTAAGGTTGTATGCGCAAAAGCTCCAACTAAAAACTCCTTTTACAAAGCTTTTCAAAACATCTTTATTGAATACGAAGTCACCCGCAAGAGTGGAATATGAGCGTTAATTAGCTTGAAAATTAAATAAAATGTAATAGGTACGAACATTAAAAGGTGGCGATTGGTGTGCCCGCATTTACATTTGAATTCACCCGCGGCGGCGGAATATGAGCGGCAAGCAGAGTGACAATGAAATGAAATGAAATGAAATGAAATGAAATAAGTACGATTATTAAAAGGTCGCTAGATTAGTTTAACCAGATTTCCATTTCGTATAAGATTGGAATATCATAGAGATATTTAATGAACCTAGATCATGGATTAATTGCCATGGCAATTGTCAGTATCAAAGCTGGGCTCACGCATGCGAAAAGCCAGGCTTAAGAATTAGATCGTAAAGCAAATCGCCAAAGACTTTTTCTCCCGATCAAGATAGTGTATTGAATATTCGTTCTTTACAGTCTTTTTCCTTTTTTGTCACGCTTCCGTTTGCATCTTTTGTTCCATTGGCCGTCTTTTGGTCTTTTTCACTTCCTTTTCCTCTTTTTGCATTATTGCTTTTCATGCAGTTGCAGCAGCAGCTGCTTAAACGTGTTCCAAATACGCAATACGCCTTATCCCGACCACGCCCCCACCCCCGTGCCCTACCCTTAAAAAAAGGAAATATATATATATATATATATGTATATATAGGGAGAATTTGGTATGCGAAATTGGCATTCGCCGGCGTCCCATTCGGTGCATACGAATGAACATTTCGCCTGGCTCTTCGCCTGTTTTATTAGCCGTCATATAAACCAGGCTATATGCGCACCACACCCACCACGCCCCTCGCTTGGCAGCCGCCCACCTGCTCTGACTTACGTTATGAATGGCTGCGGCAAATGACAACGCACAGATTTTTCGGCTGTTGATCATTTTGGCCCAAGTCTCGAGCCGACCACCAAGTCCCTAGGCTGCCCATAATTCTAAGCAGAAGGTGGGTTTGAACCCCAGAGTTTTTGTGTGTGGTGGTTACTGGTTCAAATCTAAGACTTCTTTTGTGTTTAGATATAAAGTTTTTCTGATTGATATGACCCTCAATCATGGTTGTAATCAATCAAAAGTGATTCATGTTTCAAAACACAGTTCGAACCAATGCCTCGGTTCGCTTCTCTTTTCTTCTCTGTTTTTTTCTTCTTTTAACTTTTTGTCTCTTCTTTTCTATTCTCTTCGCTTCTCTTTTCTTTATTTCTCTTTTTTTCTTCTTTTATCTTCTCTTATCTTCTTTTATCTTCCCTTATCTTCTTTTATCTTTTCTGTTCTTCTTTTCTCTTCTCTTTTCTCTTCTTTTCTTCTCTTCTCTTTTTTTTCCATAATTGAATTTGATTTAATTTTAATTGGCATCATGATTCTCTAAATGCCCTAGCTGCCCATTTAGGTCTTTCTGATCCCGCCGTCTGGCTGTTGGTTTTGTTGGCGCAGGGACGGAGTGAGGGTAAGGGTAAGGGCAAGGGCAAGGGCAAGGGCGAGGGCGAGGGGGAGAGCGAGCGAGCGAGCACAAGTTGGGAAGCTGAAAGTCTTGTTGTCTGGTCGCGCCCGCGCCCTCAACCATATTTATTATCATGTCGAAGTGTTATCCTTGTTGTTATCCTATCTGCCAGGCTATGCTGGGGCACATTGTTGTTGTTGTCCTTGTAGTTGTTGTTGTTTTTGTTGTTGTTGTTGTTACTCTTCATGTTAACATGTGTTCAAATCGTTAAGGCGAGAACTTTGTGCAAAATTATTTGCTACAAAACACTCGACGTGTTTGCGCCTGGCTGACTGTGTGCGTCTGTGACCCCTCACACTCCTCCCCCCGCCCGTCCGCCTCTCCCTCTGACTCACCTCTGCCACACTCACTAGCTATCTGTGTGTGTGTGTGTGTGTGTGTGTGTAGAGTCGAGCCAAGGCGGCAAGCAACAACACAAACAACAGCTCATTGAGTTTTAGAAAAGTTGTTAACATGAACATTTGATGTCACAACATTGCCCCACAGTACACCCCTTCCCCCTCCACACACACGCACAGCTCCTCTTCATGTATGCTCTATGGATGTGTGTGTGTGTTTGTGTGTGTGCGGCCTCCATATGGTTATATTGCCATTGCCATTGCCCATTTGCCAACGAGGACGACGACACAAGACGCATCAACCGTGAACATTTTTACACCAGTTAAATCCAACCTTCCCCCCTCCCCTACCACCATATTGACCCCTGACCCTTTTAACCCTTTGCCTTGCCGGAGTCAACAAAAAAGTTTAACACTTAACAGACAAAATTGTCTACAAATTTTGTTAATTTATGTTATTTATTTAGTTAGTTATCGCTTTTGTTATGCGACTTCTTTTATTTTAAGCTTTCCTTTTTTTTCCCCCCCTTTTTTAAGGGCTGGGCTCTGGCCGAGTGGCCTCCAGCTGCGCCAGCGGCCTGTTGCTTTTGCGGTCAACTCTATTATTGGCCATGTTAAAGAGACGCCAAAAGTCCCCCACAACCAACCTCCCCCCTCCCCACCCCCTGAACCGCCCCTTATCCGCGCGCTTTTGCAACGCTTGCACAGACTGCGCTTTTTGCAACAACGGCAACAATAACAGTCAAGCCGCAGCAAGCACAACAATATTAATATAGCATGTCGCGCACACACACACACAGACACACACACACACAGAGACACATGACACATTTTACTTCGGCGCACTTCAAATACCCTTTACATTGTAAATACACGCGAGCTAATCCTAAAGAGACGCTCGCTCAAAGCTTTCAGATGAAAGCTTTCACTTATTGAAAAGCAGCACATAAAGCTTGCGAGCTTTGGGCCTTCAGCATGTTAATTTTATCAGCTGCTAGGCCTAATCTGTTAAAAGTTCCAAGCAGCTTTTAGCTTTATAAAGCTGCTTTTTAAAGCTTTTCAACTTTAAGCGTCAACTATCAAATATTGAATATACCAACTGCTGTGCTAAATCAGCTCAAACAGAACAGCAAGCGTTTTGAGCAGCTTTTTAATGCTTAAGCTGAACAAAAAGGTGCTTCAATACAATTTGCTATGTGGGAGCTTTAAGTGCGCCTTGCTTGTAGCTTAAGCTTTAATAGAGTTTGCTTTTATTGTTATTTAACTTCAAAAATGCTTTGTTTTATATGAAAGCTCGCAAGTCAAGCTTTTAGCTGAGAGTGATTTTCATTTAAGTATTCAAAATATATAACATTACCTAAAGCTTTTAAAGCTTTCCGACTGAAACCCAATGAAAGTAGCTTTTTGGTTTTGCACATTTTGCAGACATTATGCAAAGCTTTAATGTGCTTTGAAAGCTTTCAACTCATTTTATCGCATTAAATTCTAAAAGCTTCTTTAACACTCTATCGATAGAGCTTATTTCTACAATTGAAACGGGACTCGTTTTTGTTTTTTCACCGGTTTCGAGTTGATTTTTCGCAGCGGTTATCTCGAAGTTTGTTAACAGTTTTGTGCTGTTGTGTGCTTTGAGCCACATTTTGTGTCAAAGTTGCTTTATTTTGGTGCGTGGCATGTTGCACGATGCATGACAAAGTCATTACAAGACGCGGCAAGGGGCAATAAAAAAAACCATAGCATACTTTTTTGTTTTCTTTTGGGGTCACCAAAACGCAGCAGACGCATTAAAATCGCCCAAGCAAAGCGATAGAAACCGGGCGAGGGGCGTGGCGGGGGCAGGGGCCGAAACAAACTACAACGAGGAGACAAAGCCAAAGTAAACAAAGCGACAGAGTAAAATCAACAAGCAAGCGTCGACAAGCACAGGGATCGTCTGTGTGCTACAGAGTTGCCACACTGCCAGAAAGATATAAAAAAGCTAGTTCCAGAGCCGGAACGTGGTCCGATGTGGCGGAAGAAGATAACGCTCATATGCCAGGCACATCGGGGGTCTGGTAAATGCCAAGGTAGATTAAGACTTGCCGGAAAGGTTAATAGAATCCAATCGGTCGAACCGGATTTATAAGCCAAAGAAAAAAAAGTTTCATAGAAACGTTATTTTCACGATTTTTCCACACTTGCGGGTGGAATTCGCCAAGACGCCACAAGATCACATGAGAGACCTATAGTGAAAATTTAAGCTTGCTAGCTCTAACTTTTGGACTAAGCTTCAATCATTAATCAGCCAATCAGTCAGTCAATCAATTAGTCAGGCGTTCAGTCAGTCAATCAGTCAGTCAATCAATCAATCAGTCAGGTGGTATATTAATAAAGATTATTTTTCATTTTTCACTTACATATACTTATTTTTCTATTAACATCTGCCTTTTCATTTGTGCCAAAACTATTTGTACAAAAGCGCATTAAGGCATGTATTAATTAAAGTTAAGTGAGAGCGATTAGCTGCCAATGTGTTGGCTTAAAACATTTAATCAAATTAAAACCAAGAAACGCAAAAGCAAATGTAAAACCAGCATAAAAAAAACTCCCCTGTTTAAAAATTCCCTTTAAAAAAAGTAGAGACAGTTGTGGCCGCAAGCAAATGCATCTGGCAACACTGGCGTGGGGCGTGGCATGGCATGGGTGCAGGGGCAAGAGGAAGGGGTGGGGGGGCGTGGCAGTGTGTTAGGTGACGGTCTGCGGGTCATAAATGGAATGTGTGAAGCGCTTGCGGCGTTCAGACCAATTGTCTCGATTGAGACACACGCACACACACACACACACACACGCACTCTGTTACAGCTGTCTGTGTGTGTGCGTGTGTGTGTGTGTGGCTGGCGACGTTAACAGCGTTCAATGCGGCCTTATTGCTGCTTCAGCGACTTGTTGTTGTTGGCGTTATACGGTTTATTGGTCTGCCCTGGCCACAGTTCAGCTAGGCCGGGGGGTGGGGCGGGGGGATTGGGAGTGGGGTTGGGTGTGGGGAGGTAGGCGTGGCATCCAACTGGCAGGCAACTAGACAGACAAAAAGGCAGCGACAGCCGAGCCGAAATGATTGCAGACAAATATTGGCAGAGAATCCGCGTTTATTGTGCACTTGAAACACAGCCCTGGCAGGCGGGCAACAACAACAACAACAACAACAACAACAACAAAAGTAACAACAATAACAACAAAAGCAACAACAACAACAAAAAGAACAACAAACGAGAACAACAACAATAAAAGTGCGCAACTTTAATGCAAACAGTTTGGCACAAATGCAGAGCCAAAAAAAAACAGAATCACAACCAAGCAGCATATAGGCACACACACACGTACACACACCTACACACACAGCCCCACCTATACACACACAGCCACACCTTTACACACACCTACACCTACACACACACCTACACCTACACACACACACTCGCGCAGACGAGCGGAACTGGCAAAAATCATCGAAACGACCGCAAAAATCAAAAATGTTCAACGCCCGCAACAAGCAGAACTCAACCAGGCGAGTATGCACGACTGCTAAATACCCTGTACATGTAGACAAGCGGGCAGACGATTACTTTGAGCTATCGAAGAAGTTAAAGAGAGTGGTTGTGTGTGTCTTAGGGTCTTTAACAAGTACATTAGGCAAAAACTATGTATTCCAAAAGCGGTGTGGTGGCCTCAAAACGATATTTATCGATTACATTAAGTTATTAAAAAAGAACTTCATAAAATAATTGGGCGAAGCGAACTATTATGCTAAAAACTTTAGTCTTTAGCCTGCTTATTGGGCGAAAAATTCGTTCTACAAATGTGCTGGAATTAAATCGATATTTATCGATTACATTAAGTTGTCAATTACAATGCATTATCAAAAGAAAACTAAATGAAATGCTTGGGCTAGGCGAAACCCTATGCTAAGAACTTGAAGTCTTTAGCCTTTATATGAGACAACTACTTCGTACTCAAAGCGTGAATGAATAAAATCGATAATTATCGATTGCATTGAGTTATCAACGTGAATAAAAATGAATTAATATGGTTGTGTGAAACGAAGAACTTGAAATCTGTGGACTGTCTATAAGGCGAAAACCTTGAGCTCCAAAAGGGGCATAAGATCGATATTTATCGATTGGTTTGATGCATTGGGGAGAGGCCTCTGAAGACGCAACTTTATTTTATTACAGTGTATAACAACTAAAGCACTTTGTCTCTGTGTGTGTTTCAAGCAGACATTTATTTACATATGTATTTATGCATATTTTGTGCAAAAATGTCGGTTACAAATTCATATGCATGCCTCTGTGTGTGTGTGTGTGTTAATTTTTTATTTGTTTTGCGCTGCATTGACCTTTAAGCTGCCTCCCCCTCTCTCATAACCCCTCTGACTGTCTCAACTGACAGTTGCTGAAGTGTCATGAAAATTGCATTGCCGGGCAGCAGCAAAAGGTTCGAGTCGAATCGACAGCGGCAGACTTGACTGACTGACTGCTTGATTGACTAACTGACTGACTGACTGACTGACGGACTGACACACTGACTGACTGACTGACGGACTGACGGACTGACTGACTGACTGACGCACTGACTGATTGACAGCACCGCACAAACACTTAAAACAGCATTGCAGCCTCACGAGCAGCTCATCAAAATTTTGCGAGTGGTTTATTTGAATACTTTTTTTTTTGTTTGTTGGCCTGCGCCGGGTTAACTTTAAGCCATAAAATGTTGCACTTAAAACTAAATACCTAAGCTGTAAACATTGCAGCGAACTTTTAAGCCAGCCGGTTTAAGTAAATATGAGCGACAGGCTAAGGGCCTCAAAACTTGGTCGACTGCGCAATACTCTGTTCGCAGTCAGAGGATGCAAGCTGTCGAGGCTCAGTAAAAACTAATGTGAGTAAAGAGAAAGAGAAGTATTCTGGTTGAGAGCGAAAGGGAAGAGAAGTTGAGGTTCTCTTCAGTTGGATTCTTGAGAATAACTTCACTTTTGGGGGAAAACAAAAAGAAAATAGCTGGCATTCGTGTTTACGAGAATCTAAACAACATATCTTTTAGTAACAAAGAAAATATTTCGATATTTATCGATTTTATATAAGTATATATGCTGCGCATGGCATTCTTTATGGGGGAATATGCATATTAATAATTTAAATTCTCTAGTTTTTGTCGTAAAATATATAATGCATAGAAGGAGACATCTCCGACCCAATAAAGTATATATATTCTTGATCAGTATCAACATCCGAGTCCATATTGACATGTCTGTCTGTCCGTCTGTCTGTTTCTATGCGAACTAGTTTCCCAGCTTAAAAGCTATCTTTGTGAAACTTTGCAGAAGTTCCTCTTTCTGTTGCACGCAGTACATATGTCGGAGACAGCTGGATCGGTTAACTATATCATATAGCTGCCATAGGAACGATTGGTCGAAAAGTAGGTTCTTGCATGGACAACTGTTTTGTTTGATCTCGACATGATCGCGCTGAAAGATGGTCACCATGGCATCGCATCCTGCATCCGAGTCCAGCTGCAAGGACCATCTGCTCTCCGGCTTAATGTTAACCATGTTGTCGCTTCGATGCCGATTAGTTGGCAGCTTCTTCTTCTTGTTGCTTTTGTTGCATTTTGAGTGGAACTTTTTTTTGCATTTATTTTGTTGTTTACGGAACTGTTTTAGCCAAAAGACTTTTTGATCAACTGACTTTGAGGCTAATTTTGTAGTTGTTTGTTCGTCTTGTCGGACACTTTGACAGCTGGCGCAGTGCCTCCTTTACGGCGTCAGGTGGTGGGAGGGGGGAGGGGAAAGAGGGTAGGGGGCAGGGGGTAGGGGCGACTGGGTGCCAGCTGTAGATAGTCGCACACATTCCACATTCAGTGCGCGCTGCAATTTAATTAAATTTCTTAATTATGTTGGATTAATACACACACACACATACACAGAAAGAAACACACTCGGGCAGGTGTGTGTGTGTGTGTGTGTGTGCGTGTGGGGGGAGAGGGGGAGGGGGGGGGAGGGGTGTGTGCGTCAGTCAAAGACAGCAACTGGCAGCTTCCAACTAAAATTTCATAGTTATATTCTGCTTTTTTGTTTAATCAACATGCAGGCGCAGAGGGTGTGCGAGTGTGTGTGTGTAGGGGGAAGGGAAGGGGGAGGTTTCGACAAGGTGTGGCCGACTGTGGCCTGCAACGAGGCCCAGCCCAAGTAATTGAGAAAACTTGGCAGCAAGTGCTTAGCCCTTTCTCCTCAAAGTCCACGTCGTTGCACTGTGGCAAGAAAACGTTTTTCTGCTCACAAAATGTATTTGAAATTGTGGAAATTGGAAATTGTCTGCCTATGCTCTACTAAAACCTATAACTAGCTCTTATAATCTTCGAGTTATGCTTAAAAAACAACTTTTGTAATAAAATCGATATTCGATATAATCGATACTATGGAAATTGGGAATAGATATCGAAATCCGCTCCACGCTGGATATACGAATAGTTGCTGAGCTTCCCAAGATTCCAAATCAACTGCGAGTAAGGCTCAATTAATATAAATCCAAAATCGATATTTATCGAAATTATGAAAATTGGGAATAGAAATCGAAAGCCAATAATATTCACACTCCATGCTGGATATATGAATAGTTGCTGTGCTTCCCAAGATTCCAAATCATCTGCTCTAGAAAAGTAAATGAAAAATCGATTTTAATCGATTGCGATTCTTATCGATTATAAATCTTTTTTTCATGGGAACTAACTTCAGCTGCTCGAGCAATTGAATAAATCCGTTCGAACTCAAAGTATTCATTCGGCCCACAGTGGCTGCAAATGTGTGGCCAACCGACCCAGCCTCAGCTTCAGTTCCTCACTCCCCGCTCCGCTCCCCGCCCCACGCAGCCCGCCCCTCGCACTGCATGTACTCGCACATTTAGTTAGTTACTTTAACATTTACCTTTGCGTCTGGCATTCAACAGCCGTTGGCATGCAACAGCAGCAGCAACAACAAGGATCTGGCGAGGCGCTTCAGTGCTTGCCACAGAACTCATCTCTTGCCGGCTGCCAATGGAATGCTGCAGGGCGGGAGGGCACGAGGCGGGCGGTTGGTTGTGGGCGTGGCGCATTAGTTGCAGCACGTGACTGAAATGCCAAACGGCCGGAGCGTCGCTCCCAGCGAGCAGCGAGCAGAGAGAAGCGAGCAGCTTACTAAAAATTAAAACACATGTAAAGAAATAATTAAGATATTATGTACTGCCACTCCCCACACACAACACCGCCCACCCCCGGCCCCGCCCCCAACGAGCAGCAAACGGAACTGGAGCTGTGGCAGGCAGGCTAGGGTATGGAGGTAGTCGGGGCTGGCGGGTGCAGCGGCGCGTAAACAAAGCACGATAAGAGCAAACTGTCAGTTCTGAATAGGCCACTAAATGCAGAGGGCGACACTTTTTGCACTCGCTACAAATATTTACACTAGCCAGCATAATTGAGCCAGAGAGTTCAAGCACCTCCTTTTCCCAGCTAGCCGGAAAAAGGCTTCTACTTAAGAGACTTTCTGCTCTTCAGTGAGGTGCTTGGTTCGTCACACACTCACAAAAAGCTCAAGGCTAAGGGTTACTAAAGCTAATGAAAGCTTTAAGCTTGATAAGTTCAATTAAATATTTAAAAAGATAGCACATCAAAAGCTTACTTAAAGCTCCACATAATATAAATAATTTCACATCTTTCGAAATTTTAAACACAATCATTTAAAAAGTTAAATACAAAAAGCACAAAAATCTCAGAGTTCTATATGATTAAAGTGCTTACTTTAAATCCCTGAGAAAACTAACACTGAAAGCTCATTTCGAGCATAAAGCTCAGTTACGAACAACAACTGAGAAGCTTTAAATGGATGAATAATATTGTTAAGGGCTTAGTACATAACTCATTCAAGGCTGAAAGTTCTAGGAAATGTACCCGCTTCAATCGTGAAAGCTCATTAAAAGCACAAAGCTCAACTAAGAGCTGCGCCTAAGCATTTAAAGCTCATTTAAAGCTGAAAGCTCAAAAAATATATTTGATTTAAGACCGAGAGTTCTTTTTAAGCTGTAAACTCAGGGAGATTTTCCACCTTACAATACGGAAAGCTCATTCCAAGTTAAAAGCTCTGAGAACTGCATCCGCTTAAAGCACAAAGTTCAACCCTTTGCGCTTCCAATCTCATTTGTCTATGCAATTGGAATTTCTCAATAAAAGTTAAGTCCCTTAAATTTCCAATTTGCAACCAATTAATTGTTGGACAAACAACCAACTGCTGTTAAGGCTAAATTAAGCCAACGAGTGTTTGTCAGTTACAATTAAAACTTTTATTTTGTTGCACAGTGTGATTTTCGCTGGCGTTCGGCTGCGCTGCCTTGTTTCGCATTCATTGCCACCTGCTTGTTTTTATCGGGCACTGGGCACGTTCTTTTTTTTCTTTTCTTATGTTCCTGTTTTTTGTTTTTCACCCGTTGCCCAACTCAAGAGGTGCCCGCAACACATTTCCGTATCCGTAACCCAATGCCTCTCGCCCCCTCCCCCCACCATTCCCCGAAGGTCAGCGGATGCTGGACGCAAATTGTTGCAGAAGCTTGGGCAAAAGAATTGCTAGAATCTGTCTAACAATTGCTGCAGCCCGTCCCCCTGACACAGCTCACGCTCCATTGTTCATGGTTTTATACCCTTTCCTTTTTTGTACGCATAGAAGGTGACATCCACGAGCTGATAGGGTACCTATACATATACTGATTGAAAGTAACGGACGATTCGATATAGCGGAACTGCCTGTTGTGCTGTGCCTGTTCTCCCTTACTCTCTCCCTCTCTCTCTCCCTTGCCTCTCTGTCTCTCTCACTTTCTTACTTTTGCAGGGTGTATATATATATACCCAGATCGAGATAATACAAAAATATATAAAGAATATAAAAACAACAAAAGATTTTAAAGTCTTTTTATGTCTTTTGCACAAACGAAGTTTAGTTAAGCCTGACAACGCCGGGTAATTTCATCGGGTTTTTCTTAATACAACTTAAAGCGATGCCTGATCAAATGTTAAATGTCGGGAAGAATATTAAGTATTCGGCTTGCGATACTTTTGCCAGTTGCTTGTTGGGTTTCATTCCGTTTCGTTCCGTTTCATTCCGTTTCATTTCGTTTCATTTGATTTCTTGTTCGCTTTTGTTTTCGTTTTGTTGCGTTTTGTCACATTCTGCGCCTCATTACTTGTGCATTTTCATTCCTGTCCAGCGCCTGGCGATGTATCATTAAAAACATGTTTTTTGCCAGCTTGTCTGGGCAGCGGGGAAAGGGGAAGGGAGGGGGGAGGGGCTGCTTTGGATAGTTGGTTCATCTTCATAAGCAGCAAAGCTGCTGCTTCAGCTGCTGCTGCTCCGGCTGCTGCTCTGGCAGTTATAATTTCAGCTTGTTTTATTTACGGTACTTATGCGCACTTCTACAGAGCGCAGGGGCGCACGGAAGGGGGGTGGAATGGAGAGAGGGTGGGTGGTGGGTGGCTGTCAAAGTGGAAAGACAAGGTTCGTGCTCAAAACGTTTTTACATTTCATTGACTGGGCGCCAGGGCAAAAGAAACACCGAAACACAACCAAAAGCAGCAGAAGCACACCCGCACACACATGGCACACACACACACCAGCACACACACACACACTTAAGAAGAATAAGAGATAGCGAGTGGTGGCTGTGGAAAAACAGTTGGCAGCTTCTCACGAGTGCCGGCAACATTGAACAATTAAATTTAATTGCATTCCCAATTTGTATAATTATGCCCCGACTCTCTAAATACATATATCTACATTCTTAATTTGCGTCAACGATAAACGATGACAGCCAAAAAAGGAACAGCCTTCCGCCTTCTGCCATCTCTATCTAACAGCTGTCTATCTCTGTCTTGCCGTCATGTCAACACGATTGTGTGTGCCGCAGGCTCTTGGCCTGGGATAAGCTGTTAGCAGCATTTGGCAGGCATTCTGCAGCTTAGCAGCGGGTCGGGCCGTTATCGATAGTAGCGATATATCGATAAATCTAGCTAGATATTTGTTTATAAAAATGATAGTTTGGCGGCAGTCGCTTAAGTGATCGACACAATTGACAGGCAATCGATAACTGGCGATAAGTCAAATGTCCTTTAAAACTATAAAGCCGAGTGCGCCTTATCTGGTCAAATATTTAGTGAGAGGTGTTTAATGATCACCGATAACGAAAAAGTGATAAATCAAATGTCAATCGAAGCTATCGAGCTATCGACTATCGATAGAATTGACGAACAACTAGGAGCCAGCTCGCATATGCAAAGCGACTTACTCTGCTCGCGCTTTGATTGGTCTAATTGGAGTTATTGACGCGTTCCGCTCAATGCCAAACTAATCAAAATTGATGGCCTGGCCAATGCAAGAACTGCTGACAGCTGTCAACACTGGCCAGCCAGCTAGCCACCTACACGGAGTGTTGGAAAGCGGCAGAGCTACAAAACTGAGAGAGAAAGAATTTGCCAATTTAGATGATTAGCGAGTCGAGTGCTAATAATGAGTCAGTAGATTTATGGAGTGGGCGGTCCTAAGGGGGGGAGGTGCTTGCTATTCGCTTGTGTTGAGAAGGGGGAGGAAGGGTGCGAAGGGGGGGAGGGGTAACTGCCTCACTAATCAGTGCGAATAACAAATAGAAATTCAATGCCTGGCGATTAATTCAATAAGTTTCTATTACTTTGATTAGGTGTTGATTATGTGTGTGTGTATGGCAAAGTTCTTGCCGACAGGTGGCGCTACGCCAACTTCTGACTGCTAATAAAGTCATGACACACACACACACACACACACAGACACAGACACACACACAGCTAGACACATAAATGTTAGAGGAGGGCGCATAACAAAGACAGAGCCAAAGTTTGGGCTGGTTGGCGTTTTTCAGGTGAACTATGCGAAATACTTGTACGCAAGCAAAGCGAGAAAGATTTTTGCAATTTATTTAAGTCACGTGCCACATGCCTCCAACCCACACACACACACACACACACGCACACACAGAGACAGATACACCTGGCTGCCTGCCGCCTAGCTGCCTGACTTGATTTGGAGCTCAAAGTGACTGACGAACTGACTGACTGACTAAGTGACAGACAGACAGACGGAAAGACAGACGCAGAGCTGTGAGAGGGGGTGAGGGGGAGGCGGTGGCTGAGGCCAAGTGGCAAGTGCGAGTTGCACAGGGCAAAGTTATGCCACAGCCAGCAAATGTAACATAAATTATATGAAGCAAAGGCGCAAGAACCTGATGCCAAAGCCCAACACCAGGTGCTATCCAAAAGGGCCGCAGGTGGACGGGCAGGGGCGCGGGAGGACAAGGGGTGGGGGGGAGGTCGGACAGAAGCAGCCACTGCTACTGCGGCATCTTGCTGCTGCTGCTGCTCATCATGAGGCAACTTACTTCTTACTTGCCAGGCACTTAATTAGTGTGCGCGAATTTTGAGCACGTGAATTTTCACAAGTGTGTGCGAGACAGACAGAGACAGAAACAGAGAAAGAGAGAGAGTGAGAGAGAGAGGGAGAGACAGAGAGCAGAGCAAAGAGTGAGAAGGCATAGGCAGAGCACGAAATGCGCACAGTGTAACAGAAATATACATTCTTGAAACTGAGCTATGAAAAAAAAAGCACAAAGAATGGAAATAACATGTGAGACTGATCGACAAGTAGATACCGTGGACACGTGCCTCTTACTATGTAAATGGAAAATGCCATCTTGATAAACTTCGGTGCTTAAAGTCCGAACGAAGCTCAAGGCTTTATCTATGAAAACTTGTTTTATGTCAATTTTGTGCGAAATGGAAGAGTTATCGAAAAAATGAACTATATTTAATTCGTATATGCTTTACGAGAAGCAACATACCAAGTTTTGCTTTATCTAGGTCTGATAGGATAGGGAAAACTTTGAGTAAAGTTTTGCGATTTTAAATTATGAGAAAATAAAAAATCATACGAAAAATGGCTTAAAAAGAAAATTCTTAGTTTAAAAATCTACAATATATGAAGTAAATAAATAATTGCGTTTAAATTGAAATAATTTATTTACATTTCGTGCCGGGCTTAAAGGGTTTTGTGCCACGGTGCGTGTCAGGCAATTCCGCCTTAAAAGTTGAAGTTGCGTTTTTCGCGTCGCGTCTCTTTTGAAACAGTTTGATTAAGTTTAATTGATGTAATTACACTCTTAAATTGGATTGGATTTGTGAATACAAAGCACAACGCGAACAGACACTCGCAGCGCGGGGGGTCTGGCGGGGGGCAAAGGGTAGACCTGGTCCCGAGAACGGGGTGTGGGGGAGGGGGGCGGCGTGGAGTTAGTCGCAGGGTAATTTTTTGTTGTGTGAGTTGGGCCAGCTTGTGACCTGGGCTTAGCTGCCAATCGAACCCTTTAACAACTTCAAAGGCACACACACACAGGCACACACACACAGGCACACACACACGCGCGCAAGTTTCATCAATTTGAAAATGAATTTGAAAGTGTTTTTGTTGTTGTTGCTTTTGTTTTTGTTGGGCGCCGTCGTCAATGTGCGTTGACAACGGGCCTAGCCAGTGGCCAACGTCTGTGGGCCGCATGCCGCATGCCGCATGCAGCACTTACCAACACTGTGCCAGCTGTCTGTCTGTCTGTCAGTGCAAGTGTTGGCTAGCGTGTGTGTGAATTGTGCTTTTGGTTTGCTGGCGCGCATATTTTGCATAATTTAAGCAATTTGTGCAGCTGCAACGGGCGACGACAACTGAGAGATTGCCAAGCGAGGAGGGGAAGGGGAGGAAGGGGGGGGGGGCAAAGGCGTGGCAGGGTAGGTGTGAAAGTCGCCCACATTATTGCATTTGACTGCAGCTGCAGTTGCCCCGGCTGGACACAGAGGCCAGATAATGAAGCAGCAACATTTTAACCAGCCAAATGCGCAAACACGTTGCAGCTGACCGTGGGCTGGGCTGGGTAGGGCGGTGGGCGGGGGTCTGTGGGCGTGGCAGAGTATCTGGGTGCGATGTGCTAGCTGGGCCCGGGGTGTTGATTGCCAGACGGACTGAGCGGCTGACTGTGGCGTTTGACGTGGTCGCTGTACTGATTCATGAACTGACAACGAGCCGGCGACCAACCTGAGCCTCAGCCAATGCCTGTCTGTCTGTCTGTCTGTCTGTCTGTCTGTGTGTGTGTGTGCGTGTGTGTGTGTCGCTTTAGCTCATATTTCGTGCGTCCGCAAACGTGGACAGCAGCAAGAGCGGGGACCTCTGCTTGTGCAGCTGCTTTTTGATGCTGTTTTTTTTTTTCGCTCTGTGTGTGTGTATGTGTGTGTGTGTGTGTGTGTGCCTGGCGTTGCCATGACAGTGGATTTTACAGAGACTTAAGTGCCGACTGCCACATGCAACGCCCGCCTCCGCCTCTCCCCGCCCCCTCACCCAGTCTGGTGATATATGCAGCTGACTCATTCTGCTGACGCTCCAAATTCAAACGCAAACACTGTTGCATACTTTTCAGCGCAGCCGGCAGAGCGAGCGAGACAGCCTGCCTGCCTGACAGAGAGAGTGAGAAAGAGAGAGAGAGAGAGAGAGAGAGAGAGAGAGGGAGAGAGAGTTTGCCTCACTCTCAGCGTGTGGCCTGCTGCTGCTGCTGCTGCTGCACTTGCAACGGACACATATTTTCTGATAAATTATTGCATTGTTGATTTATTTTTGGCTTTTCGCTGTCTGCGGCTTAAGATTAATTTCCTTGCGTTGTTGAATTCACACTTATGTGTGAGAGGCGCCCGCTCCTCCTGCCCTCCTGCCGTCCTGCCACGCCCCCCTCACACACACGAACACACACGGAGCTGGGCAGCGCCCAGTTGAAGCGCTTTCGCTGCGTATGTTGTCGCACGTTAAATGGCTTTTTAAAAAGCGCCAATAAAAATTAAATCAAATAAATATAATTTTTAATTAAAATACCCTTTAATCTTTTTACAATTATTGCCAGCACAATGAACAAGCGGCAACAACAACAAACATAATGCCATGAGAAGCCCGTTTGACGGCTGCTGAAACGGTTTAAGAAGCGTCAATCACTCAATCAGTCAATCAGTCAGTCAATCAGTCAATCAGTCAGTCAGTCAGTCAATCAGTCAGTCAGTCAGTCGGTCCTCACTTTGTTGACAGCGCAAAAAATACATTTAATATAGAGAAAATGAAATGCATATGCATGTCGTCTCATCGGAAGTGCCCGACTGCGAGATACCCCGCACTACTTTGTACTTGGCTGTGACTGTGCTTTTTCCTTTCTCTAGTTCCACAAAAGATGGGAAATGTGGCTGTGTTTCTGATACCCTTTACAATGGCTGTGCTTCTTGTTGCGCTCATGATTCAGACTTTATTGTCCGATCTTTATGAAAATTACAACATGGATCGACTCAGCTCCTTCGTATAGCTAAAAATTACATCTAATGGGCTCTTTCTGCATATTGTATACGTTTGCTGAAAGCCATTCTACCCTATTTTACTCATTTTTAATGCGTTCGGATCGCATAAAAAAGGAAATCAGTTAACCACACGCCCACTAATAGCCCTGCGTAACTATCTAGAGCAGTCGGAGGTCATCGGTTTATTGACCCAAACGACTTTTTGTAATTGAAAGCAAATCCATTGCAACGTTGCAAGCTATAAATATGTTGACACTCGTTGGGCGCCAGCTGGGCCGTTTAACCACGTTGGTTTGCCACTAAAGAGCCAAGCAATCTCTTTCAGTCTTAATTCGGTTTAAAAAAAAGCTAAACTATATGTCAGCTCTGCTGAAGTGCAGTTTGTGGCGCCCAACGTTGGCAATTCAAGCATGTTGCCAGTCAAGGGTAGGACAGACTGTTTTAACTTACATTCAGGTTCAGATTTTGGCGCCGTATTAGTTAACCATGTTAAAATTCAAGTATGAGTCTAACTGCTTAAATTAATATTCAATATATTTAAATCTCAGACTGTTAAAGTTATGATTTGCAAAGCAAAAGTTCTCTGTATGAGTTTAAACTTAAAGGCGCCCAACGTGGGCTACTGGAACACGATGGAAATCTGCCAAAGCTCACATGTTTTTCAGCAAATTAAAGTCAAGAAAAGCTTATTTGCTATTGATAGACCTCAGACAGACTAAAGTTACTTTCGCGACATATTTAGCCACGTTGGGCGCCATATGGGAGAAAACAATGGCGATTGCGATTTAAGAAACTGGCTTCAGTTAATGGCTTACTCAAGGCATCTGCATGTGTGCCATGCACTTGTTAAAGACTTGCGCCAAAGTTGAAGTTCACGTTGAATTCTTGTTGCGCTGTTTGCATCATTTTGATTTGGCTTTCAGCTTTCTCTCTCTCCATTGACCTGAGCTGGGGGTTATCTCCGGCGCTCAGCTGACCAGCTACGCCGCATTCTTATTGCATTTGACTTCAGTTATTTTTTTCTATTCTTTTGCATTTTTGTTGTTTGCATAAAAAAAAATGTGTGCGGCTGTCCAGTTGTTCGCCGCGTCTAATCTGTGGACCTTGCGTGCATTGAACTTCTGTCGGGAACGAGGCAGGCGAGCAGCCGCCGGCTAAGCCTCTCGAGTGGCCTTTGATTGGTCGACCAGGCTCCAGCTCCATGTGTGCGTGTGCGTGGCCCGAGGCAAAGGCCATCGCACATATTGAATCCATGGTACGTTAATATTTAAGGAGTACTTTATTTTGTTGCGCATCAGCTCCTCAAATCTTTCGTTTGCTGTACTCCATTTTTTATGGCCACATTTTTTTTTTCTTAACCTCATCCTGCACCCATTGCAGACACGTAAATGGGGTATGCCGCGAAAGGAAACATGTAATAACCTGGAAAGAGCATAAATTCTTGATTGGAAAGGTGAGCTAAGTCGATAAAGCCATGTTCGTTTCCATGTCTGACTAATTTGTTATCGATTTCTGCTCATAATATCGATAAATATTGATTTTTTTTGTCATGTCTTTACTTTGACATATCTCGATGATCGTAAGAGCTAGATACATCGAACTTAGTTTTTCGATTCTCGTTTAGTTTGTTGATTTTTGTCCGATATCTCCGATACCTTTCCCATTCCCAACGAAATTTGCGCTCTGGCCACACTTTCCTATGGCATACAAAGATAGATTGGACTATGGATACCGAATGTATTTGCCATACAAAGTGTTGGTCGCGGGGAAACAGAATATTGCAGCGTGGGTGTGTTTTTCTTGAAAGTATTTTGATCTCTAGCTCTAAGATATCTGCCCGACCGGCTATGCCCGACTAGACCTCTGCTAGGTTTCTTTCAACGTTTTTTTTTCCTTTTGCCAGTTGCTGAGTGGCAAAGTTTGCCAAAGCGACGGCGAGTCGCGCATGCAACATGTGTGTAGGCCGAGAGGTTTGACTTTAATCTGGCCAAGTAACTATTTTGCCCCCGTTGCCCCCCTCCTCAGTCCCCCCTCGCGCAGCTGCTGCTTCCATAATGCGAGTCGGCTGAGTGAGAGATCCAGCTAAAATTCGGATTAAATGATGACCCATGCTTTGTCATCGTCGTGCTCTGCTTTTTGCCTTGCAAGGCAATAGTTGACAGCAAGACAACATTTAAAGGAAAAAGAAATTACAGTGCTGGCGCTGAAGTGTGCACGACTAAGCGCTACCCTGTACTAATACAAATTACAAGTAAATGCTTGATGATGTCGGAAATCATGCCTTAAAGCAAACTTCACATGAACTCTTAAATGCATACGTCTAAAAATATAAGGACTCATAACAGTATCTTGCATATTAGCAAGCATTACCCGGCTTTGCTCGGCTCTAGGTTTTGTTTCTGTTCAAACCAGGCAAACACAAATAATTTTTGTAATTTTTCAAGTGCACATTTGTCCCACAAGCTGGTTTCCATTCAATTTCCCGAAACATTGTTGACAATGAGTTTGGCTAAAGATCAAATAAAAGTTTCTTAGGCTTACCTCGCATAAGCTCAGTACTGTTAAGGAAACGGTGCGCAGCTCTTACGGCTTGGCCAGTTTGATTGATCAGAAACGAAAGAAAGAGTATTTGATTTTCTCAATTCGTGTTTAACGAACTTTTCGTGAATCACCGCTAAGCGTGGAATACGAGCGGAAAGCTGTTAACTGCTCTCTCAGTTTTGGCAACTTGTCTATGACTTTTCTAACTGCCTAGCATAGCCAATGCTCTCTGAATTACAGGGTATCGCAAGCCAGGGCTAGCATAAAAAGTGGCAAACAAAAGTCGTGTAATTGTTGTCAAATGGCTGCAAACCGAAGCCAAATCTTGTCAAGTGCCGCCACCCAAAGATAAACCCCATTCAGCCGAACTCCCTTGTGGGCTGGATTTATGTCGCAGGGGGGCGGTGGGGCGTGTCTCGAACAAATTGCAGCGTTAATTGCAGACAAAGAATACGGAAAAGTGCCCAAGAAATTGCAACAAATGGGACAACAACAGCAACAACTCAACCGCTGTCGCACCCCTTCCGCCCCCCTGCCACACCCCCACGCGCCACTTTTAGACAGACGTCAGTCGTGTGTGTATGTGTGTGTGTGTGTGTCAGAAAGGGGGGCGGGTCGGTTTGAAGGGGGTTACTGATATTCCGTTTGGCAGTCAGAAAAGTTGACAATTGACACATTTGCAATTCAACACTCGAAGCGGCGAGGGGGGAAGCAACGGCGGGTGAGGGGATGCTGCGCATTGCAATCAGCAGCAAGAGAAACGCATTCCTCACGTCCACACGTCCTGGCAGCACATTCTGGCGCGTCCCGGCAACGTTTAGGCCCGTCGCCATTTGCATTTTGATGCTGCCGCGCCACGGCATAAATATTTGCAGTGTTTGACGTGGAGTCGAGCTCCGGCTCCGACTCCGACTGCGGCTCTGGCAGCGGGTGTGACTCCGCGGATTCATTAAGTCGAGCACCATGCGTGTGTGTGTGCTGTGTGTGTGTGTGTGTGTGTGTGTGTGTGTGTGTGGGATGGGGAACTCGCTTAATTATTGCCTGACGCGCGGCAAGGGAGAGCGGCAAGTGTCAACAGTTTATAAAGTGGAGCTGGAGGCGGCGATCAAACGGTAATTGGTGCGGGCAACGATTTGCAAATTGAAAAGCAAAAAGAAAAACATAAGAGAAAATAGAGAAAAATAGTAAAATGGTAAAATGGTAAGAGTTAGGCAAAAGCAAAAGCCAGTCAAGGATGTCGACAGTCGCTGACAGCAGCTTCTGATTGCTGGCGGACGCAAAGCGAGGCGGACGCTCGACAATTTTCTATAAAAAACTAAATTTGAAATTGTGTTGACTTAACGTTGGCGCATAAAACGGGGCTGGCAAAATGGCAAAATGGCAAATGCACTTCCACACACACACACACACACACATGTGACACACTCACACACACACAGACAATGGGCAGCTAGGTTGGATGCAGCACTTTGTGGCACGTCTCGCCTCATAGTCGTCATGTTGTTGGAAATTTATTTTCATTGCCGCCGCAGGCAGCGCACAGAGTGTGTCGAAGAGGCGGCATGCAGCGGGCAGCGGGCGGCAGCAGTCGGTGCCAGAGTGTCCGCAGCAGGCAGACTGTACCATGGCAGATATTCACAAGCATTGTGCTGCAAAGAAAGCGCTGCTCTTACTAACTAAGAAAGCATTAACATTAACGATTGAATTGAATTGAAATAGAAAGTTATTCTGTTAACAATCTCTTATTGTCCTGTTGGGAATATTTGTTAACATTCTGTAACTGTTCTGTTTACATTCTGTTATGAACTAACGAGCATTGTGCTGTAAAGAACGCGCTGCTCTTACAAACTTACATACCATTAACATTAAAGAACGAATTGAATTTAAACAGAAAGCTATTCTGTTAACATTCTGTTGCTGTTCGTTTGCTCTCTGAACTTTTGCTTCTCTTATTTACTTATCTTTCTGTCACTCTCACTTTCGCTTTTTCTCTCTTCTCTCTCTCTCTCTCTCTCTCTCTCTCTCTTGCTCTATCTCCCTCTCTCTCTGTTTCTGAAGCTTAAGCTTGTTTTAAGAGTCTTAACTTATTTCTCTGTCTCTCAGTTTCACTCCCTTTTCTAGCTCAGATAAAAATAATTTTGTTTACTTCGGAAATGATTTCGTTCTCTCTCTCTTTCTCACTGTCTCTCCATTTCGCTCTCTCCGTGTTTGAAGCTTCAGCTTGCCTTAATAGTCTTAAAGTGTCGCCCTGTCTCTTGCTTACACTCTCTCTTTCTGGTTCTTAAATATGAATTCTGAATTTCTGTACTGTTCACTTTTGTCACAAATACACATATTTGCTCCACAGTGCGCAGGCAAGCCGCAGCACACAGCATAAAGTCGCTGCAGAACTTTTGCATGCGCTGTGCCAAAAACTGTTGCCTACTTCTGTGGCCAGCAGCGCAGTCAGCGTCGCTGTCAGCTGCAGCTGCAACAGCAGCAGAAACGGCTTGAAGAGCTTTTATACTGGCTGCTGCTGCTGCTTCATAAGCATAAACGTTAATGCGAGTGGCTATTTTTGTTATTGTTGTTGCGTTTTGCTCTTAACGTTTCAATAAGTGCGTCAATGCGGCTGGCAGCTTAAAGCTGTCTCCCAAAGTCTCCCCCACTCTCCCACACTCTCCCACTCTCCAACATGTCAAAGCGAGTATGTTGCGCGATTTGTTTGTGTGCAGATTTGGCAAAGCAGCGACGCGACTGAAAAGTTCACAGCTGCCCAAGCAGTGCACATGTGTGTGTGTGTGTGTGCGCGCCTAAGCAGTGCATATGTGTGTGTGCGTCTATCTGTCTATCTGCCTGTGTGTGTGTGGCTAAGCTTAGCTCGCCGCTTTGTTTTACTGCTTGCCGTTCAGTCTGAAGGCGGCAAGTGGAGAGACGTGACTACGCGTCCTGGTCACACTTTCACACGCACACAAAGTGAGTAGGGGAGGGGCAGTGTGGAGTCGGAGATGGACAGCAAGTGAATGGGTGCAAAGTTCAGGTTCACTGGCGACCCTCGCACTGCCAACCCAGCTGACCTTACCCATGCCCCGTCGCCGGGGAACGTTTATTCCGCGACCCACCTCCCACCGCCCACCTCGCGCCGTTCGCCGTCCATTCTGCCATGATAGCTGTAATCGAGAAAATCCCGTAAGAGACGATTTAATCCCATATTTCAAAGTTATTCAAGTGCAAAAATGCCAAAAAGGAATGCAAACATAAGCACTGCCAGAGAGAGACACACCAAAATGGGCAATGGGCAATGGGCAATGGGCAAGGGCCAGACCCAAAGAAGCGAACGCCTCGTCGCTGGGCAGAGGGGTGACTGTTGGCTGGGAATCCCGCCACCTGGCATGCTATCCACCAAAATGCAACCATGCCGGGCAGATCCCCCCCTTCTCACTCTCCCACACAGTCTGCCCCTCGCCCCGGGTAGCCGCAATTGCCGCAGCTGGAAGCGCTAACCACATTGGGACACTTTGTTGCCGGGCGCTGGCATTGAATCAATTTGCTGGCAGCGTGTTGCCCGCTGACTGATGCCGGCGATGATGAGGATGTTGAGAATGTTGCGGATGTTGAGAATGTTGAGGATGTTGTGAAGGACGCTGTCGACGGTGCTTCCCTTGCCTTCTGCTTTGGGGCAACACAACTGCGCTCTGAAGCATGCAACATGCTACTCGAGCATCCGCATCAAAAGTTGTTCAAACTCTGCGCTACAATCATATTTAAATGCTCAGCTTTCGCTTCATTAGTCCTTGCCCTCTTCTGCATTTGCCTGCCTCGAGAGATTTGCGGCTTTCGTTTTGCTTAACCCTTGTTCTCAAACGTTTTTGACTTGCTTATCTCTGGTCCTTAAACGTTTCCGTGCTGTTCTGAAACATTGTCGCATTGCTTATGTCTTGTCCTGAAATGGTTTTTGTTTTTAAACGGTTTTGTTGCACGCAAATCGTCTTCATCAATTGTCTCTTTGTGTTGTCTCTGTGCGATCCCCAAGTTCCTTTTCATTTCCTCTTTGTGTCGCATTCGTAAGCGTTCTGTCCGCTGTGCCACGCAAGCTTTCAAGCGAGTGCTTTCTGGGAGGCTTTTATATTCACGCTCTTTAGCTTCTTAGGACTCATCTATATTTAATTTCCCTGGTCTCAGATGCTTTAATTTTCTTGCTTTGAAGTTGAAAATTGCAATCTTACTGTTCTTGGTTCCTTATGAGCCTTCTTTCTTTCAATTCCTCTTTGTGTTTGCATTCTTATGCGCTTCGTTTTCAACTGTGAACATTGCCAGCTGTTAATTGTCGATTCCCTTAAGAGTCTTTGGTTTTTCAATTCATTTTTGTGTTAGCATTCTTAAACGCTTCGAGCTCAAAAGTCTCGACTTTTAATTTCCACCTTGAAGCATATTCTGAAACGTTTTCTTTGTGGCCATTGACTCGATTTCTTTAGTCTTTGTGTCGTATTCGTAAACGTTTCATGTGCAGCTGTAAATATAGCTCTGACTCGTTCTCTTTTACGCTTTAAGTTCAGCTCTCATAAGCTTAGTCTTTTATTGGTTAATTCTTTCAAATCCTTATGCAAAATTCGTAAAGGTTATATATGCAATTGGTAACTCTCAATAGAAAGTCGTCTAACATTTCTGCACAGCTAGAGTATTTTAGTTTTCGCACAAATTGTTTTCTTTTTCATGTTGCATCTACATTTGCTGTGGTCGTTGTCGTTGATTTTCGCTCTGTGCAACATTCGTCATCCATTTGAATGCGAGCGCATTCATTTGAAGCAAATTTGGAATGCGCTCAGATAAACGAGCTGCGAAATGAGCGTCACATTTTGCTGGTAATCCTTTGAGCTGCCATTCAGCTAGATATATATGCATGCAAATATATATACATAAACATATTCGATTGAGTCGTTCAATTAAAGATCTGCTGGATAACTATGCGAATGGCATATGGCCTGGTTGCCAGCTATAACTCTCTCTCCCCCTCTCTCTCTCTCTCTCACTCTCTCTCTCTCACTCTCTCTCTCTCTCTCTCTCTTTCTGCATTGCAACTGCAATTGCAGTCGCACAGACAATTAATTGCAATTCAGATACAGTTTATAAATATGGCGCAACTTTAAATTGGCTCATTAAATTTCATTTGCGCACGGGCGTCACACATCAATTGACACCACATATGTACTACTAAAAGCCCAACGAGCCCAATAACACAACAGCCGAACAGCCCACCAGGCCAACACCAACACCTCAGGCTGCCTGCATTGTCTATATGTATATAGAACATATATGGGCGGCAAACAGGGTGTTCGTTTTGGGATCAACTATTTTACACACTAAAGAAATCAAGTGCTTTGTGTATGTTAACAGTCTGTTAACATTGGATGTTAGCTTACAGAGTGTTAGTGCAAACAGCTAACAGTTAACATTAACATAGTAAAAATATGTTAAAGCTGGAATTTAGCATGGCAATCTGTTGAACATATTTATGTTAGCTTTTGCTGTATACGATATGTGGGAGTCGATGCTATAAATTTTAAGTCTTTAGCTATATCATTCCTATTTTTCAATCAAGTTTTTTACATCCCTTTTTCACCCCTTTTCCGCCCGTGGGAATATAACATATACTTATAATAACTTCAAAGAAACTTATAAATATGCATACGAGAGGCATCCTTTAAGTACTTGTACCTTTGCATAAGACTTAAAAAAAAGACCCCCCGTTTTGCAGCCAGGTGGATTTTGGATATGAGTTGCATCGCAAAGAGGGACTTATGTGAAAATTGCAGCTCTCTAGCGCTTACGGTTGGGACTGTGCGCCCATCATCAATCAGTCAATCAGTCAATCAGTCAATCGGTCAATTGATGGGGTTAGTCTGTGCTAATGCTCGCCACAGCTGGCCACACTTAATTTGCAGCCTGAACACCCTGTTATGTGCAGGGCCGCAATCGGCATGCTTCGTATTTTTGGCGCGTGCTGCTTGCCAAAGCAATTTACTCGCGAATCTCGCGCGCGTGTGTGTGTGTGTGTATTTTTTTGGCTCGTTCTTTCTACTATTTTGTTTGTCTGTCTGCCTCTTATTCTCTTTATTTTTATACGTATTTTGTTTTGCTATTTCTGTTGTGGAGTGCAGTTTTGGGCCCTTGCTGGGCCACAGTCCCAGCCCCAGCCAAGTGGAAGGGCCAGCGAGGAGAAGGAGGAGGAGGAGGTAGGGGAGAAACAGGAGAAAGAGGAGGAGCAGGGGGAGGAGGCGGAGAAGAAACAGGAGAAAGAGGAGGAGAAGAAGGGGGAAGAGAGGCGAAGGTGTCGCAGTCGAAATTGCAGCTTGGCTTCACATATTCATGGTTAGACTTGGCTGCCACACATAGTGTGCCTGTGAGTGTGTGTGTATGTGCAAGTGTTAGCCCATGTTGGTTTGCTATTCATACGTTTGCTAGCTTGTGTTTTCACACGGTTTTTATATACTTACCGTTAGCATTTCCTTTGCGCTTTTCTTTAAATACCCTTGCAGAGCGAGAGAGTTTTCCGTTTTTCCACATCACAGCGAGCTATGAGCTATATATTCTTGATCAGCAAAGGCTGAATCTTTACAGCCAGCTCTGTCCGACTGTCTAAGTTCTCACGTCCATTTATTGCAGCTTGTATATATGTGTGTGTGATAACACGAAAGTGTTGTGTTTTCCAACACTAAATTTGCAAGTCTACAGCTAAGAACCCTAAGTTTGGGCTCTGCTTGCCAGAAGTGTAGAGTAAAGTGTGAATGTAGACTTTGTTATAGAAAGAACTACCCAAGAAATCTCTTTTTTGTGTTTAAGTAATTGCAAGCGAACATTTAAGCCAAGTCTCGTTCAGATCGATTACTATATCTATAGCATGCTATAATACTATACTAGACTCTATATTATAGCTATACTATATCTATACTATACTAGACTCTTTAATTATATTCTATAAGACTATGCTATACCCTGTATTAGAGCATATCAGATACGCACATTTATTTGGCATCAAAGCCTTTTGCTTGTGAGTGCATTTCATCTTCGGCTTCGGCCGGAGTTAGCTCTGCTCATTCGGATTTTTTTCAACTGTTGTCATCGTCACCGTCGTTGCCCCCCCGCTCCTCCGACCGCCCCCTCTAACACCTATAGCGACGCCTTGCCCCCGTGCACCTGCCGAGCAACCCCGTTGTCCCGTGTGCACATCCATTTGTAGTAATCGCTTTAAAATGATGGCAACAGATTTATGGTGGTTTATCTCAGTGCACTTGTCTCTGCATGTGTGTGTGTGTCTAGTGTGTGTGGGCGCGCTCTAAACGCTGCTCAATGCTGGCACACACACACACCCGCACACACACACACACACGGGGGCTTCTGGCCGTGGCAGGCGGCAAAGTGACAATCGCTCCGACATCCTGTGGCACCTGTGCGACTTGGTCTGCCCATTTTGGCCCATTTGCTCTGCTCTCTGCTTTATTTGTATACCCTGTTCGCAACGTTAAGGCGAGCATATTGGCTTTGTGCTCAATTTACGCCTGTTCGCTGCAGATTTGCAGCATTTATCGATATTTGCCGAGGTCACAGTTTAAAGCTGATTGCACTTTGCTTACAGTTTTAGAGTCATAGAATCATAATTTGATTCACTTCTTCCCGTTGGGAGTTCATATATGTGGAGAATGCATTCTTGATTAACTCGGGTATTTAAAGTCCGATATCTATGAAATGTTCAGGCCTTACATATGACATACGAATGTATGTGCACAACAAAGCGCATGGCCTTTTTTTAGGGGTCAACTTATATTTGTTAAGTTTATCTGATAGACAAAAGAAATTTGGCACTTATAGCTCTTATAATCTTCGAGTTATGCAAAGGAGGCCGCATCTCAAAATCGATATTTATCGATGTTGTGCAAACATATCGAGAAGAAAGCGATTGCGAGAGACAGACGAACATGGATCAAATCTACTCAGTTCGACCTTCGACCTGATCAAGAATATATGGACATCCCGCTGTCTGTTCAATACGTTTTTCCTTTCTTTATATATATTTTTATAGTTGTCAGCTCTTTAGCAGAAAAAAAAGCCCAGCTCTTTGGCATAGTTAATCAAGCAGACTGCGAACAGAGTATTGCGCAGTCGATCTCAACACGTTTAGCTGTTTTTTTTTTCTGTCCCCGTTTCCATTGTTGTTGGCCTTTTCCACTGACTGGCATTTATATGTTTGAACAGCATTTGACAAGCAAGTGTGTGAGTGTGTGTGTGTGTGTGTGTGTGGACAGCAATTTAAAGGTTATCGGCTGATAGCCTTGACGATCTTATGCCTGACTAAACAGTTAGCCTCCAGCAGCCCCAGCAGCTACCCGAAGGGGTTTATCATTATCCGCCCAAGCCCCGCCCCAGCCCTGCCTCATCACCGGTTGGCTGTGGCAAGGCCCGTAGTACCATAAAGTGCCGTGCAGTGATTGATGATATGAGTCCGTACGAAATGCAGGCGGAACCGTCGTCCGTTGACCGTCGTCTGTCTGTGCTCTGGTCACACTTTGCATGCAAATGGCGGCGCCGCAAGGTATGCAGCACTTTAAGCTCAGCAATTCGGCAAATGTTAATTGCATGCAGCGTGCAAGCAACTCGATTGAACTGTTAAGCGATTAAGAGCAAATACAGTGGTCGCTCGCTAATGAGAACGCGACACGCCGAAAGAAAGGAATTGCAATTTGTAAAGTTTCTGAATCTTATATTTCCAGACAAAGCAAACGAAGGTTTTGAATATGGGCTGTATGTAAAATAATGTGTGCTGATTGATTGATTGACTGCGTGATTGACAAACGCTGCATTAGCCAAACTGCTGCTCTGTAAAGCTAATATAACATTTAACGTGGCAATAGTCGATTGCTGTTAGATGCTCTGTTAAGCTAACATAACATTTAACATGGCAATAACACTTCAGTTGTAGATTGAAGACTTAAACATTATGTTATTAAGTAAAGTCTGTCGCTGTTAACATTTTACATGTGCTTATATTTTGGTCACAGCCAGTCTGTTATATAACAGACTAGCCTTACAGTATATTCTCTGACTTTAAGGATCACTCAAAGGATCAGTTTAAGTGTAAAACGCCAGCTGGGCTCTCATTTATTTCTGTTAGCCTTGCCAGGCCTTGGCTGCAGTTAAACATTTATATGTGTCCAAGCAAGCAGAGGACAAGGCAGGCACAAGCCGCCAGGCAGAACAAAGAAGCGGACAGACAGACAGACGGACGGACAGACGGACGAACGGACGGATAGACAGTTGGACGGAAACAAGCAAACAGGCTACAAAAACATTGGCCGGAAACTGCTAGCTGCAACTGTAACTGCAACTGTATCTACAAGGCGACACACACACACATGCTCAGCGTTGCCAGACTTCGTACGACTTGAACTGCAGTCGCCAGTCACCAGCTGGAAATTGCGGTTAAGGCTAGAGATGCGCACGTGTTAGTTTTAATCCGAACACGACACGAACTGACAAGTTCTCGCATGTCTCTTGGGATTGTAAATATATGTAAATGCAGAGTAAATCAGTCAGACATGAAACCCTTGGGTCAATCAGTCAATCTGTCACTCAATCAAACTAATTGACTGTTAGTCAGCCAGACAAAAGGAAAGTCAATAAATCAATCTGTCAGTCCATCGTCAGTCACTCGGTTTGTCAAATAGTGAGTCAATTAGTCCGTCAGTCAGTCTGTCAGTCATTCAGTCATTAATTTAGTCAGTCAATCAGAAAAACAGCGAGTCAATCAGTCACAGAATCAATCATCCAATCAGCCAAACTAACTAGCTGGCTGTTAGTCAGTCAGAAGTCAGCCAATCAGACAATCAGTCCGTCTATCAGTCACTCAGTCAAAAAAACTTGTCAGCCAGAAAATCGTTGACTCAATCAGACAGAAAGTTAGTCAATCAATTAGTCAGTCAATCAGAAATATCAAATGGTACCAAGTCAAATTTAGAAAATATGCTCTTTTAAATTCAAGCTTGTTTTGTCCTTCTGTCCAAATATAAATAAATAAACCATAAATGTAACACTTTAACCAAGTGTTTCGTCATGTTGACTCGCTTTGAGGACACGAAGTGCAGCATGTGTTCGTGTCACGAATGCAAGCACGACTCGCGGCCAGCTCTAAGTGCAGACTGAAGCGCTGAGGCCGTGGCTGAAGCCGAGGCTGGGCACAATGACAACGGCAAGAAGTACGACAACAACAACAACAACAACAGCAATGCGAACAACAAAGACAACAACAAGGAGAGGGAGAACAACGACAACGACAACGACATTTACTGTTTACCTTGATTATTTCATCAAAGTTTGAAAATATTTACATTGGCATTCCCGAGCTCGGAACGTGATGTAGATATTTATACATGGCAGCGCGCGCGCTCTCTTCCACACAGAGGCTACGGCTACCCTGACTCTCGCTGCCTCTCGCTCTCTCCTTCATTCTATCCCCCTCGCTTTGCAAACTGTAAACTGAGCTGTAACTGCACCCCGCCGCTGCCCCTCTGCCTAGACTGCCCGACTGCCTGCCTGCCTGCCTGCCTGCCTGCCTGCTACAACTGTTTGTCTCTGTGCCTTTTTGTGGGGCCAACGCCGGGAAGAATAAGTTTATTTTGATACACAAAATTAATACGTTGTGTTGGCATCGGCATCAACTCATGCGTTGACAGAAGCATCGCTGGCTTTACAGCTAAGCCACACACACACCCACACCCACACCCCTTCCAATATGTAAGCCCTTCTGTGTGCCTGTCGTGACAGTCAGTCAAAGTCTCAGCCTCAGCCTCAGCCTCAGCCTGAGGCTCAGGCTCAGTCGCCGTCTCAGGTTCGGGACCTGTCACCGTCGCCGTCGACACTTGCCACTTGTAAACGACATTTTATTAGTAAAGTTTATTTAAATTTGTTGTGTCTGTGTGCGAGTGTGTGCGCGGGTGTGTGTGTGCGTGTGTCTGGCTCAGGCTCAGCCTCTCTGCCTGCAGCTCACTCGCTCTCTCGCTCTCCCCCTCTTTCTATTATATCTGTTTGTATTTCTGCTTGTGCTGCCATTTTGTGCTCACATTTCACATTCAGCCCAATTCTCAAGCCCCCTCACCCCCCTCGCAATGTTACCCGCTCGCTCGCAGAGTCGTGGATTTCGCATTCGTATTCAAAAGATCAACATATTGCGTTACGTGGCGTATTTTAAATTCAAAATTGACTTTCAAGCACTTACAGCCACGTCGACGTCGACGTCAGCAGCGACGGCGACGGCGACTGCAACGCCGACCTTATCGCACAGCAGCAGTAGCGCAGAGGTAAGGGGCAAGGCAGTTGGTCTGTATGCGTGTGTGTGTGTGTGTGTTCAACTACATTGCCAAACGCCAGAGATCAGCATTTGCGACAGTTGCGTGTTCATGAACTGTGGACGATAACTGTTAAGCAAAGTTGTAGGTAAAGTTGGCATTTCAAACGGGCTGACACGCACCTCAGATACCCTATTCGAGCTCCAAGTGTCGAAGAGATGCACACGAAATACATTATTTTTATTAGCGCATAGAAGAAGACATATCCGGACCCATAAGGTGTATCTTTTCTTGATCGGAATCAACAAGCCTTTCGATATAGCCTTAACCTTAAGCTTGGAAACTTTGCTCATTGAAACATCTCCCTCTTTCTGCTTTGCACAGTAGCTCAGCAATACTTGAGTCGGAACCGGAACCGGAATCGGAACCGAAGCGAATCAATATAGCATAGAACGAACTTACATATAGAACTATATGATATTGTAGTCCAATCTTGATAAGATTTATCTCTTATGTGAACAACTTGGGAAAGCTCAGTTGTGAAATCTAGGAAGTATCTGTTCTCGAAAGCAAACTCGGCGTTAATGTGCATGTCCATCAGCCGTATATCCATAAGATAGCAGGCCTTTCTAGTTCTTGTATACCCTTGTCGAGGGTATTTTATAGGGTATGACATCTTTGACTCCATAAAGCTTAACATATATGTTCTAGATCAGCATAAACAGCCGAGTTGATATAGTTGATAGCCATTTCCGTCTGTCCGTCTGTCTCAGCTTTAAAGCTATCGTCTTGAAACTTTGCATAGATCGCAGCAAATATGTCGGAACTGGCCGCATCGGAGAACTATATCATATAGCTGCCATAGGAACGATCGGTCGAAAAAAAGAATCTTGCAGGAACAACTTTTTTCTTTATCAATATTTCTTAAAGTATTTTATTATAAACATTGTTCGACAGATTTAGTTTGGATGAATCTGGATAAATGCACATCGAAGTTGTAGTTTTTATGGCTTCCAAAATGGATTTGTCTGTGCACCTTTTTATACATATATATATATATATATGTATGTTTATATCGTATTTAGGTCACTAAGCATTTCCATCTATCATGAAGGAACAAATTTTTGATTCGTGCTCAAAGCGTTTTTCTGACAGTTGCCAGTTGCGAGTTGCAAGTTGCAAGTTGCAACTTGCAGTTTGCCTCGTCCGAAACCAAATACCAACAAAAAAATGAACAAGGTGGGAGAAGGGGACGGGTAAGGGGGGGTGGGAGGGGGGTAGGGGGAGAGTTTAGCTGGCAAATCTGAAAGCGGATGCTCAAAAGCAGAGCTCAAGAAGTGCCACAGATACGAAAGATGAGAACTGCCAAGGCAAAAGGCTAGAATGAAAATGCGGTATTGTGGGGCAAGGGGTGTAAGAGGCGGAGGCGGCGGCGGGGGCGGGGGCTGGGTCGGTGCAATTGGAATAAATACATAACTGAATATGACACGTTCGCCGCAAAGTAGAAAACAACAATAAGACAAAGTGTCATAAAAGTTGTATACAAAACTTCAAAGTAGCTGCAACAGCAGCAACAACAACAACAACAACAACCAAGGGTAAACACAACACAAGAAGAAGAAGAAGAAGATGAAGTAGAACAACAACAGCAGCAAGTAAGAAAAGTGCAGTCGAGCACATGCCTAACCAGCAGATACCCTGTACTCAGAGCTTTAATAATTCAACTTTAATATTTTTAGCGCCGGACAAAGAAACGAGAAGTCGCTGGTTCTAACAACAAAACAACAGGAATAACAACAGCAGCAAGAAAGCTTCAGCTTAGCATATGGCTTACTAACAGATACCCTGTACTCAGAGAGTTGTGTCTTAGCGCCGTACCAAAAAGCGAGAAGTCGCTGGTTCTAATTCAACTGAAATTTGCAAATTAATGAAAAAAAAACAAACAATTTCCTTACCTTTGGCGCATTGTTCATCGTATATCCAAAACTCAAAGCAAAATCTGCTCTCATCCATGTGTAGACCAAGCTGCACGAGTTGAACCCGATTGCGAGACACTGGTTCGAACCACAAAAGAAAAAAAGTTAAAGACTTCTTGAGTGAAACATTTCATTTTTTTATTCGTGATTATTTTATTTATATTCCAGCTGTCTGCTGCAAATGCGCACGGCATGCTCGTCTTTTGTTGATTATCATTTTTACAGGGTATTAAGAACAAGAATCAAGTCGAAACCGGGCACTAAGCATTTTCAAAATGACATAGGCAACTGAAACTATTGCAATTTGGCTCGGGCTCTGCATCGGTGACGCCCCCCCCTTCACCGTCCACCTTTCCACCCGCCCACGCCCCACACTCTTGGCCACCTTTCCAGCCCCCTGCTGGACGGCACACGACCTCATTGTTTTTGTTGCTGCTGCTGCAGTTGCAAAAATAATAATAAGAAACTGAACTTAAAATGATTACACGATAAAGTTTTGGCCCTGCAATTTGCGGCACTAAGAACAACAACAACAACAACAGCAGCAGCTGCTTCTTATACCCATTCACAGGCTGCTAAGAAGGGCATATCAGCTGCAAATGTTCACCTTGCTGTCCATCCGTTTTTATATGCCCTAATATTGGGCATATATATTCCTGTATATTTGACCTAGTTAAAGGGGCGTGGCAAATAGGCAGTAGTATATATATATCTACAAAAAAAGGCTCGACTAACTTCTAGTCGAGCACATGCTTTAGCTCTTTTTTGGAGCTATGAAAGGGTATTCGGCAGTCGCTTATACCCGACTGCAGAAGTGTTTAACATGTGCTTGAACTTAACATTTTAAAGCTGCTTCGTTTATTCGAGTGCCCAATTGAAGTGCATGGCAATTGAGGAACAGCCCCCCTCTACCCCCACCCCCCCACGACCAACTCATGCCACGCCTACTTTGGTCAGCAAAGGGTGAGGGGGGAGGGGGGCGACAACCCGTGGAGCAGTTGCTGCCATATGTATATTTCTCTGCTGCTCTCAAGCCGTTGGCAAGTACAATTTTTGCGCCCAGCGGTTGGTCAACTGAGCAGTCAAGTGACAGACTGCCAGATACCCTGTAGTCGTAACATAACCAGATGCTCATGGTTTAATGAAAAGCAAGAACACATATTGTCATTGAAGCCTTATTTGTTTGCTTTAACTAGAATGGAATAATGAAATAATTTCTGTACGTTTTATTTGGAGCGATCTCTCGATTGCCATGCCCCTAATATGCCCGCCTCCGACTGTGTACAGGGTATACCAGAATTGTAATTTATATTAAAACTGAGAGCACAATGGCCCGGCTTGCGATACGTGTTCACACTCGATGCTCAACAAATGTTTTGTATACAAATTTTGGCCAGATCCAATGAATTGTAAATTCTGGGAATTTCCATGAAAATCCCAACAAAGAGCCCGGCATAGCAAATGCTTAGCTGGTAACTGGTTGCCGGGTGTCATATAAAATGCAAGCTGGCCAAGCTGTTGCCCGAAGCTGTTTCCTTTCAAAGTTCTAAAGCTCGCATTGGGAGGGTTCCAGATTAGCCTGGCCTAGACTGAAAAGCCGGAATATGGAATATAGTTGAAATTCCTTGAGATCGTAGGCGACAGAGTCCAAAGGGGCGGGTTCGAGTGCTTAGAGTCCACAATAAATCCGTCCAGAAGCGATTTTCTTTCTGGAGAATCCTAAATGAAGTGCCCTTATTGGCATAGCGACATATCTCCGCAAATGTATATCTCCGTCCAGTATATTTTGCTCCTCTGCATTTCTCTTCTTTTCTTATCTCAATCTTACAGCTTCTCTTGTTTCCTCTTCTCTTCTTTTCTTTTCCCTGCCCTTCTTTTCTCATTTCTCATTTCATTTCTACATCTTATCTTATCTTAACTTCTTTTTCCTTCTTTTCCATTATCTTCTTTTAACTTCTCTTCTGTTCTCTTTTCTTATCTTATGTTACCTATTATAATATTGACTTATCTTATCTTCTTTCTTCTCCTATCTTCTATTGCTTTCCTTTCCCATCTTTTCCTTCTCTTCTTTTCTCTTCTCTTCTCGCTTAGCCTTCTTACTCTGATTCTCTCAGATTTCTTGTATACTAAATAGTTACGCTTGGAAAAGTTGTATTTGTAAATGACAATAAGAGCATAAATCGTGTCATGAATGATTATTCAGTTAAGTTAATATTAAAATCTGAACTGAATACGTTTTATAGCTGACGGGCATAAAAATTCTATTTTTGCTTTACATTCGTGTTTGAAGAAATTAAATATTCGCAAGAGAAGTTTTTCGCTGAGCCATTTCCCCAAGCTGAGGTTGCGCATTCTGTGTGCGTGTGTGTGTGCGTGTGTGTGCATGCCTGTGTGTGTTTGTGTGTGTTGTGTCGCTTTTGTTGAGCTTTTAAACAAAAATCAACAGAAGAACAGCAGAAGCCGCAGTGCTTAGCATTAGGCATACATAAAGGAATGTCAAGGGAGTGGGCGGGCGGCCCACGAGGAGGGTTGCTCGGAAGGGGAGGAGGAGGGAGGGGGGGGGGGTAGTCGCGTGTTTGTGCTTGTGCATCATTTGATTAACGTAATCGAATGACACGCCATATGCCAGTCATTCAGTCACTCAGTCAGCGAGTCGACCAGCTGAAAGAAGGGAAAACTCGCTGAGAGTCTGTCGAAAGGTGCGTGTGTGCCCCTGTGTGTGTGTCTGTGTCTGTGTGTGTGTTAAAGTGCGTGTATATTTCTTTTTGCCACTTTTGTTCGTCTGATAAACAATTGAGACACATATTCAGCAAGTGGGCGATGGGCGGGCGGGTTCGGGGCCTGCGACACATGTCGCAAAATCAATTTTCACCTTTTCACTTGATCAATTTCTTAACGGCAATGAAAAGTTTTTTTTTTTGTCTGCGCGCGCCCCTTTGCTACGATTGCGGCATGCCAAGCAGTCAGAGCGTGCGGCAGGAGAAGGAGAGGGGGGGCAAAGGTGAAAGGTGGGGCACAGGCAGTTGGAGCAGGCACAGATAGCATCATTTGCATGTGCACGCACACACACACACACACACGCACACACGCGCACACACATACGACCGGATGACGATGCTGTTGCTGGCGCGGGGTATGGCAGAGGGTGGTGGGTGGGGGGAGGGCGGCAAGACGCACGCACGCATTTGCCATGCCACGAGCCGTTAACAGTTAGTTGCAGCTTTCTCACTTTACGTCTCGTTGCGTCCCATTTAAAATTATGTTGAAAAGAAAGCAAGAAGTCAGACGGGCCGGGCCGGGCCTGGCCGAGAGGGGCTTGGAGACACACGGACATGGCCACGGATACGGATACGGATATGGACACGGATAGGGACACACACACACACACACACAGACATACGTGCGCGTCGTGTGACGCTGCATAAAGGCCGGAAGCAGCAAATTTTCATTTTATTTATTTTGTAAAGTGCTCGGGCAGAACGCCCACAATGCCGTTGCCACACCCCTTTTGGCTGGCTGCCCATGGCCCATCAGTTGCGCACAGTGGAGCAAAATCTTGATTTTCACATAGTTAGCTGAAATCATATGTTACAAATACATAACATAACAGCATACTGTAATTTTATGTAACAGCAAGGTGACAGGCAATCTTAAGAGAAGACGAGGGATGAGAGGGAGTTTACAAGCAAGGGAGAGAGAGATAGAGAGAGCGAGAGTGATATAGAGAGATAGAGAGAACGAGGGAGACAGTGAAAGAGAGAGAGAGAGAGAGAGAGAGAGAGAGAGAGAAAGAGAGAGAGAGAGAAAGAGACGAAGAGAGAGAAAATGAAAAAAACGGAGAGATAAATGAAAGAGAGAGTGCGAGGGAGAGTGAGAGAGACAGTGAGAGAGAGGATCAGAGGTATTAAAGGCATTGGAAAGTAGCCCAAGAAAAATAAGTTGAGGCGGGAGAGAAAGAGAGAGAGAGAGAAAGAGAGAGAGAGAGAGAGAGAGAGCGAGAGAAAGAGAGAGTGAGGGAGACAGACTGAGAGAGGGCAGGGCTATGTAAACTTCGAATGTTGTTAACATAAACTTAACACAAGCATTAACATTAACAGCGCATTTAACATTGCAATTATCATTAACATTTTTGTGTAGTTACAGCTATTTTATATTTTCGCATTTGAATTTGCACAATATGCTCCACTGTGCTGGCGCTTGCCAGATGTCTGCCGCCTGCCGCCTGCTGAACGTGTCATGGTCGTGTCACGCGCTGCAAGTGTGTGTTGTAGTTATTGTAGCAGTACCAGTAGCTGTGGCAGTAGCAGTAGCTGCGGCAGTAGCTGTGGCAGTAGCAGTAACTGTATCTGTCGCATCGCAGTTTGCTTCATTGGCTCAACATAATTGTTTCCTCTGCTCGTTGGATGTTGCAATTTACATGCCGAGCAAGTCAAGCGGACGGCGGACAGTCGAGTGTCCTTGCTGCTGAGGTCCTTCCTGTTGTTGCCTTAATCTTGGCTGGAACGTGTGCCCCACGTCGCGTCGACTGGCGACAAGCGATAATGACAATGTGTTCGGCTCTGTGCTGGCCAGCTACTAATTGATTGAGCAGCCGCTGTCATTGGCACTGATTGACTGATTCACTGATTGAATGATTGACTGATTGACTGACGGCAGCTGCAACGTTTATTGCATATTACGCAGTCCGAGCGCCCAACAACATGGCTCTAAAATTAGTTCGTTCTCGTTGGGGGCGGGCTTGATGTTCAGGAAATGGACACACACACATACACACACACACACGCACACAGACAAGCTGGCTTAAGCGCCTTTGATGGCGCAACAAAAGCATATTTAACCAGCAACAGCAACAACAACAACGGCTGAAATTGATGCGTTCGCATCTTTTGTTGCATACTTCGCGGCGCCCGCTTTGTAATGAACTGTAAAACAATTAAATGACATTCTATGACATTGTGCCGCATGCCGCATGCCACGACAGCAGCTGCAGCTGCATTTAAGTGCTTTAATTTAAATGCCACCTTTTGAGTCATGGAAATAATCTACCTCAAAAGAGCAGCACCTATTTATGGAAGATATTGATCTTCTTTCTTTTATTTATATTTTTCTCTTTAGGCTTTTTTATCAGAAAAAACTAAGTTTCTTTTGGTAAAAGAAGAATAGGTTTAACATAAATTTAATAATTAATTTTTTTATTTATACATTTGTTTAATAAAAATATATTAACACAATAATAAGTTACGTATACACAAGTGAATAAAAATTTCACAAATGCAAATTCACATATTATTTTGTTATTTATATATATATATTTTATTTTTTACTATTAGCCTTATACACATTAACATTTAAACTGTTTTCGACTTATAAATATTTCTTTCGATTAACGTAGAAAAAAAACTCCTTAAACTGAATTACCCAGAGACATGAAAACACACACATATGTAGATTAAGCAGCTTTGCTTAAACTCATTGTAATAGGTGGATTGAGTTTTAACCTCTGATTGGATTGGTGCACAGCTTGCAGCGCTCACACACACATACGCACAAACTGTAACATATGCTTAAATGTGTTGTATTAAGCAGACAAAAAGCAGACCAGCTCATGTACATGTACATGCTGGTCTGCTCTTCGTCTGCTCAAGTCTCCACTGGCATGGCGCTCTTCACTATCCTACTCTCCCAGCTGCTGATTTTGTGGTTCTCCCATTTGGAGAGTTAATATCAGTGTAAGCTATTGCGATCGCCGCTCGCCGCTGTCGCTTTACTTTTCGCTCTCAGCGATACAAAATGGCGGCATGTTAAGTGCTCTGCCTATGCATGTTGTTCTGTTATGTTAGCATAGGCGAGCGATGTTAAGTTGCATTATTCTGTTAATTTTTGTTTTTATTTAGTTTGTAAGCTTTAAACTGGCTCACGGAAATAATAATTATATATAATAGTAATTTTATATAGCTATAATTATTATTGATATTCTGTATTTCGAACAGAGCTTAACGAGGATTTAGCTAATGGACGTAATTGTAGACTTGTGTGCATGCAAATGCAATGTTTAATTATGTGCTCGTGCAACAAAAGTCTAGTAATTAGAATTGGAAAAACAAATTCATTGAACTATTTGAAACTAACACTACAAATTATATGCATTGAATGATTGTTTTCCTGCATTTGGTTGTAGTAAACAACGCATATATTATAAACTCGAATTCTGTCTGGAGCCAGCTCTGATGTTTAAGTAAACAAAACATACTTAAATTTTTCCTAAAAAATCAAACATTTGATAACTTATTCTGGCAACATGATTTTGTTGAAACATCTTCTGCTCTCAGTTGATAAATCGGGTAGTTCCTAGTTTTTATATTATCTAAAAATAAAGAGATAAAATATACAAATTATGGTAATTATGCTCATGTTATGGTCCTATAATGTTTCTGTTATGTTCAAGCTATGCTCTGCTATATTCATGTTATGTTCTTGATATATTCATGTTTTCTTCATGTTATATTCACGTTACGTTCGTGTTATGTTATGTTCATGTTATATTATGGTGCTCTCATAGCCGGTAGACTACTATGTTAAACGTATGCAAATTTTAATTATATATTGAGTTTTGCATAAAGGACATCGCATATTATTATTTATGAAGGAGCAGAGTCAAGGTAGGATACCTTATCATGCTAAGCTAAACAAAGCCATTAAAAATCTGCATCGAAAATGTTAAAGTGAAATGTTCAATGCAATATGTTAAAGAGTTTAAGCCAAGTTAAGTGCTTGTCTGTGCTAGCTGTGCATTCTAATTGAGTGCAAATTGCTTCTCTTTGCGGTTGACGGTTGTCAATTTAAATGATATTTAATATTAAATAGACATATTTATATGTAAATGCGACTCAGCCTGTTAGCAAAGAGTTCAAATTGACTAACTACGAGGCTGTTAAAAAGCACACAATTGAAGCCAACCAGCCGCTGGCTGTGTTCGGGCTTTGCCTGTTTCTGCTAGATGCCAAGATATCAAACGATGTGGCAGTATAACAAAAATGCCATTCTGGGCATAATATGTGGAGTGTCGGAAGTCGGAAGTGGAATTGAAATTGGAGTCAACTGGCAGGCGCACACACCACACACACACACACACACACACACTTACACACGGATACAGGTTTTTATATTGCGGAATCATGGATCTATGCATGCGACAGTCTGCCCGTATGTCAGTCACTCAATGGAGACGTTAACTCGCGACAGAATGGAAATGGAAATGGGAATGGGTTTTAAGTGAGGCTACCTGGCCAAGATGCAGGGGCAGGGGTAGGGGTAGGGTGTGTGCGTGTGTGTGTGTGTGAGTGCGGGGGCACTCACTGTCTGAGTTGTAGACGATTTCAACGATATTCGCCATTACAAATTCAATTACATGCTTAGCTACACTTTAGAGAAATTGAATTTTTATGTGCATTTATATTTAGTATATTTTTGCAACACTCCGAGCCCCGAACCCGTAACCCGTTGCCCGCTGCCCGTTGAATCCCAGTTAACCCCTTAGCACACGTACTTCAAACTCACATTTTGCTGGCAGTTTTAGTATTTGGGCTGCCGCCTGCTGTTGCGGCTGTCAGCCATTTTCATAGTCGCAGCCAGGCGACAGCGTAATCTACAGCAGCCAAGGAGCCGTAGCCATAGCTGGAGCCATAGCTGGAGCCAGAGCTGGAGTCGGAGCTGGAGTCGGAGCTGAGCAACTGCAGCTGTCGGGAGCTGGCGACTTTGCCTGCCAATTGAACTGGGCCGAGGCTAAACGAGCTGCCGAGCAGCTGCCAAGCATTACGGCTTCTGGCCCTCCCTTTTTTGGGTCAGTCGGGGACGGCGGGCGGGATCACATTAATTATGGCAACCGAGAACTGTGGCTACAGCTTTAAATATCATCGCCAGCAGACAGACAAGCTAACCGCAGTCGCATACGTGCATTTGTCCCTGCTCGGGCGCCTGGCAGCATGTCCCTGCTCGGGCGCCTGGCAACATGTCCCTGCTCGGGCGCCTGGCATTCGAAGCGTCACAAAGCAGCCTGGTAGCCTGGCAGCTGCCACCTGCAGCCAGCAGCTGCTGTCTCTTGACAAACAAAATTAGATTTCGGTTTTTGTGTGTACGTCAGCGAGCACCTAAAAAAAAAAAATAAACGAGAAACGAGGAGGAGGAATAAAATACTTGAGCACGATCCGCACACGCACCTTTCCTCCCACTTCGTTAATCAGCCCTTAATCAGGCAAAACCGGGTAGCTTCAGCTGCGTTTCTCTAGAGATTATTGCACGCTCTCTGCTGTCTCTGCTGCGTCTTTAATTTTAAGACAACAACAGCCAATACAATTGCAGCTTGCAAGCCGAACCCAGGCCCGAGCCGGAGCCCGAACCCAGACAACAATGGCCCAAAATTATTGCCAGCTCTGGCAGCTTCAATTAATTCTCGACTGTGCGGCATCCCGAAAACAAATAAGACAGCTAAAATACCCTGCAACAAGCTGCGAATGCGAGTGTGCTTCACTGTGCGGATACCCTAAAAACTAAGGTCAACTTTACGCTAGGGTTTCGAGACTTGATCTATTTTTGGCAGGGGCGTGGCATCAAGAGGGGGTCGATCTACATTCTTGCTGCTTGCTGGAAATTCAAATCGCAATCGCAGTTGAAATTTGTAGCTTCTATTTACAGCACATTTTAAAATTGAAATTCTCAGCTAGTCGAGGCTCCGCATACCCGGTTTAAGATTCTCCTTAAGTCCAGGGTATGGGAATTGCACTCAAATGGCTTTTATTATGGTTCTGAGGCGGACTTCTTTTTGACTTTTTCGCATAGCTCGTATACCCGATCTAAAGAAAGGGTATATGCAGTGTAAGATGTTTGCTCTCTTCTCGCCACGCACTCGCTCTCTTCCCCCCCTCTCTCTCTCTCACTCTCTCTCTTTTTCTCTGCAAGCTCCATTTGAAATTCCGACTGCTCTCTGCGTGTCCTTGCCGCCGTTTCAATTTGTAGCAGTTACTTTAAACAATTACCGAAACACACGAACGGGCTGCAGTTGCTTCACCCCTCCTCCCCCTCCCGTCACCCTTAGCACCGCCTACTTGCCCCCCTGCCTAACCCTAGTTAAGGCACTCGTTTTCCTTTGCCCTTTGCATTTACTTTTTCATTTACTTTTTCACATCTCTTTCTGTCTTTTTGCATTGCTTCAAATTTAATTTAATAATGTGTGTTGCATGTGTGTTTGTGCGTGTGTGTGTGTGTGCGTGTGTGTTAATCTGTATAATTTATGCGACAATTGATGCAAAAATGAATTTGCTGGTCAAAAAGAATGAAAGATGCGCATTGCCCCTCTCTCTATCTCCCCCTCCCTTTGTCCCTCTCTCGCTTACAGTCCCCCCTCCACCATCTCCCTTGCCACTTTCCCCCCTTCATCTGCAGACTTATGCTGCGGGCTGGAGCTGTCGCCTATTCCTCCCCTCCCCCAGCAGACAGAGGCTTTCTTTCACACAGCTTCCGCCTCAGCCTCCGTGTCAGCCCCCCCTGCCCCCCTTCTTCCGGTGCCATCTACCCTTTAACGTGGCATACAAATTGCACTCATTTTAGTTTCTCACGTTTGTTGCATGTTGTACATGACTGCAACGCGCACGCACACACACACACATACACACACACACACGCACATACACACACACACACACACACGCACACACAAACAGTTGCTGGTGTAGGCCTCGGCCTCTGCTTAGTTTCCCTAGTTTTTGGCCAGCTTCTCCCCTCCCCCTCTCGCACTTGCCACTTGCCACTTGCCCCGGCTTCGGCACCTTCTGTCGCCTGCGTTGGCATGCGACAAACGGAAATGTTGCTTTTATGCTTTAAATATGGCAACTTTGTGGTGTCGTCACACACGCACACACACACACACACACGCATCGCAACCCCTTCACAGTGGGCGAAATGCAAACGTTTGGTGAGACCTTATAAAAACTTTACAGTTCTGTTAATAACTGTTATTATTATGTAAATTGTTTTGTTACTGTTAATGTTAAGTAAGAGAATTTATTAACATATTTATGCAGCTGTTAAGGCGAGCTATAGAGCTGTTAAAAACAGAACCTATTAACATATTTTAGCAGCTGATAAGGCGAGCTATAGAGCTGTTAAATAACAGAATTTATTAACATATTTAAGCAGCTGTTAAGGCGAGCTATAGAGCTGGAATATACATACAGTGGATACTCTCTTGAGCGGACATCGATTGTCGTGTTGGTATTGTCCGCTCAAGAGGAGTATGTCCCGATTCTTAATGGCCTGTGGAAATGTCTTTACCCAAAAGTTGTGACCGCTTGGGCGAGTGCTCACTGTACTTATGACTGCTTCCAGTCACTTTCAATTGCTAGCAGCTGAATTTTGTGCGCAAATTTATATATTTGCGCCATGGTGACGTGTCGATTGCACATTCGGCTGGCCGGGCGTTGATTCTGTTGCTTCTAACTGTCTGTCTTCCTATGTGTGTGTGTGTGTGCCTGGGTGTGTGTATATTTGAGCGATCGACCATGAAGCCTTCATTATTGCATTTCAATTTCATGATTTTGCGGTTCTTTATGCTTGCTCCTTCACATTCACATTCACATTCACATTCACATTGAAACGCGACGCCGAACGGGAACGAATCCTGAATCGAGCATGCGGCATGCGGCATGTGGCATGCGGCTGGGGGCAGTTGCTGGTCTGCCATGGCTGCCATGTGCCATGTGCCATGTGTTTTGGCCTGGCCCAAACTGTTGTCGACACTTTCACAACATCAGAGCCAGCGCCAGAGCCAGAGCCATCAGCAGGCGTGGAAGGAGCAGCATTCGCCTCGGGTCTATGGGCATCTAGTGCCAGCTTAATGGGTGTGTCTGTCTGGGTCTGTGCGTGTGTGTGTGTGTGTGTGTGTGTCGCTGGTCGTTATCACGCATTTCCTGCCATTTGCATCAGCACATATCGACACATCGACTGCATCGACTGGCAGCTGGAGTCGTGAGTGAGACTCCAAGTTGGACTTGAACTGGCTTTTCCAGTTGGGATCTGGGGGATGGGTCTGAGTCTGAGTCCGAGTCCGGGTCTGGGTCTGGGTGTGGCAAGCCGATTGAGGCTTTTGGTTTCCTTTGGCTACACGTGTGGCAAAGCCAACACGACTTGACCAATTTGCCGTTTTGCGGTCATATCGGATGTTGAGCGAATTATGGGGCCAAAATGCCAGTGACCAGGCCTGTGTCCGTAAAGCCACACGACGTCTGATCCCTTCTTCCAGCAGCTGTCGGCGGTAACTGTAACTGGGGCACAAATGTAAACCAAAATGAACACCTGGCCTAGCTCTACCAATTGCCGGCAAATGGGTTTAGTTATGTAACCAGAAACTATACGAATGCCCTGTGACTGGACTCGAGAGCTAAACTCTCGAGCTCTCGGCAAATCGGAGCCGAAAAGCACGTCTAGTCCAAGTCAGTTTCGTAATTCGCACTGCTTTCCAATTGATTTTCTGTTTGATTTTCATTCGTTCAATCCCAAGCTCGGCTCTCTAGAGTTCTTTTCGTAATGCTCTTCAAACCTATCTCCAATTCAATCCAGCAATGCGAGAGATTTTGTCCAGGTAAACATTGAAAACCAAACATGTTAACTACATTTAAACCTTAAGACACAAATCGATAAGCAATCGATAAGTAACTGATAAGTCCAGTTGACATAATCGATTTGGGGTTCGCTTTTAGAAAGTTTTGGCTAAGCCATGTTTCAAGACAGATTTTATAAAACACACTCTTCTTATTATAGCTTTATGGAATGGAAATGGAAAAATGGAAGAGCATGCCGCATATTCCATTTATTGTTCTTCCATTCTTCCAGTTGGGGTTGCATTTCCTTTTTTTTAATACACAATAACTAGTTGAATGAATAGGTAAGCAAATATAAAAATGAGTGCTGAATTTGAGCCGGCGACTTCTCCCTTGTCAGTTCGACAATTTTTCGCTTTGAGCAGTCGTCTCTGTCAATTGCAGGCCAAGTTCGAGCCAAACGGAAGCCTCAGTAAAAGTTTTGGCTAGTCCTAGGCAGCCAGTCTGATATACCCATCAAGAATATTCCTTTCAAAAGGGTATTTTGTAGCTGAAGATATTTTCCAGTCCATAAAATATGGATTTCCTTTGCCAGCACAAAAAGCTGAATGATGTCTATGTAATTATTTACATACTGATTTATTTATTTATTAATGGTTGACAAGGCAAGCGTCAACCCCAAGTATTAAATACATAAGAATCGAAAAAATCAAAGGCTTAAAGCAACATGAAAAGCTTTTCCGAATACAACAATTTTAAATAACATCACCTACTCGACGAATGCATTTTATTTGCACGTTCGGCCCTTTTTTAAAGCTAATTTTGTCAGAGATTGACTGATTGACAAACTGATTGATTGATTGATTGACTGATTACCAACTAACTGATTGACTGATTACCTTACTGACTGATTGACTGATTCACAGACTGACTGAGTGACTGAGCGACTTACTAAGTGATTGACTAACTGATTGACTGACTTACTCGCTGACTGACTGATTGACTGAATGATTGACTGCCTGAGTGATTAACTACTTATTTGACTGACTGACTGACTGACAGGCCGACTGATGGACGGACTGACTGAGTGACTTACAGACGGACTGTCTGAATGATTGACTGACTGAGTGATTGACTGACAGACTGATTGACTGACTCGTTGATTGACTGATTGACTGTTTGACTGACTGACTGACTAGGAAGCTAAAATATTCACAGCTGTTAACTTATGTGATGAAGTTGCAAAAAACCTTTGAATGATACTTTATTGGCTTATAACCAATCGGCTTTTAAATCATTTTCGACAGATCTTTCTTCAAATTCATTTGAGATGTGTTTTTATATATTTTGAAGAATCCAAGCTGGAAAACGGGAATTGGTTTGCTTCAAGCTTACTTTCAAAGCCCTCAATAAGAACCTATTTTGGAAACTGTTGTGGATTGACGGACAATGTTTGTTTGGAACTAATCGCAAAATCAAAGCCTTCTTAGATAATAAAATGATGAGCAGACTTATTGCTAACAAATCTAGTTTTAAGCGAGTCTTGGCTATATAATTCTCTATATATTCAAGCCAAGCTGAGCCATTGCGAGCTCTTCTTTAATTGTTAACAAAATCTGAATTGGCAGGATAAATAATTATGTTTATCAAAAGAAAGGGTATTTAGGAGCTCCACTTGAGCTCAGACAGAGCTAGGATATTTGCCGTTGATCTGTTTCAATAAAGTTGCCAGTTGCCTGGCTTAAAGCGAGAATCGTGAGATAAGTTAAGATTGATTGAGACGTGTCTCAGTGCCAGCTACTGCTGGGTCGGACATGGGGAACGGACAGGGGAACGGACAGGGGGGCGGACAAGGGAACGGACAGGGGGACGGACAGGGGGACGGACAGGGGGACGGACAGGGGGACGGACAGGGGGACGGACAGGGGGACGGACAGGGGAACGGACAGGGGGACGGACAGGGGATCGGACGGACTGTAATTAAATGCTGTCGAGCTTTAATAGTTGAATTTGGTGAAGGGGCAGGTGTAAAATGCGCTCAAGCTCTAAGCTGCTGGGGTAACATTTTTAAAAAATCTTTTTTATTTTTTATATAAATTGAATAACAGACGTGTGTGTGTGCGAGTGTGTGTGTGCGAGTGTGTATGTGAATGCAACATTTAAAAAATGCAGCTAAATAAAAGTTGCTGTTGAATATGCTGCAAAGCTAAATAGTGAATAAAATCAAAATAAAAACTCATTTATCAGTTGACACACACATACACACACACACACATCTACACACACACACAGACACACACACAGACAGGGACGTGTGCTGGCTGGCGGATTGGCTGCAGCATCGATATGCGAAGTGGACAAATCTGTGAGTCGGCCAAGGGAAAAGGTCACAAAAGCAGGTTAAGCTGCTTTTTAAATAATACGCACAACACATTAATACACACAACAACACACACACACACATACACCTACAGACACACACAGGGCAGTCTGTTAGCCGCTGCCACGTGCTGTCGGTGTCGCATGCGGGCAACGACTGAGCCCGAAGCCACATTCCGGTGTGGCACGAGTGCGACTCGTCTGCGTTCGTGCCACACGAGCGAACAGCACGACAACAGCACGACAGCTCGGCTGCTGTGCGTGTGTGTAGGTGTGTGTGTGCCTGTGTGTGTGTGTGTGTGTGTGTGTGGCGACAAGAGCAACATCGTAGCGTAATCCGTTCGCTTGGATTTTTTGAATTAGTTGCGTGTGGTAGCTTGTTGACATCAGTACCGGGCACCGGATGCGGATGCCAAACTAAAACAGAAACACGTGCGTGTCAACCAACACCAACAACCAGCAGCAACAACCAGCAGCAACAACCAACAGCAACAGTCAGCAGCAGCAACATTTATTTTGGGCAACTGCAATTGAAGGCAAGTTCTGGCCAGGCTTTGGCTAATTGTTAGCTGCCCAATTGCTGGCCACAAACAGTTGCTGCTGCTGCTGCAGTGCATGTTGCTGCTGCTGCTGCTGCATGTTGCTGCTGTGCATAAATCTAGTTTTCTTTTTGTTTTTTTTTGGCTGTTGCTCTTTTGTGCCACGTGGCATGTGGCATGTGGCATGTGTGCATCGAGTGATTTTTGCCAGCTGATTGGCCACTTTGTCAGCCGGCGGCAACAGTTGCTGCTGCTGCTGCGACGGCGGCAACAGTTGCTGCTGCAGTTTGCACTTTTTGCGGTTGCCGTCGGTTGCCGCATTTAGCTAGTTTTGCTGCGGCTTGCCGACCAATTTGACTGCCAAAGCAACAACAACAACAACAACAACGCGTGCAATAATATAAATATTAACAACAACTTTTTTTTTTTGTCTGCCTCTTCGCAGTAATTACGCGTAATTAGCAGCTATCAAAAAGAGAAACGAATCGAAATAGCGGCAAATAAAATGATGAAAGTGTAAAAAAAAAGTGCTGCAGTTTTGTTCGCCAGTGTGTGCGTGTGTGTGTGCGTGCGTGTGTGTGTGTGTGTGTGCTGTGGCACGCACCACCAAACAGCCGGCCGTCAAATTGCCAGGTCTCAGTTGCAACCAGTTGCAAGCAGCCGCGAGTGTCCAATGCGGCGCACAGGTGAGTGCAATTCCTGCAACGGAAAGTGTGTAGTTCGCTACGGTTTAAGTGGTGTGCCGGAGTGCCGCCTGTCCGTCCCGGTGTCCCGCCACGTTTAAGTGCCGCATCGAGTTGCCCCACTCGGAGCCGCACTCGAGCTGAACTCAACTCAACTTCAGCTTCGAGCTTCGAGCACCAATGAGTAGGCCACAAAGTTGGCTCCTGTCTGTCTGTCTAACTGGCTGCCTTCTAGACCATAAAACGAGTCCACTTCAAGTCCTGCCTAGCATTTGTTGCCCCCTTGCCCCTTCCCTCTCCGTTTGTGCTTGGCCAATCGAAATTTAACTGAGATTTAAACGAGCTCCCCGCGTGAACATACTTTTCTGTTCTCAAAACGATTTTCGTGCTTGTTGACATTTTGATCGGGATTCGAATGCTGCTCGCTTTTAGGCAGCCAACAATCTTTGTTTCTTTCTATCTATATTTCTAGCAAATTATTACGTATACGCCACGTGATTTGATCTGTGCAAAGAAACATTTGCTGGCAGATCAAAATGTTTAGACAACAAAATATTACGTATCCGCCGCGTCTTCTCATTCAATTGAACTTCTGTCACAATCTGCTTTTCAGAAAACAATTCTTTTTTGGGAATAAGTTGTGGGCACTTTTTCCTTTCCTTTTCGAATAGCAAATAGCGTATACGCCCCGTTGTTCATTCGGGCAACAGAAACTATCTTTAGAACTTAAGAGATCTTCTCTCAATATTGAGAAACCCTTTCGGTTTCTCCGAATTAGCTGTCATTATAGAAATTGTACGTTATGCTCTTCTTTTTATTTCTTTTCCGAATTAAATTTCTTGACATTTTCTTTTACGAAAATAAATATTAAGTATGCGCCCTGTTGTTAAATAAGGGCAGAAGAGCACAAATATTGAAACAGATTCTGGCAAGTTAATGAAATATTCTTAAAATTGCATTTCTTGGAATTTGTTTTTTTTTTCTTTTTTTATTTAAGCACAATATAACGCATCCGCCCCGTGATCTGATATAGAGAAAAAGTACGCTGGAAAAAAGTAGAATGGATAAAAAAAAATCCTCTCATTTTCTTTTATGAAACTTAATTTAAAGTATTTGTTGTTGTCGTTCCTTACGGAAAGTCAACAATAAGACATATCCAAGCCGAGATTGAATGTAAAACAAAAAATTGCCTGGATTAGATTCTTTCGAATGATGCAAATTGATTTTTCAAGTTGAATTTCTTGGCATTATAATGCCGTATATTCCGAGCTTTGACGAACTTTCTTGGCTCTCTTTTTAAGAAAATTTAATTTTGCATCGAGTGGCAAAAGATTCGATTATTTTCAATTGAGTTAACTTATCTTTCGGCTTCTTTGCATGCCAAATATTACGAATTGAACGTCTACGTATATGAATAAAAAAAAAAAGGAAGCCTTTCTTTTGGTTTTGCGAATTCAAACATTTCATTCAATATTTCATACATTTTCTCGAGCGCATTTCGTTTTGATGACAAACTCGCCTAAAGACACAAGTTCTTCACAATTTGCCCAAAATTGTGCCGAAACTTCTAGTAGATTCTGATTTTCGAATATTAATGCATTTCTGAATAAGTTTTCACAACTCTTTGTTCCTTTTTATACCCTGAACCCATTAAAAATGGCTAAAAAGGGTATATTGTATTTGTGCAAAGTGCAAATGTATGTAACAGGCAGAAGGAAGCATCTCCGACCCCATAAGGTGTATATATTCTTGATCAGCATCAATAGCCGAGTCGACCTAGCCATGTCCGTCTGTTCGTCCGACCGTCCGTTCGTCTGTCCGTCCGTCTCTCCGTCCGTCTGTCCGTCTGTCCGTATGCATGAACGCAAGGATCTCAGAACCTAAAAGAGCTAGAGACTTGAAATTTTAGCCGTAGTTTCTCCTTGTGCCCGCGCAGATCGAGATCGAAATCGAAATTCTGTTTTTTGAGCAAGCCACCAAACTTGACATGTAGCTTCTAGCATAGTATATATATCTGCATTTGGTGTTGAAAGAAGAGGGTTCAGGCAGAGTATCCCCTAGTTGTTAGTTAGTTAGTTGTTAGTTGTTTTAATTGTTTTGTTCAAAAGAAACTATCTTCAGATCATTTTCTACCTTTTAATCATTTTCTTCGATTTCTGCTAACAAAGTTCGCATTTAAAGCGATTTTTGCTTCTGTAAAATATAACGTATACGCCGCATTGTTCAACTTTGCGGAAGCAAACTTTCTTTGAATACTGAAAAACCTTTTCGGTTTCTCGGAAATGGCTAGCATTATTAAAATTTGCATACTATGCTTTGTCGCAGGCGATTCTGATTGACATTTGGCATTAATTTTAAGAACTCAAGTTCTTGCAAAATTTTCTCAAAGGTTCTTTGATTTTTCTGCTTAGTCACGTTTTGATCTCTTGGCCTTGTTGTAGTTCAATATCTTGCACCTAATTGACATGGCGGAAAAACTCTTTCTTGAGAATTCTTTTTGAATTAATCTCATTTAAGCTTCTGTAGTAAAATATTACGTATCCGCCCCGGGGTAAAAAATCTTTAGTATGTAAGTGCACGACATTTGATTCAAAATTAGTTAAAACAGTGCACAAAAATTCAATTTCGACTTTTTTGTACATCTTATTGAAAGTCTTCTGTACTTTTGCAACAAGTTTTTCCGAAGAGCTCTTCACAACTTCTCGGACTCAAAACTGCGCCAATTTGTCGTGAATCGAACAGTTATGAGAAAATATTAAAAAATAAAAATACTCTTAAAAAATTTTGAGCTTTCTGCTGTGTTAATATTTAACGCAGTCCACAAAACAGATTCGGATTATTCTGTACATTTTACTCAAAATCAAACTTTTCCATTAAAGCTCTTCACAAGTTTTCTTTGTAAAAACTGGTTTTTCTGCTCCTCAATAAATTTCTAGTGAATTGAATATTTATTAACTTCTACATTTTAATTTACTTCATTGGAAAAAACCAACTCAATTCTTGGATATTGCTTAAAGGCAAAATATTACGTATACGCTCCATTATGCAATAAATTTGAACTCTTTGCAGTTATTTTTGGGCAATTTTGGATTTCAACTTGTAAAGTCCATTTCCAATAACGAAATAAACAAACTTGGCATTAAACCAGCTGCGTATGTGATATACATATATTCATGTCAAGTTTCTCACTTCTCGGCATTTGAGTTTTATGTTGAATGCGCTTTCGACACGGTCCCAATTAATTGAAATCGAATTCTGGCCTTCTTTTCGGCGCCGAGCTTTAATTTGTAGCTGAAGTAAATAAAAATGTTGTACAGATATTTTATTTGCTTTTATTGAGAATGCGATTCAAACAGATTGAAAGCTGGTCGATTTTTGTGCAAATTCTCCTGGCGCATTAAACTAAACTAATGTTGAATGTGCTCAAAGGCTTGCCACGCCCTTTTGGGCGGAGAGCCGAACTCTGGAAATTGATGAGCCCAGCTTTCAATAATATGCAATAATAATAATGATATTAATTTCAATATTCGCTTTTCTCAATTAGCGCAAAAGCAGATATTTATCAAATGTCAAAAAGCAAAACATGGGGAAATATTTGAAAAAAACAATGAAGAAATCAAGAACATTTTTGGAACATCTTTTTGGGAACTTGCTTCAAGCTTTGCTTTGGTTTTTGGGAGAGACTTAAGGCCAACAGATTTTGATAAGACTCAGACTTGAACTGGGGAAACGGTCCAATTAAACTGCACAAGGTTTTCATGCCACATTCTCTTTGGAGCCCAACATTTGAAGACTTTAACTCAATTGCTAATCGTGCAGTTGCTTTGACTCCTGCTTCTGCTGCGGCTCCTCCGTGAGCCGTGAGTTCAGCTCCTCCAGATCCTCGTCGTCCTCGCTGCACATGAGCAGCGCATAAGTGTGCTCAATGGTGGCACCGATATCCGCTGCCTCCTCATCCTCATCCTCCACCTCCACCTCCTCCTCCACCTCCACCTCTTCATCCTCCAGCTGCTCCCTCTCCTCCTCCTGCTCCAGCTCCTCCCTCTCCTCTTCCGCCTCCAGCTCCTCATCCTCCGCCTTCTCCTTCTTCTCCCGCTTCCCCACCTTCTTATTATCTTCCTTCTCCTCATCCTCCTCGTCATCCTCCCCGCTTTCCGTGTCCGACTCGTGCTCGCAGCAAAGCATCTCGTGCGCGAGCAACGCAATGGACTCATCGCTCATCGATTCGATACCCACATCGCTGTCCACATCGGAGTCGCCACTAAGTGGACTATATTTGTACTCCAGCGGCTGCCTTCGCTCCCGCTGCTGCTCCCGCTGCTGCTCCAGCTGCTGCTCCATGGTGCAGATATCATTTGGTTTCGATTTGGAGGCGAGTTCAATGTCTTCGCTTTCGCTGCTCTGCTCGCTGCCGGCTGCTCGGGCCAGCTGTGACGCCGCCTCGAGCGACTCCAGCCTGGCATTGTCCAGCGCCATCTAAACAAATCCTTTCTCTCTCTCTCTGTGCGAGTGTGTGTGTGCGTGTATGTGTGTGATCTAGTTTGGGAATCTGGTTGCCCAACGAATCCGACAAGTATTCCAAATGTTCGCCTATGTATCCTATGTGTCCTATGTGTGCGTCACGTAGTGCTCCCAGTTACCATTTGCCCCTTGTTCCCTTTCCCTTGACCATTTCCCTGGGCGAATTAAATTTTATAGCAACTGCATTCGCATTCGCCGTCGCCGTTGCCGTCGCATTCGCATTGCGGCTTTAAGAGGCGTCACCAGACGTTGGCCAAAACATGGCAATTGGCAGCTAGCACGACCGAAAGGACCACAGGCCAACTCCAGCAGCGACTGTTGCCTCTGACCCACCTGACACGCCCCCCAATTCCCGCTCAGTCATGAGCCGAGACGGAGTCTAACACACACACACACACTCACACACACACAGCGGGCAGCTGCATTTGGTGTAACGAGCACATTTCTTTAGCTGCAACAAATAAAACAAATTTAAGTCCAACACGACATGCGAGTGCCAGACGCTGAGATACCCTGGAAATCATTGTGATTGTCAACTTATTAAGTTATTATTTTACTATTTTTTCTGCCTCAACACAACAACATTTCATGCACTAAGAATTGCTTGTAATAATATATGAATTAACTAAAGTGTACCCTGTAATAAGTGAAAGCAAGAGTTGCCCACAAGCAGCTACCCTGTACTCAGGCTTAACGAGGCGCCCAAATTCTCATCTGAAAACTTGGATTTTGCAGTGCATTTGAGTTTAAAGTGCATTAAAATGCATCCAAGTTTATTATATAACATACCCTGTAATAAGTGAAAGCAAGAGTTGCCAACAAGCACATACCCTGTACTCAGGCTTAAACTCAGGCTGTGACAGGAGAAAGATCCGATTCGGAAGTTTTGTGGAATTGGGAATGTGTTTTAGCTGACGAAAAGAGTTGATAAGTTCAAGCAGTGTGTGCGGCCCGGCTATGAACGCCGCTGTCTGTTATTTGCATTTTACAGGGTATTAGCTGGCGCTTGCCGCATCAAGCATTCGACTGCAGCTGCCGCTTATCATAGCGTCCACTGCGTCCACTACTTATCATTCTCATCTGGTCGGCTTTTGACCCCAGGGCGCGTTGCATGCACCACGCCCCCCTCTCCCGCCAAGCACCCCCTTTACCCCTCACTAGCACTGGCTCCTGGCTCCTGGCTCTAGCTCTGTGCGCTGCACCGCAATTTCATTTTCGGCTCTGGCAGCGCCCGTTTAGCATTTGGCATTTTGGCATTCTTTATGCTGTCCCAAGCCTTCCGGTTTTATACCCGTCCCCCGTAACCCCTCCTGCCCCTGCCACGCCCACGACCCAGTCGTCCATTTGCAGTTCAGTTTTCATTGTGTCGCATAACCTAACAGCCCCCCCCCCCCCCCCCTCTCTCCACACACACGCACACACACACACACACACACTGATCATAATAAGCCACAACCTCTCCTCCTCTCCCTCTCCCTTTCTCTCTCTCTCTCTAATTACACACCAAATTTACTACAAACGAGCAATAAAAATCATTGAAGCAAAATCTCTGCGCTAACCACGTAACCAGGCAGCACCCTCCCACCCCACACTTATGCTACCCCCTCCACCACACAAACCCTTTTGCCGTTTAAATGCAAATGCTTTTTTCTCACGCACACACACACAAAAAACATTAACAACAATGACAATAAATGAAGAACATTAACGCTAAGCGTTTCCCAGCACTTCCCTTCTTTTTTTTTTGCATTTCAGTTTCCATTCCAGTTTCAGCCTTTTAATCAACTGCCACGCCCACAAGCCCCAGCCAGCCTCCCGTCAACCGTTGTCGTTGTCGTTGTCGCTGTATCTCTCGCCATTCAATGAAATAACATTTAAACAATTACACAAAGCAAAAAAAGTGCTCAAAGGCGCAAAAAGCGCCACGTTCGCAGCCGCAAGAGCCTCGTGCACTGAGCGAAAAAAGGGGCCCGGTTGCTTCTCTCCCAGCATGTGCCACAGCCTTAAGCCGTGCAGTTCTTATGAGATGATGCGACAGTTATTGCAGCTGTTTTAGCAATTTCATTTCATGACTTAGCTCAAATTGCAAATCGCATTTTTGCCTTGTTTCTCCCAGTGCAGATACACTTCTACTTTAGCTGCAGCTCATGCCTAATGAACTTGTGACAAATACTCGCCATTGCGATTAGCTAAACGCAGCTCGAAAGAGTTTTTGTGAAGCCGAATATTAAATACTCTTGCGACGTCCAGAAGTCATAAAGTGTGGCCCGATCGTGAGCTTGAGAGTAAAGCTCGTTGCGATAACGACCCGAAGTATTTATTTCGGTCAGTCAATCTGTCAGTCAGTCAGTCAGTCAATCAATCTGTCAGACATTCAGTCAGTCAATTTGTCAGTCAATCAATCTGTCAGTCAATCAATCTGTCAGTCAGTCAGTCGGCCAATCAGTCAATCAGTCAATCAGCAGTCAGTCAGTCAGTCTGTCAATCAGACAGTCACTCAGTCAATCTGTTACACAATCAATCCGTCAGTCAGTCAATCAGACTGTCATTCAGTCAGTCAATCAGTTAATCAGTCAGTCAATCAGTTTTATACATGGAGATATTAACATTATGGAACTTTCCATATTAAAATGCTTGAATTGTAAAACATCAAAATAATTTCAATCAAAAGTATTTGTAAAAGTAAATAAAAATGTATCCAAATAAATAAAATTAAAAACTTCTTTCTGCTATTTGCCTAACCGATATTAATTGCAAATTTTTTTTTTTCTTCTTGCCGTGTTCGGTTCAAATTGAAGCTCGAGGCGCAAATAATATTTAAATATAATAAAAAATATTTTAAGCAGAATTTGGACAAAATATTCAAATATATAGATGTTTGTTGATAGTAACAATAAATGTCACTCTTCTATTTTCGCAGCATTTGAAGTTTATTTACTTTAAGGCAGAAAGTCAGAATATCTGCGGCACACCGAAGACTTAATACCCTTCAGGACATTTGCCTCTGGTAGAGTTTGAGAGAATATTTTGTCATGCCTGCTGTTCAATCAATCTCCCCTATATGATATAGTGTGTCGATCCGAAAAGCAGAGAAACAAACAGACTGGGCATACCCTAACTTATCCGTAGCTCGAGCTGTATCTGTTAGCTTGGCATGCCCAAACTTGGCATACCCCAACTAAGCCGTTGATGTGTCTACCAGCTTGATATACCCTATCGCGGCATACCCTAACTTAGTTCTAGCTTTATGTGTTCCTATATCATAGCATACCATAACTTTGGCATACTCTAACTTTGGCATACCCTAACCTGGCATATCAATAATTGCCATACCCTAACTTAGCTATAGCTGCATCTGTGCTTATAGCTTGGTATACCCTAACTTTGGCTTACCCTAAAAGTTATTTGCCGGTGCCCGCTTCGCATTTGGTTTTCATGCGCTGCCACAAGAACTCGCTAATAAATAAACGAGCATTATTATGAAGCCATTTTCCAGCACATCCCCCGCTCACCCCTTCCCTCTGCTTCCCCTCTCCAGGCAGGCGTCGAGCTACCCAACGTAAAAATGTAAAAATATCATTTTAATGAATTTGTTTAGCCGGGCAAAAGTCAACGTTGTGCCTCGACCCTCGACCCTCTGCCTGCTGCTGCGGCACGTATAACCCTTGCTCCGCGGAGTATATTATTTGATGTTTTACTGTCTGCCCCTCTTAACCCCCTCCTCAGACCCCTCCATGCTCGCCTGTCTGTCTGTCTGTTTGTCTGTTTGTTCAACTTGCGGAGTTACTTCAGTTAAACTGCCGCTGCGAGTGGCGCAAATTTTACGCGACATAATCGTAATATGATTATCGTGCCACATAATCTCCACTTGCTGCCCCGACTACAAGCATTATGCCACGCCCCCCCGTCCCTTTGCCACTAGCCTCTGCCAGCCCAGCCATGCCCTAAGTCAGGCTCTGCCCTTGCCACGGAGCGTGTTCTCTCTGTCTCTCCCTGTGTGTCTGTGTGTGTGTGTGTGTGTGCGTGTGTGTGCGTGTGTGTGAGCGGGTGTGTGTGTGTGTGTATGGTTATGTGTTAAATAACTTCCTTCCGCTTCCGCCGCTTGACAGTTGCAGCAATCCCAACCTCCTCCTCCTCTCCACCACATACCTCCCCCCTCTCCAAACCCCTCCCCCCACCACGACCAGCAGCAGCTTTTGCCCTAGTCCTGCACATATATCCGTTTCCGGCGCAGCCAAATGACACCGCAAAAATTGCCGCCCCCCCAAAAATCTCATATCATCATTTACGCAGTCATTTTTTGGCCAAGCCCAGGCTGCCCAGCTAAACACCCCACACCCCGTGCCCAACCCCCCGGCCCGCCTCGCCTCGCACTATTCACAGTCAGTTGGTGAGAGCGTGCCCCAAACCATCCTGCCCCCCACCTTGCTGCTCGAGCTCCAATTGACATGATAAACAAAGCCAGCCAGCTTGCAACTCATGCGAGTCGAGAGCTTGCAACTCGACGCCGCGTGGCGTGGCACGTAGAGCATGTCCTTGCCGAACGCCCAGCCTGCCCATCCTGCCCATCGGCGGCCCTTTGCCCTTTTGCGCCCTGCCGCGTCGCGAGAGTGTGTCCTTATTTTAATCTCAACACAAGTTAACGGCATTGTTGGCAGCGCCGTGAGCTCTGCTTTTCTGCACATCAACATATAATGCGGTCCCCGCCCCGGCCCCCAGCCCCTGTCCTACAGTTGTGGCAACAAATCCAGCCTAGTGGGAGGGAGGCGAAGGGGGGTGTGGCAGCCAGGCTTGAGGCTTCAGTTTGACATTCACTTCATTCATCTAACATTTACGTCTCTATGCCAGCCCAACCCCCCCCCCTTCCCCCTCCCCCGCACACCCTCCTTCTGTTCGTGCTCCGCTTCATCATTAGCAGTTAGTCGCAGTCGCCGTCGGCGTCGCTGTCGGCGTCGCTGTCGGCGTCGCTGTCAGCGTCACAGTCGTCTGTCAGTGCTGCCGTTCATAATGTTATGATGGCTAAAAGCTAATTGCGTTTGTCTGTCTCTCTCTCCCCCGCTCTCTCTCCCTCTCTCTTAATGTGTGTGTGACATTTGCTTTGCTGCTGCGCGTATCCTTGATGTTCTCCGAGGCGGAGGGGACGGGGTCCTGGGCGCATTAAGTGTCACCGAGTGCGTGATCCTTGTAAGCCGTATAGTTACACATGTTTTTATGGCCCTTTTTGTTGCTGCTGCCTCTGCCTCTGCCTCAGCCTCTGCTGCTTCTTACAGCCTCATCATTTGCTTTGTTTTTTTGCCAACGTCATTGCACAGCCCCGCCTCCGACGCCGCCCTCCTTCCCTCCCGCAGCCGCTGGCATGAGAAATCTGAGGGATTTTGGAATTGAAATTTGGCTTCTGCTGCGGCTGCAAATTGAAATTAATATCTCTGGTAGCGCAGACTTTGATTCTGGCAGCAGGAGTTCAGCAAACGAACTAGTTCGCAATCGAAACCTTCAGCCCAAAAACCGAATTATGTTTCTTTTCTTTCGAAACTGATTCGGTTCCAACTGAAAAGCAAAGCGCACAAATTTAAAGCTAGAAACTGTATGCAGAAATGTGGCACATCTTCAGCTGGTTTGCAGCGTGAACTGAACCAGCGACTATTCTTTTCTTACACCAAATTCATTAATTGCCTTATATTTTAAATAGTTTTCAATTATGAGATGTTGGGAACTTCATGATGCGAGCTTTGGCCTAGCCTAGTCTTAGCCAGGGCTGCAAAACGAATTTGAACTGAACCGGTTCGGAACTGGAACTACTAAATACTATTTTCAACATTTTCTTGCTGTGTCTCTCCAATAGCCTGCAACATGCCCGAACTATTTAAGAGCTTTTAGCTTAAAATTGGGCAGCTTACTTTTAATTGGCCTCTGGCCCTTGGCTTAGGCAGGACAACATCCGTGTAACTGGGACATTTCATTTGCTCAATTGTGAATGTCAAACGAATCAGAAAATATTCTCAATTGAAATACTTGAACCGAAAAACCATAGCAATGCCGAGCTTAAAGCAATTACACCGCAAAATATATGTAGCATACTTTTTTGCGGACAAAAAAGGCAGTTTTCTCAATTCTTGAGTTTTGTTTGCAACATTTTTGTTAAGAAATAATTTGTGTGCCAAGAAGCCTTATCGAAATATCGCATAAGCCACTTATACACGTTTGTTCACTTTATGTCCATCTGTTTGATTGACTGACTGACCGACTGACTGATTGACTAACTAACCAACTAATTGACTGTCTGAGAGAATAATTGACCGACTGAGTAATTGATTAGTTGATTGACTAACTGACTGATTGACCAACTAGCTGATGATTGACTATGCAATTGATTAAGTGAGTGACTGATTGAGTGACTGACTGATTCTGCCTAATTGTCAAGCTGAATAACTGATTGATTGATTGGCGAACATGCTGACCTTTTAATTGATTGACTTACCGACTGATTGACCAACCGGCTGATTGATTGACTGATTGATTATCTATTTGACTGATTAATTCCACGATGTACTGATTGTTTGTTCCACTAACTGAATGATTGACCCACTGACTCATTGATGATCTACGCATAGATCTAGAATGCTAACGTTAGCGTTAACGTTAACGTAGTTACCTGATGCGATGTAAAGCAAAAGGTAATTTGTGGCTTCAATCTTATATAAGAGCTCTTGAATAAAGTGAAGTGCACGCCTCGCAAAATTTGTTTCCAACTTTTTGGCTAATCATTCGATTAACTCTGAACTGATTTTCAAATATCTATGCAATATATAAGCGTGAGGACCCCTTGGATCTAAATTTGCTACAGCAAAGCAAAGGACTTGAAACGGGCAAGGTCGGGGAATGCCCGCCACATGTATATACACACATATATATACTTATATAGATCGGATCAAGCCTTTAACTTTTACCTTTTGGCTGGCGCTGCGTGCGACAAAACTTTGAATTTGCCGCAAATCGCATTCTGTTGGCAAACTATTTGCGGCAAACAAACTTTCGGCTGGATGAACTTTCGCCTTCAGCTTGCGATGTTATCCATGTGTGATATCCCGCTTATCCCTAATCAGCTAATCAGCCGTGCGAGCTGTTTGTCCTTGTGTGAAGCTCTTCACCTGTTGCCGTTGTTCTTGTTCTTGCTGTTGTTGCTGCTGTCTACTTATCAGTGACAAATCACCAAGTGAGTGACTGGGCTGACAGCGAGAAGTATCATCATTAAGCAGCAAACAAGCCCCCCAACAACATTTATCAATATCAGGCCAAAACAACGGCAACACGACAACTTGCCAAAATAAATAAGACAAGTCGAAATGTGTGTGTGCCCTGTGTGGGACCGAAGTGTTAATACCCTGTAATGCTGTAACAGGCTGTTAAGTAACTTAACATAGCCAACAGCTATTCAAGTCAAGTATTTTAAAGTGCTTCATAAATAAAAAACCCGGCTATGCCCGGACAAATAAATCGTAGTAGATCGTTTGCATAACAAAAGGATCAGGATCTAAAAAAAAATGCGGCTTTCTAGCTCTAACAGTTTGTGCAGTGCATTCTTCATCAATCAGTCCTTCAGTCAATCAGTCAATCAGTCAGTCAGCATAAGCTCTCCCTAATATATATATATATATATCTAGTATCGACCCTAACCTTTGTTAAAAGACTTCATTTGATTAGTTCGTCAATCATTTTCTACATCAAACGTACATCAGCTGTACATCAAAGCGCATAAATTCAGCTCTTTTTGTTTCACTTCTCGTTAAATGTACTTCAACAATTGGATTGCTTTGCGCTGTCTGTTGCATGCTCTGGCATGAAGTGTTTGTTTATACCCTTTTGTGGCCTTTGTGCGGTTACAGGGTATTTTTTGAACAGGCGATAAAACTGGCGAAGGCGTCGAAAACTTTGCCAAATTAAATCGCAGCATTTTTGCTGCTTGTCTACATGAGGCCAAACAACCCACACACACACACATACACACACACACATGCACACACGCACACACATGCACACACTCGTACACTCGCTTAAGAGTTGTTTGGCTTTTGTGTGTGTTTTTAGGTCTAACCGCAGCAACAATCTCTGAGCCACTCGACCGCCCGGGCTATATACAACTGCAGCCATCAGGCCACACAAACCTGACCCCTCCCCTCCCCTCCCACCCCAACTGCTCTCCCCGTTTAGCTTGTTGCCAGTGCCACAAAATCAAGGCAAATCGTATTAAATAACAGTTAATTACAAATACACACGACCCCAAAAAGCCGAGCCGAAAACGCGGCGTCGACATGAAGTCAGCCAAATAAATTTGCTCGCCAAGGAGCAGGACAACAAAGGAGGCGGCTCCAACCACGCCCCCAAGCCGTGTGTGTTTGTCTGTGTGCGTGTGTATGTTTGTGCTTATGAAAGTGTTTTTTGGGGGTTTATCTCTTATTTGTATCTGTATGGCTGGCCTGCCTTGGGGCTTGGTGCTTGGGGCTTGGTACTTGGGGCTTCTGGATTTTGGATTTTGGGTTTTTGGCTTTTTGTTGTGCCTGAGCGGGGGCGGGGTCTGTGTTGTAAATGCGAACGCACTGATAAGTGCTTGAGGTTGGCTAAATGCTTGAATTAATTAATGATATGCTCGAATGATTGATTATTGACAGCAAGTGGCCAAGCGACCGCCTCGCCCACCCCCTGCCCTCCCCTCCAACCGTTGAATTGATTAAATTATGCGCTCGACGTATCAAACAATTGCCACACACACACACACACACACACACACACACACATACACAGCACTGTCTGCTTGGGGAAAAAATCGCCAAATAAGCAAGAAGCCTCGCAATGCCCTTTGAACTTTAGCCAATAACTCAGGCTGGACAGATTTGGGACATGCATATAAAAAGCCATAAACACAATAACCAATGCCCCGAAAGCCAATGAAACATCACACACGCACACACATACTACCTCTCTCTCTCTCTCTCCCGCTTCCTTTCTCTCTCTCTCTCTCTCTCTCACTTTGACGGCGGCTTTTGATAGCTGGCATATGCAAAGCTATGCCAAGAAGCTGCCGTGCTTTATGTGCCGTTATACACTCTTCACACAGCTTTAACTCAAGCTCGCATGTGCCCAGTATCTCCCCCCCCCCCCCCTCCACCTACACGCTGCTTCATTCTCTCGTGCTTGACATGCGACACGCAGCAGCTTCTATTAAGCTACATATAACCCCATCACGTACACTGCAAGAAATACTGGACTCGATTATGTGAATACTTAATCTAATTTAATTTAAAATATATATATATTTGGATTATTATTTTTTAATTAGAGAATAATTCTCTCAGTGTAAGTTAAATTAAATACTTAATCAGATAGTTTTGAGTGTAAAGCGAAATTGATTAAAATTATCTGTGACATTAAAAAACCCAATTCCAGCCATTGGCTGTGGAAAAGCGTTGAAAAACTGTTCAAATTTTTTTTTGTTGCCATTAATTCATTTGAGTCGTCTGAGCGCTCAAAATCACTGCACTGGGTGGAACAAGGGTGGAAACTGTTCGAATTGCAGAAATAAGAACCTAAGCTCCAGCTGAATAATAGATTAATACATATCCCATAAATAGGAGAGCAACAGTTATTGTTTCTGCACACGAACAGAATCCTATTCGAAATATGCGTCAGCATCAATCAAAAGCTAGCATTTTGCTCGCAGTGTAAACGCTGTGAGCCAGAGCTAGACAAAGGCTGCTTTAAGGCGACTGCACGCACTTGGGAATTGCTGATGATGAGACAACGACGACAAAAAGCAACGAGTACAAGCACAGCGATGATGTCCTTGTCGTTTTCGATGCCATCGGAGATGGAGCTGGAAATGGAGATGGAGGTGGGGATGGTGTTGAAGCTGGCGTTACGTTGACGTTGACAGCCACAAATTTGGCAAGCCAAGGCCAGACAGCGAAACGGACAAACGACGGACAGACGGACAAACAGAGAGTCAGGCCGACAGAGACTGATAGACAGCGTCGTCTAAGCCTTGACGTTGCCCGCTGTCTGGGGCCAAGTGTAAATCTGTAGGCCAAAGTTGAACACATGTTTTATGTATTCGGTTTTATGAGACCGTCAACAGGCTGCTGTACACACTCACACACAGACACGTCAATTCCCCCACTCCCGAAATTGCGGCCAAGCCGACATCAGCTCAAAGATTTTGACTTTGTGCTTAGTTGCGGCTCATATTAACTTTGATAGAGCACAGACGAGCTCAAAGTTTTGCCCACGAGACTGGCACATATTTACAGGCGGCAATTCCCGCCAGTTCAGGTAATTGAAGGTTGTTGCTAGCCACACATACATATTTGTGTTGACTGGATTTTTGATTAACAACGCATCGCACGGCCGACTGACCAGGTGAACTCCGGCCTGCTCGATACTTAACCCAATGCACATCAACATTGCTTACAGTTCTTCTTCTTTGCCATTGGCTGCGCTCGTTAAAATGGCACTCATAATTTGATGGCTGCAGCACCAGAAGCGAGCGAAGGTTAGAGCGGGAGAGAGAGAGAGTGGGAAAAGTTGTGCTGTGTAGAGTTTTCGATCTGCGACTTAGGGTAGAGTGAGCGAGTGATATATGATATATGCATATTTAGTGCATGCCGACGGCCATCTTTAAAATGCAGCCTCAGCTGAGAAAGATGGTGGAGTGAGAGAGAGGGACGCAGTGCGGAGCACAGATCTGCCATCTCTGCAAGCTTGTTGACTACGCTTTCAAGAGGCCGACGGCCATCTTTAAGATGCAAACGCAGTTGGTTAAGGAATTGATTGCCGATCAGTGTGTCCAGCTTAGCCTTTTTGCAGCTCAGATCTGTTAAAAAAACCTTTAACCTTTTTCATATCAGAATAAATATAGTGACTGATATAGCCATGTCCCTCTGCGAAATCGTTTATAAACTCAGAAGTTTGTCGTCATGCCATTTACCAGTTACAACTATATAAATAGTCTTAAAGAAAAGCTAAAAATATTATTTCTCTTAAATCGAAGCATTTAAGCTGCCAAATAAATTTTTTAATATAATTGTTACGAATGAGGAAAAGTTATTCGAATGTGGCGAATCTTAATACTTTTGATACAAAACTAGGCCAAGAAATGAATAAGTGAATAAGTTTAAAATTGTTTTCTCTTTAAATTTCTAGACAGTTCCTTGTGACTGAAAAACGAGAGAAGAGAGAGAGAGAGAAAAGGGCTTTAAATAGGTGCGAAGTAAGTGCTGATGGCCAACTTTGATATGCTGCAAGGGATAAAACCTGCATAGCTGGCGACAAAGCTCACAGCTCACAGCTAGCCAGGTGAGCAGCTAACCTGCGCAGGTAATTGTGCTACAAATTTGTTGCCTATCAATGCATGGCATAGGCGACTGACCAGCTGAACTCCGAGCTGCATGCTTATCACACAATGCGCATCATCATTGCTCACAAATTCTGCTCTTGTTGTTGTTGTTGTTGTTGTTATTGTTGTTAACAAGGCTTTCATAATTTGATTAGCGACATAGGCACAGGCATTCGGCTGGAAAGATAAGCGAGCCACACACACACACACACTCGCACACTCGCACACATTTGCAAGCTTGGCAAGCGTCCAAAAGCGCAATTAAATCCAAGCTGTGATCAAGTGCAGCTGCAGCTGCAGCTGCTGATCATTAAACTGGCCAAGAGCCAACGGCCAACGGTTTACGGCCCTTGGTCCCGGGCCACGTTAATGAAGTGTCGGCCACATTGTTGCTGCTCGCTTAAAGAGCTCGACTCGTTTTTCAATTGCAACCACAAAACTTGCTCACTAATGCTCTCTAATTTAAGTCGGGCACGGGGCAGCCTTAGTCGGGCCCCTGCCCTGATTGACTGATGGGAGCAGCAGCAGCAGCAGCAGCAGGAGCAGGAACAGGAGCAGGGGCAGCCCCTCGGTGTGCGGTTTTCTAAATTATCTGCAGGGCCCGGGCCAAAGCGAGTGCCAGCCAGTGGTCAGTGGCACTTGGCTCTGCCAGTTTCTTGCCCGTCTGCGTGCAGGTGGCCAGGTACTTACAGGTGGCCACCGCCCGCTCCAGCAGACACATGTGCCCCTAGCCCCTAGCCCCTAGCACCTGGCTCAGTTGCCAGTCGCCAGTCGCCAGTTGGCAGCAATTGAATGTGGCTCGGCCAACCAACGACAAACGACACAAACGTCCAATCCTCCATCCTCCCGTTTACCGTTTACCGTTTTCCTTGTCCCGTGTCCCGTGTCCTTTGTCCCGTTTTGGCCCACGTTCTGGTTCTGGTTCAGGTTCTGGTTGTGGTTGCGGTCTTGTGCGCTGCGTGGCAAAAATAATTCCATTTGCTGGCTTCTTTCTTTGCTTATCCATTTAACGATATTTATTTGACTCGTGAAACCCGGACATTAACTTATGAGCTCGACGATATCTGATTGTGCCGCCCTCAAAAGTTGCCCAGCCTCCGATTGACAGTCCAATTGTCGTCGGGTTAAGTTTGTTAAACAGCAAATTCTTGAAAGTGTGCTTTTGATTTTGCCCGCGACTTCCGCCGACATTTGATATGCACGCAATTGCATATGCTCAAAGTCGGAACTGAAATTAAAACGCTTTTCGACGTGCTTGCAGCTTATTTGCTTTAAACTTGGCGAGCTAAACACATTTATAGCAAACAAATTTGCTGCCTTTAAAGAAGGGAACAAATTTTTCATAGCATTTTTAATTTCTCACATTTTGCACTTTTCTTTTTACGTTTTTCCTTAATTATAATATAAATTCGCAACTTTAATTGTCGCAAATTCAATCCCAGATCTTTCGCCCTTTTCGTCCAGATCCAGATCCTTATCCAATCAGTCGCAAAGCTCTTTCTTTGTGGCTGTGGCTCCGAAGATAGATAGGGTATTCAGGCTATTCAAGAGAATGCTTTCTAAACAATCGGCAACTGGCTATCCCTTAACTGATCTGCGATGACAACAAAAATGTGCCTCAAACTCTGTATATTCAGACACACAAAAACAGGAAGTATTAGGCCTGCAACACACAGACATTTTTTATACCCTTATCAAATTGTGTCATAGAGAGAATGGCGACATCTTCGACCCCAGTAAGTATATATGAATATCGTATATTCCAGATCAGCAACAACAGTCGAGTCCCTTCCTCAGTCTGTTACAATGCAAAACTTCTCTCTTAGTCAAAAAGCTCTCTCTGTTGCAGTAGAGTCTATGTGTCGGATCGAAGCTCTATATCATATAGCTGCTATAGGAACGAAAAGTAGATTCCTGTATGGAAACCCTTTTTTACTTTTGCAGCTCGATTAATTCATATGAGTCAAGTCTCATCGATATCACACACACACACACACATATTAAAGGTTTTTAAATGGCGAATTATTCTGCTTGACGCTGCGCTTAAGACAAATGCCAGCTAGGGTATTAAATTTCTCGACTTGCCGTCGATATCATTACATCTCGTCTGTTTTTTTCTTTCTTTAAATTTCATTTGGCCGTCTGCAAGTTTTGGGTTTCGTGCGCTCTAATTAATTAATTACCAGAGTCAAACCGAAAATTGTATAAAAACTAAGAAATAGGTCAGCAAATCGCATCAAATGGAATGTGTGAAATTTAATGCGTGTTATTCCACTAAATTAGTCAGTGAAAGGGCAGAAAGGATGTTTGTTGTATGCATCAAATATAAATATCCATCTACATATGTTTTCTGTTTGATAGCTGGCCATATAAATATTGCATTGTACTCGTGTAATGTTGAGCAATGTCTTAACGTTAAATCTATTTACTAATTGGCTATAATGTTGGCTTAAACGATGACACAGTCGAACGATAAGAAAGCTCTGCCCAGGCTGGGCAATGTCTGCAGGCTTCGACTGTGTTAATTCAATAGAATGTTGAGTAAAATTGATTGATTAGCTGCCCAAGTAGTCTCTCTCCCTCTCTCTCTCTCTCTCTCTCTCTGCCCCTCTCTCTCTCTCTCTCTCTCCCGCGCCCTGCTATCTGTGGCACATATCGCATGCAGTAAGCAACTCGACTGGCTGGCTGGTTGGCTGTTGCACTAAGCTGTTTTCTGGTGTCTGCTTTTGTTGCCACATTTGTGATTCCTTTTGCCAGCGCAGTTGTACTTGTTGGAGTTCTTCTTCTGCCACTTTTTGCTGTTGCTATTTGGCTGCTGTCTCCTGCTGCTGCTTTCACAATTGTCTGTGCATTATTTGAGCTTGTGCCGGCATTTGTTATTTAGCTTTTATCCCTTTAGATCAGGACGTAATGCGATTGTGTGAGGTACGCGTCGCAGCGCATCCTCATAGCTTCAGTTGCAGACACACACACACACAGCTACAGCGACTGACAGAGGGTTTTCCCAGTGGCTGGCAAGATGTCAGGCTGCGTGACAAAGATGGCCGTCAGCGTAAAACATACAAAAATACACGCATACGTTTTTAAGCTCTCTCTGTCTACCTCTGTGCCCCTTTCCTTCCGACAAAAATGACAGCAGATCAGCATAGCAGAACACCTCTCGCTCACTCTAAAGCTATTTACTGTCCATCAAGTGATGAGCGTGTTTAACAAAGATGGCTGCCAGCTCGCGGACCACACACAAATCTGCAAGCACTCTACACTAAGCACGGTCTCCACTCTCGTTCTCGCTCTCCTGCTGCTTTAACACACAGCAGATCAAAACTCTACACTCCGCACATTCTCTCCCACGCTCAGTCTCGCGCGCACTCCACCCAGCGGCCATCATGCCAAATGCATTACTTTATGAATGGCAGCCGATCGGCTCGACACACTTGCGCTCCCGCTCCCACTCCCGGTATACAACTTCGCAACGTTTATGCTTTAAACACGCGCTGGCTATACTGCTCTCTCTCTCTCTCACTCGCTTCAATTATATTGTTAGGTATTTATGCCTGTGCATATTTATTGTGTCTGCTGAGCCAAACATTTTGTTAACCTTTTCCCATCCCCCCCCCCCACGTCCACGGCATTGTAGGCTTCATTCATTCATTGTGTGTCTCTGTCCATGTCTGGCATTTTGCTTAGTCCTTTGCTCAGTGTTCAATTAAAAGCCAGTACGCAACGCAGCTGGACATCAGGTGCATGTTTGCCTGTTTGTCGTATTTTGGCTGCTTGCATATTTGATTTGTGCATTTAAACATTTCACCCCTACCACCCCCCACCCCTCAACACGTCCCTCGCCAACCGCCATTTGCAGCAGCAGCAGCAGCAACGCCTCATCGCAAATTCTCTTTAGAGCAATTTTAGTTATTATATTGCGATGGCTTTGTCCTTGTTGCTGTTGCTGTTGTCGTTTTTGCTGGCAGCTGCAACTTGACGTCCACCTTGCATTACTTATTTATTATTGAAGATTAACAAGCAGCTATTTTGGCCAAGCCAGCAGCAGCTGACAGCCAGCCAGCCAGCCAGCCAACCAGAACCAAGTGCCCAGGCTCAAAGCCAACATCAACATCAACGTCAGCGGCAATGCGGCCTTTGCCTTTTTGCCAGCCTGGACTTTTGGGCAGTTGGCTTAACAGCTAAGCACTGAGCTTGAGCAGAGGCTTTGAGCCGCAGCCAGGTGCCTGCTGCCTGGTTTATTCCAACTGTCGATCTAACTGGGCAACCCCAACCCCAAACCCACCCCACCCCCATCCCACCGCCTCTCAAAACACAGCCCATTGCTGTCTACAGCTGCTAAGCTGCGCATCAATTTTGCATGCCACTCGTTACTCTCCCTCTCTCGCTCTCTCGCTCTCTCGCTCTCTCGCTCTCTCTCTCTCTCTTTCGTTGTGTGTAGGCTTTGCTTGGGTATATGCATCTAAATAGTTATGTGTATTTTTTAGTAAGTCACAAGTTTAGCTGTCGCATTGCTGGCAGCTGCAAATGAAACTCTTTCTTAAAATAACTCACATTCTCTCTCTCTCTCTCTCTCTCTCTCTCTGTTTGCAGTTTGGCCCGCCCAGCAGCAGAGCACGTCGGACATCCCCTGGAAGAAGCAGCAGCAGCAGCAGAAGCATAAATAAATATGATTAAGCTAAAGAATATATAAAAAGAAAGTTCAAATGAAATAACGCAATATAAAAATATAAATAAGTAAGCAGCAGCAGCAGCAGCAGCAGCTGAACAAGGAGAAGGAGAAGAAGTAGAGAAAATAGCAGCAGCAGCAACTGCGGCCAAAACGCAACGAGCCAAAGGCAAAAGGCCAACTGGCAGCTGGGGAACAGCAGCAGCAGCAGCAGCAGCAGCAGCAGCAGCACTTGGGCCGTTCTTCTGTCTGTCCGTCCGTGCCGCCGTCCCGCCGTCCGTCCGTCCGTCCGTCTGGCTCTGTTGCCAGTTGTGTGCGCAAGCGAGATAGTGAATCGAGCTCAATTACGCCGCCAAACTGTCGTGTCAGCAACAACGTGAAATGTACAATTCCTGGCTGCTGCTCATAATTGCGCTCACTGTTGTCTGCCTGTGGAACTCGCAACAAACCGAAACATCCAAATCATGCCCAGCCGAGTGCATCTGCTTGTCCCAGACTCAAGTAAGCTTAACAATGTCTCTCTTCCCCTTTACCTCCCCCCCTCCCCCCTCACTATGTCTCTCTCTCTCGTTCTCTCTCTCTCTCTCTGCCCCTTTGTAGTTGTTCCACTTGTAGTTTTCATAGTTGTTAGCTCTGTGCAACATCATCATCATCATCAGCATCATCATCATCATCAGCATCATCATCCTCATCAGCATCAGCATCATCAGCTAAAGCAAAGAAAACTGTAGCTCCTGCCCTATAAAGAGCTCTCGTCAGGGGGATCCCCGGCCTGGTCAGACTCTTTGCCACACACACACACACACACACACTTGCGCACAGCTGCTTTCTGCGCCCAGTGATGAGCACGAACAAAAAAAAATAATTCGAAAATGCTGGGAAAAATGGTCATTTCCCTTTGTTTCAAATCCACACTGCACAATGGGCATGGCCAGGGAGGGACAGTGGCAGGGGCAGGGGCAGGGTGTTGGGCCAGAGAAGGGGAGTTGCATTCCACTTGTTACATTCGTTTGTCCGTCTCCAGTGCCGTTTCTTACATTTCATACCCTGCAAATGTGCTCGCAACAAGGGTATATACCGCACGCAAATATCCATGCCTGATCGGAGCAGCGAGTAATCGATATACTAGACCATAAGAGCATGCAATTTGGTTTCAATAACACCTTGAGTAAAGTGCTCAAAATCGATAACTATCGAATTCGATAACTCTTTATATTTGATATCAATCGAGTTTAGGCCGCGTTTCTTACGATTTTCTAAGAGATTCGAAAAACTATAAAGATTGACAGCTCACACTTGCTCAAAATCGATAACTATCGAATTTCAATAACTACCGATTTCAGGCCGCGTCTTTGAGCATTTTCTAGAGATAACAAACTTGAAGTTTAGCTTCTTTTAAATTCAAAATCGATAACTATCGAGTATTACTTACTGTCTGTTTTCGATATTTATCGATTGTAGGCCGCGTTTTTTGGGCATATTTCAGAGATAACAAGTGCTACGTATATTAAATTTGGAAGTTAGTTTCTCTCAAAGCACGACTTCCAAAATACAAAATTGTGAACAGTTTCGACTTTTCCATGTCTGATCGAGTAATGCTTATATTCATGTTTATGGGGTATCTGCCAGTGCGCTGTACTCGACTTTTGCACACTCTTCCATTTTTTTTTTGTGTGTGTTTGCCAGCCTCGTATTCAATTGTCTCCCGTGAGAATTTTGCGGCCAGCTGCAGCCAGGAGCAGGCCTCGCCGCCGCGCTTCCCCTCGCCACGCCTCGGTTAATGCGCATCCTTATTACCAATGGGGCCGAGAGCGCTCAGTGCTCAGAGCTCGACGCTCGGCGCTGCTGGCATCGTCATTTTTACCAAATTGAGAACTTAAGTGATTTCATTATTCCAGATTATGAACAATGAAATGATTTACTCAGCACTCGACAAGACAACAACCCATGAGCGGCAAAAGAAACCCAAAAAATTAAAATGCAAAAAAAAAAACAGAAAAACAGAAAAACAAATAAATTGAGGCGAACGGGCAAAGTCCTTGCTGTACTTAAGATTCGTTGTACCTGCAGGTCAGGTGTTGCCTACTTTCAGGCCAATTCGAGTTCAACTTAAAGCCGGGCCGGGCCGGGCAGGGCGTGAAAAGTGTGAAAAGCTGAAAAATGTGTCGCTGAATTTGCCGTTGCGAATACGAAATTTCATTAAATCGAACAAGCAAGAAAAACGCACACAAAACAAATAACAAAGAAAAGCTGCCTTCTGCGGCGCACCGAAAATGAAATACGCTTCACATGGCAGAAGCTGTCAAGGTTTTCCCTTTCCGTAGAAAAACATCGGATCCGTAGAATATATGATCAATTTGTCGGACTTCCATGCGAATATCTTGAATCGAAAATAATTATTGATTTCTCTCAGTGCACAAATATTCCATTTGCAATCGTTAGACGAGGCGCACATAACAACATTTTGGGGTCTCCAGCTCTTATAGGGTATACGGGCTAAAGGGTATACGGGAAACACAATGGAATGGAACAGTGCGGAATGAAACGCAGCGAAACGTATTGAAACGAAACGTTGGGGCATGCGACAACAAAGCATGAGCATAAACAACTCTTAAGCGAAAAGCACAAACAATGGCCAAGAAGAAGAAGAAGAAGACGAAGACGAAGAAGAAGAAGAGAGGAGAAGCAGAAGAAGAAGAGATGGCAACTGCAAGAAATGAAACTTTTAATTCGTTCATTTAAAAGGTGAAGCGTATGAAAATTGTGTAAATGTTACGCAACTCAGACAAAGCGGGGGGCAGGGGCAAGGGTAGGGGTTGGAGGCTAACGCCTGGGATAGAGGGGTACGCAATGTTGGACAGTAAAAGCGAAGGACAACTGAGGGTGGGGTCGGGGTCGGGGGACAGGGGGACAGGGGGTGAGACAACGATGACATCAACGTGACAGCGACAAGCGACGCGACGCGAAGCGACGTCAGATAGACAGATGGCCGGGCAGACGGAGGAACAGATAAATGGGGCAGAAGGATGAGCCGGAAGGAGGATTGGCTAGCGCGGACATTGTTGCGATGACTATGACGAGCGGGATGATGTGTATCGCGAGGGGGGAGGGAGAGACGGTTGGGGTTAGGACTCCCTCTCTACAAACGCACACATCAGCACATAATAGTTGTAAAAAATTAAAGACGAGACGCGAAATACGCGGGACAAAGGCAAAGCAGACAAGGTTGGGTCGAAGGGAGAGGGGGGGTGGGGTCAGAAGGGGCCAAGCGAGGTTGATTAAAAAAAACGCCGAAAAAAATGAAACGCAGCTACAAAACAGAAGAAGAAGAAGCAGCAAGAGCAGCAACAGCATCAGCAGAGTAATAGACAAGCTGCGTAACGTGCTCGACTATCAGATACCCTGTACACACAGCCACTTAGTATGCTTAAGTGCACACAGCCACTTAGTATGCTTAAGTGTGTGTGTGTGTGTGTGTACACCGGAAAGCAAAGCTACGCCTGTGGAGAGAGGAAGTGGGGGTTCTCTATATAAATCATATAGATATTGATAATTAAGTGAAAAAAGTGATTAACTTATTCTGTATGTTATACAGCCGGAGGCTATTTATTGTCAAGCTAAATGGGGTGTGTACCGAAGTTCCTGCTGTCATTCTAAGCGAGTTATGCTTAAAAGTTTTGGGAGTAAGTCGATATATATCGGTTTTAAAGAGATTTCATATACCACACCAGATTTCATATACCATATACCATTTCATATACCAGAAAGATTTGACAGTTCCAGCTCGTATAATCAACGATCTAAGTTTGCCCAAAGAGCCTAGACTTCAAATCGATATCTATCGATTAGCTGGAAACGCGGAAAGCTATCGATAAAAAAAACGAAATGCCTCTGAGAGCGACAGACATTTGCTCAGAAACAGCATACCCCATTTGGAATTCGCACAGAGTATGACCAAAAATAATGAAGAGAGAGCAAAAAAAAATGCGATTTAATTTTATTTGCAGCAATAAAGCCGCAAATTCAATTTTCGCCTCACAATTGACTAACACATCTCTCCCCCCCCTCTCTCTCTCTCTCACTTTCTCCCTCTCTTTCACTCTCCCTCTCTTTAACAGGTGCTGTGTAACACGGGCGGACTCGAGCAGATACCGCTGCGCCAGCTGCCGGCAACCGTTGAGAACCTGGCGCTGACCAAAAACAATTTCCCAATCATCAAGCCGGACTCGTTTGCCGGCCTGCGTGCGCTAAAGAAGCTCTCGCTGGACGGCAACAATATAACGCGAATCAAACAGTTCGCATTCAGGGGCCTGCCCCGGCTGCGTGAGCTATCCATACAGTATACGCCGCTGCAGATGGTGGCGCAGTTTGCGTTCGCCGGGCTGCAGAATCTGTCGACGATATTGCTCAGTCACAATCAGATCCAGCGGATCGAGGGCAACGCATTTGCGGGCACCTCGAACATAAAGCTGATATTGCTGAGCAACAATCCGCTGATACGGATCGAGAGCTCGGCCTTTTCTAGCTTGACGAATGTCGGGCATTTGATATTGCCATCGGGCATCAGGAGCATCGAGCAGGACGCCTTCTTTGGCATGGATGCGGTCGGGCTGCTCAAGCTGGCCTATATGGATCTGAAGGAGATTTCGCCGTTCACCTTTCGCGGTCTGTCCAATGTGCTGCTGTTGACGCTGCAGGAATCGGATTTGGGCGTCATCTGTGCGGACGCTTTTACGGGCCTCACCCAGGTGGAGACGCTGCAGATACTGAACAACAAGATCGACTCAATTGAGGAGCTCAACTTTACAAATACGGCGGCCATCAAGCATCTCAAGTTCCATGGCAATCATGTGCTCGAGACGCCCGATCCGAATGCGATCATAGTCGATGGCGTCGATCATTTGCAGCTGGTTAACAATCATTTTCCCTGCGGCTGTCACATACACACCCTGCTCGACGGGCCGCTCGCCGAGGGTGCGCACAATTTGAGCGATTTTCTGCAAAAGAACTATTGCATCTCGCCGCTGGAGGTGAACGGACGGGTGATGAGCGAACTGGACATCGATGCGATCGGACGCTGTGCCGACCAGCTGACCAAGGGCAATCTCGGCTCCTCGGCGGCCAGCCTGGCCCTCGGACTCAATGCCATGCTACTGATTGCCGTCGCCAGCTGTGTCGAGTGGCGATATGCCCGCCTCCTGGCCGCCCGGCTGGCCCAGCTGCTCAGCCGCAGTCACATCGCCTGGCGTCGCCGCCGGAAACGCCGACGGCCCAACTAAGCAGCCACACATCCTCCAGCGGGCGAGACCACGAAGCAGCAGCAAAAGAAAGAGAGAGGGAGAGAGATGAAACCCGTTTGTACTTAAATCTATTTTCCGCTTAAGAAGTAAGTATGTCCATAAAGTAAATAGAATAAATCCCATTGCAACTATGCCACCAAAGGGCCTCCTCCACCAGAAGACCTTAGACCCTCAACTGACTCCAGTTTGATTTGAATGCTAGTCCGAATATTCAAAAGGCATAAACTAAAAGTTGAATATCTTTATACTCTTGCAGAGGGAAGGAGACATCTCCGACCACATAAAGTATATATATTCTTGATCCGTCTGTCCGTCTGTCTGTTTCTATGCGAACTAGTTTCCCGGTTTCAAAGCTGTCTTTATGAAACTTTGCAGAAGTCGCAACCAGCTGGATCGGTTAACTATATCATATAGCTGGCATAGGAACGATCGGTCGAAAAGTAGGTTCTTGTAGGGACAACTTTTTTGTTTTTTAAGATATGCTTACCAAACTCGGCATTAACTATTTTCCCTTCTGCTTCGTAGATACGGGCTAAGCACAATGAGCATTATGGGAAGGTTGGGTCCGCAAGGGTATCAAATCTTCGGCGTGCCGAAGATAGCCCTTCTTTCTCGTTAATGATACTTTAGTTTTTATTCTCATTTTCCATTAGTTTATGTTGGCTTTTTTAATTATTCCTAGATCCTTCACTTAAATCGACTTGCTTTTAGAGCCTCAACAGACTACGTTTAAGCTTCGATGCTAGCTCCAAAAACTTAATTTCCCTCTCTTTCAATTAATTTATATAGATTCTCTGTCAGCTTCAATCAATTAAGACTCCAACTATTCAAACTCAACTATTCTCAACTGACTTCATATTAATTCCATTTTGATTAGCCTTTCAGTCTAAGAACTTACAGGAATAATACTAAGAATTGAACCCAATAAAAGCTAAAGCCTCTTTATTATATAAAGCTATCGATCCTTTTTATCCCAATTATCCTCAACTAACAAGACCAGGTTGGCAAATCTGAAGGCTGGATGCATCGCATCCATCGCAAAGCTCCCATCTCGTCTAGCTTTTGGGCTCGCAGCCCTGCTAGCTGGCCATGTTCTTCATTTGGTTTTCATTTGGCCCAAAGCCTTTTGACTCGTGCTGCTGATGTCACAGCTCTGGCTCGCCCCATTGGAGGCGTTGCTTTGGTCAGCTGCTTATCGCTGCTATCACACGGCCATTCACTCGACCCAAATGGATCCCGTTTCGTGCACAAAGGTGTGTGTGTGTGTGGCCCCATACAGCAGCCCATATACCCCGTCCAGCATACCCTGTACACATTGCCATCAATTTTTACGTTTCACTTGAAATGCAAATGGAAAATGGTTTCAATGGTTTCTCTAGCTCTCCCTCTCTCTCCCCCTCTCTCTCTCCCTCACTCTCTCTCTCGCCTCTCTCATCTTTAAATGCATTCGGTTAGCAGCAGCAAAAAAAAATTCGTGGCATTCATCGTCATATTCCGAACCGTTAGCCAAATCCAAATCCGTAACCGGTTTTTGTTTTCTCCCCAGCCCACCCCCCTTCCTCATTTTTTTCGGGTCAGCTCGGACTGTTGGCTGTTGGCTTTTGGCTCCGACACGGGCCGAAACCAATTGAACTGCAGCCAGCCTTAAAGTCAGCCTCGGGATGCTGCAGCTTCAACATTTTCATTGTGCTGCTGTGGCATCACTTAAAGTGCTGCAGGCTCAGCTGGCGGCGGCGGTGGCGTCTCGGTGAGTGGCAAGGGAAGGGGGTGGGGAAGCGGTGCGGGGCGGGGCGGGGCGGGGCGGGGCGTCTATGGGTTAGCATACAAAACGAATACGGAAATTACAAATTCTATTCACTCGCAACGGCATTGAGGGAGCGCTCTAATTCGTTGCTCTAACTTGTCCCTGCCCCGCCCACAAGCCAGCCCCTGGCACACACACACACACACACACAAACACAGAAACACAGCTGAAACTTTTGGCTAGCTGTGTACTAGGCTGCAGTGGAAAGGCAATGCTCGGACGGGTCTCTATTCTTTAGACGCTTATCGCAAAGGATTTAGATTTATCTAACTTGATTATGATGCTAAGCATTACGCCACACACACGCACACACACACACATTCGCCAAGCTACTTGACTGAGTGTTTTTTGACCCCGCTCCCCCCTCCAACCAACCAGCCCCTCGCTCAAAAAACAAATGCTCAGAGAAATCATTGAAGGAAATTAAAACTTTGTTTACTTTCAAGTCCACTTCTTGCAATGCCAGACACGCCCCCTTTAACCACACCCAACTGCCAGCTGCCCACTGCCACGCCTGCATTTAAGGGTATCAGCGAGCATATTAAAAATTTGTGATCAACTTGAACTGGAACTGTGTCGACAGTTGGCAAAATATGCTCCGAGCAAACCCCTTTTGCTGCTGGCCCAACACATTTCGAAAGTTGACAAATTGGAGCATTATTTAATATTTAATATTTATTTAATAGTAAAAGTATTTTTATCTGAGGTTCGAGCCTTGAAAATCCATATTCCATTTAACATTGAAGTTAGCTCTGAGTTAAGTTCCAAGCCTAAACGAACCTTTAAATTTATTTTGGTTTTCCCTTATACTGACTGATTGACTGATTGAGTGACTGATTGATTGACAGACAGATTGAGCAACTGACTGTGATTGTGTGATTGACTGACTGATGGAGGGACTGACCAAATGACGGACTGGAGGACTGATTGATTGCTTGACTGTTTGCTTAACTGATTGACTGACTGATTGATTGACAGACAGATTGATCAGGAGACTGAACAATTGACGGTCTGGAAAACTGATTGATTGCTTAACTGATTGAGTGACTGATTGAATGACGTACGAATTGACCGACAGGTCAACTAATTGCTTGATTGCCTGACTGATGGAGTGAGCGACTTATTAACTGGCTAACTGATTGACCGACTGACTCATTCGCTGATTGACGGACTGATTGATGGTCAATGCACATACTAATTCTACTGTAATTATCCCATGTGATGTAAGTAAAAACTCACTTGGGACGAGGTTAACGCTTTTCGCAAAACTCACATCTCGTTTTTAGTCTGGATTCACGGCCGAATCTTAAGCATATTGTCATCTTGATTGGCCTTAATCGGTTAAGGGTATTTGCTCGGCGACATGCTGATCGTTTCTTTTATTTGGCTTTAGTTTAACAGCTGGTTTTAAATATTCGCCCTCCACCCCGTACCCCTAACCCCTACAGCCCCCTCCACCCTTGCTGAGCACACATAATATGGCAATTTATTTAATCAGTTTGGCGTTTGGCTAATTAAAGGCATTTTGGGCCCAGAGCATGGTACGGCTTAAAGCCTTAGCGTGGCGGCCGTAGCTGCATTTTAAAGTGGGCGCAACTATGACCCATGATGGGCGTGGCAGTGCGTTAGGTTAAAACACGTTCGCGCTGTTTGAACCGCACGTGGCTGGGGCCACGATTTCTGTCACTTGGCTCCTCATGTCCACAGATCGTTAACTTAATTGTTCCGCTTGAAATCCAAAAACTGTTGTCCGCCATTGTTGCGACTGATAGTCACAGCCCCTCCCAACGCCCCTTCCCTCCCTCTCGCTCGCCTAGGCCAAGAGTCGTGGCAGGAATGCAATAAAATTGGCGTGACTAACTGAAGTGGGCGGGCCTCAAAGCCTGGTCACACTGCACAGACGCACGGACGCTGGCCACACTGGACACTGGGCCCGACAGTCGTGCGTGCCGCGGCCGACGACGCTGCTGACGTCTCTGCTGACACGGCGACGAGGGCGTCCTGCAATCAGCAAATGGTCAACCGCAGCAAAAGTCGCGTAATTAACGCGGGCGACGCTTCGACTGCCTGCCCCCCACGGCCAACAAGTCGTGTCAAATTAAAGCTTGACACCCCAACCCCCAATCCCTCCCCCTCCCCCTTCCTCAATCTCCGCACCCCTCACCACAGCCCAACGTCCAACTGGCTGTCCATCAGCTCGTCAGCCCTTTTATAGCTCTGAGAAATTTAGCCGAAAGTCGCGACAAGAAATAAATTTAACTAAATTCAAGCAAATGCTCGACTACCAGCTACCCTGCGAAAACGTCTGGCAATTTACGTTCGAAATAGATGAAGTTTTTAACATGGCATCACATCGTTTAGCTACACATGCAGGAAAGCGCGCTTACTAACACTAGGCACGACTGAAGAATACCCTGTAAACAGCTGTTGCAGAAAATCAAAGTCTAAACAGTTTAAACGGATGTTATGCGAAATATTTGAGCAGCTAATTTAAAAGCTAAAGTTAACGGAAAGATCTACTGACTGAATGCACGACTAGCTGATACCCTGTAAATGAATTGGAAAGCTAAAAGCGCTCGAATAAGCTAACTAGGAAATGTGTTTGAAATTTCTTTCAAGTGTTGAAATTTCTAAGACTTATAGTCTGTCCCCTGAAAAGTAAATGAATCATTGTACCCTATAAATATTCTTACTCTCACAAAACTAACTTTAATGAATCTAAGGCTTGCCTGAGGTCTAGCATACCCTTTCAGCATGCAAAATGCAGGGTATACGAAACAAACGAACAAGAAGTGAATCAGTTACAGCAACAAAATCGAGTTATTCGCACGAAGTAATCAAAATCGAACAAGCTGAACATGCTTGAAATACTTAAGTACGACGATAAGATACCCTGTACACATCGAGATGCAATAACTGATTGCTTAAGTGTGTAAATGATTAAAGGGAATTAATATTGAGCTGCTTTTTGCCAATATGCAGGACTGTGGTATGTCCTGTAATGCGATTGGGTGGGAGAACTACCGCTGCGACAAAGCGTACAGGGTATTATGAACACACAGAAAGTGAATGGCTATCAATAAAAGTGAGCGGCAAAAGTGAAACTCAATGGAAATTGTAAGCGACAATCGCAGCGCAGCGAAATTGAAAAGGCCAAGAAAGCAATCGAAGAAATGAGAGCATGGAAAAAACCAGGAGCAGGAGCCGGAGCAGGAGCAGGAGCGGGAGCAGCTGGCAGAGTGTGTGAATGTCTCAAGTTTCGCGCAATTTAAGCTGTAGAGAGAGCGAGATAGAGAGAGAAAGGAGGCAGGTAAAAGTCGTGTCGCACTTCGCAGCACTCGACTTAGCTGCTCATCATTGTCGCCGGTTGGGTTCAGGCAAATTACCAACGTCATCAATTAGCTCGACCGCACCGAGAACTGTCGGCCAGGGGGGTAGGGGGGTAGCTAGGAATCTGTGCCCTGAAATATGACAACAGACTGCGATGGGGGGTTAAACGTTGTCCATTTGCGTGTCGCTGCGCATTTATTTCATTTCTTTTATTTTTCTTCTCCCCTTTTTTTTTGTGCTCTAGCTTGCCTTGGCCTTTTTTTATGCCATTTGGCATTGCAAATTTATTGAGCTAATACAAAATTTAATCAGGCTGCTAGCCTTTTGGGCAGGCTCACAGGATTATCAGGCGCGCCGACCATAAATAACTGCAGGGGCGTGTGGCACAGGGGGCGGGGCGGGGCGGGCTTCCAACAGCTGGCGGCGCATTGGATTTGGGCATCAGTCGAACTGTGGACCTTGCGTATTTGGGGCTCACACACACACACACACACATACATACACACATTTTGGGTCCTTACACTTCATTTAAAGTCAAGGAGTCGCACATAAATTTCCATGCACATAATTAAATGGGCAAATGACAAAGCAAAATCGTTAAATCGGGGTCAAAGAGCATCTCCCATGCACATGGGCAGCCCCGTTCTGCCAGGGGCCAACTACAAAAGTAATTAAATATGCGGCCAGCTGACCTCACACACACGTTTGTCTCATAACGAAAATTATGAAAATCTATGTGGGCCGCCTGTGCCAATTAACGTGGCCAAATCGACGAGCCGGCTGTGCCACAGCTTTGGCCAACGTTGCGTATGAGTTATACTTATATGCGGGCGCCCAACGAAGACCCGCCCACAATTAAGCTCGAATCATTAACATTTTAAAAGATGCTCGCCCCGCCCTGCTTAACTGAAAACTGAGATTGAAATTGACATCGACAGAGGACTTCAGAACTTCGCACAGTGAAGCGAAGGCTGTCAAAACTGGAAATTGAATGTACGTACTCCAAGCATTTGGCCACACTTGCGGCACGAATGGCAATCAAAATGCAGCTGTGCGTTGATCATCAGTCAGTGAGTCAGTCAGTCAATCAGTCAGTCAGTCAGTCAAGCAGAAGAGGCAGCTATCAAATGCAGCTTATGTCAGCTATCGATCAAACATGGACACCTGCATATCGATAACACAAATCGATAACAAAGATAAAGGCCAATTAAGCCAACATTTAAATTTTGTTTTATGCTTTTTGCCCACTGTGCGAGGGCTTTTGGCAGAGCAGGAAGCCAGCACGCAAGAATGCTTAAGTGAGCTTAAATGTGGATGCGAGTTTCACACACATACGCACACATACTCGCACACACGCACACACACACTCGCGCACAATCGTGGCCTACCCGCAGGCAGGACATAAAACACATTTCTACACATGTGCGTCCTTTGGGCTGGCTTTTTGCTCGGCTTGCAACAATTTAAAAAGTGAAAAACTTAAAGCCTTTAAGTATTTTAATTATGTGGGCTTTGCGCCAAGGGCTAAAACAGCTGTCACACACACGCACACACACACACACGCACACACGGAGACAGCCTCTTGGCCAAAGCCCAGCAAATTTGTTGCCGCCAGCGGCAGGCAGCTAATTGAAAAATCGCCTATGCCAAAGGCTGCAGGCATCGAGGCGACGCCTTGCCTCAGGCTCACGCAACCAGCCACATGCGTGTGTGTGTGTGTGTGTGTGAGTGTGCGTGTGTGTGTGTGTGTGTTGTCATGTGTTGTTTTGTGCTGTCACCAAAGCTGATGTGACACATGCAAATGAGCTGAGAGTCAGGCACGACGGGGCCAAGCAGTCGACAGCAGCTAAAGTGCGCGCGTGTCACTCACTCAGTCAATCAGTCAGTCAGTCAGTCAGTCAGTCAGTCAGTCAGTCAGTCAGCTAATCTGTGAGCGAGTGGGAGCCGTTGCAGTCAAAGTCCGAGAGTACTTAGCTAATATCCGAAGCGTTGTCTGATGCTTGTTAATTGAAGTCAGGAAGGAGTTTAAGTCCATGGTTGAGCACAAAGGGAATCCTTTAGCTCGGCCGGGGTTCGAGTTAAAGTTTTTAAGCTGTTTGCCTGTCGAGAGTCAGTCGCAACCTTTGTTGAGCAAACAATTGAAGTCGAAGTGCGCTTAGTTGAAATTCCAGTTGGGAGACAATTCAACTGATGTTGCAGCTCGCAGCTTGAGAGTACTTGGTCGCGACCTTGGTTGTGGCAGAAGTTGGAGTCGAAAATTCCTCAGTCGCAGTTGCAGCTGCCCCTGGTTCAGATTGAAGTCGTAGCCGTAGAGTTCTAAGTACTGATGTTGATTTGTGCCTTTATAGTTGAATTCCTTGGAGATTCTTTCGACTCTTACAAAGAACTCTCCGGCTACGACTTAAGCCCCAGCTAGGACTTTAAGCTGAAATCTTAATACAGCTAAGTCAGCTTGAACCCCATTGTTAAGCTTGAAGTGCTTAGGCTTAAGCCTTGCTAGAAAACCCATTAATCAAAGTCTTGCTGGAAAAAGAGTTTTGTCAAGTAGTAGTAAGAGTTTGGGAATTATTCGCTTAGGTCTTAAGTAAAAAGATTTAAGTCAAGATCCACAAGGATATCTGCATGTTTAAATGATATTTAAGACGGAGCTCTAGTCAAATAAGGAATAAGGCTTCTGGGGAGAAGGTTTAGCCCGAGTTCATGTTAAGATCCCGAGTTTGTAAAGAAACCTCGCTTCTATGGAGCCCTGACTAGAAGTTCAAGTCCAAGCAGAGTTGAGGTACTCAGCCGGAATCCGTTAGCGTGCAGTTGAAGTCCGATTCGAAGTCCAAGTTCGAGTATCCTTAAGCGATCGTATTCGCAAAATCGAATCAAAAATAAGTGCAAACAAATCGCGAGTGTTTGGTGTCGGCAAACAGCCAGCGAACAATTCAAGCAGATTGCGTTTGAGCCCAAGCCGGAACTCTGCCATCGAGGACAGCACAGGACACAGGACACAGTTCAACTTGCACATAAATCAGAGTGAGGGGCGGTTCAAGGAGCTGCGGTATGTCATGGTAACAGCTTCATATAGTTGGCAACATGTGTCTGTGTGCGTGTGTGTTGTGTGTGTGTGTGTGTGTGTGTGTGTGTGTTGGCATGCGGAGTGCTCGCATAGGCATTCAAGTGCGCTCGAATATCCTTCCCAGTCTCGACTGCCTTCCTGCCTTCCTGCCTTCCTGGCTGGCTGCCTGCCGGAGCATCAATCTGCTTGACGATGTACATTCTAAGCTATGACAACGAAGCATTTTATTGTTGTTAACAGACTCTTTCATACACACACGCACGCACAAGCTGACTCGACGCGACGTGCTGATACCCTGTAGTCTCATATATTAAATATATTCTGGCAAAGTAGGGCTAATGTGCTGCCAGGGCTGCAAAACTTAAATCAAAATTGAACTTGACTCATTCACAGTTGATTGGTTCACAGTTCACGGTTCATGAATCAGGTTTTCGTTCTACTTTTGTAAATAAGAGCCTACAGCTTTCTTTCTATTCCCGCTGAGATCTTAGCTAAGCATGGATTTTCCCCTGTATTCCCTATGTGTCCCCCCTAGGCCATCAAAACTCGTTCTACCTCTTTATAAATCCCTTATAGTTCGGACAAGATGAGGTTATTGTAGGGTGCTGTTGGGTAGACTTCTATTCTATCCCATCCTATCCTCTTCTACCCTATCCTATTCTATCCCATTCTATCCTATCCTATCCTATCCTCTTCTATCCTTTTCTCTTCTATCCTAATCCGCATCCTTTTATATCCTCTCCTATCCCTATATCAAGTATATATTCATATCATATCATATATACATATGTATCTATCATATTTTCATCTTTTTTATGGTATATGTCATGGCATATAATTTATAGCACGTTATCAGCATACCCAGCTTAGACCAAGCTAAATCTAACTCGTTAAAATATATGAATCGAGACCTCACAATTATAGATAGCCCAATATAGCCGAAGCTGCGTTGACATTTGCAGGGTATAGGATGGCCACAAATTTGTCAAATGCAAAAACACTGCAGTTTTCTATCTGAGTTTGTTTTATCCATGTTTATTTTATGTTTATGCAGCAAATGCCAGGCTCCTGGCTAATCCGGCAGCTAGCTGCCAAAACTGGAGTGCGGCGTCCGGAGTCGGGAGAGTGCGGAGTCCGGAGAGTGCGAAGTCCGGAGTGTGCGGAGTCCGGAAAGTGCGGAGTCCGGAGTGTGCGGAGTCCGGAGTGTGCGGAGTCCGGGGTTGGGGGTTTTTGTTATAAAGTGGGCTTTGCGATGGCAAAGCGCACGGAATCAATGCGAATGAGTCGAAATAATTGTATCTAACGAATTTGAATCGAATGTGTAAATCATAAATTGGCAACTGAGAAACCAAAAATTTACCCAAAATATGATATGATAAAAAAGTAAAATAAATATAAAACGCATCGAACAATTAAAAGCGTATTTAAGCATATATGTATCTATACTAAAAACTATATATATATAAATGTACGTAATAGTGTGGTGGAAATGTTTTTTTTTCGGGCAGACGATAGAGGAACACTTTTTTTTTTGCCCTAGTCTGTAGTTCATAAATAAATAAATACATACATAAATACATTTTATTGGCCAATTAATAAAGAGCAATTTATAAGCAAATAAAACCAGACTAACAAATAACAATATCTTAATTACCCTAGACGAAAATTATGCAGAAACACACACACACACACACACAGGGACAGAAACACACACACACACATAGACAGAAACACACACATACACAGACAGACACACAGAGACACACACACAGACACACACACACACACACACACAGAGACACACACACACAGACACACACACACACACACAGGGACAGACAGACACACATAGACGCACACACACACACACACACACACACACACACACACACACACCCCGACAGAAACACACACACACACACACACACACACACACACACACAGACACACACACACACACACACGCGAGAGCATATATATAATAGTCAAATACACATAAGTCTAGTCAATTAAAGCCACTGAAATTGTATCTTGTATCTTGTATCTTGTATCTACACAAATAGCTAATCTAAACATAGGCAAGGCAAACAAACTAAAACTAACCCAAAACTGAAGTGTGGCAAAAATTTGTACTTGTATTTTATAAAATGCATAGAAAATACCTATACAAAAGAAAAATACTAAATAATTACTATATACTAAAACGAAACATACTGCATATTAAAACCTATATAAATAAATAATGTGATACAAAAAACAAAACAAAACAAAAAAAAAACGCGCAGCTAAAAGAACCACCCCCCCTAAACCACATTACCCCGCTCTGAGCTCCCACAATTGCAGACTGTACATATCAAAAAAAAACAGAGAGAGAGAAGAAGAAGCAGCAGCAGCAGCAGCTAATAGAAATACTCATCAATTATGAATTGTGCTTGAAACGAAGAGTTCGGTTAAATGAATTTATAAAACAACCTATAAAACAACCTAACCTTAAAAAAAAGACATCTACATTAACCGCAGCCGAAAGCAAGAAGAAGCAGCTAAACTTACCTATTATAAACAATTGTTGCAACATCATCATGTAAAATAGCATAATTGATGCCCTACCACACGAGATATATACATATGCATATACATATATACATATATATCTACCTATATGTATAACTAATTTAAGCCCAAGTACTGTGTGTCTAACTCCAATAACAAAAGAAAGAAAGAGAAAACAAAACAAAACATAAAACGCATATTAGAACAATATAGAATGTCAAAAATAGAGCATTCAAACTGGCGGTCAATAGCCCCCATATCATTTAGTATTCCATTCGTAATCCTCTTAAACGCTTTGGTACAAATTTTCAAAAAAATAATTCCAGCTTAAAAAAAAAAAAAAACTATCTTTATTTTTTTACCCTGAACCCATTAAAAATGGGTAAAAAGGGTATATTGTATTTGTGCAAAATGTAAATGTATGTCACAGGCAGAAGGAAGCATTAACGACCCCATAAAGTATATATATTCTTGATCAGCATCAATAGCCGAGTCGATCTAGCCATGTCCGTCTGTACGTCTGTCCGTCTGTACGTCTATCCGTCCGTCTGTCCGTCTGTACGTCTGTCCGTCCGTCCGTCTGTCCGTCTGTATGATCGCAAGGATCTCAGAACCTTTAAGAGCTGGAGACTTGAGATTTTAGCTGTAGGTCCTCCTAGTGCCCGCGCAGATCGAGTTTGTTTCCGATAGTCGATAACTCACCAAGCAATCGATAAAAATCGATATCGACAGCCTGCTTTTTGAGCAATTTTGTTAAAACAGTCACCAAACTAGACATGTAGCTGCTAGAACAGTATATATACATATATCTGCATTTGGTGTTGGAAGAAGAGGGTTCAGGCAGGGTATCCCCGAGTCGGGAGCTCCCGACTAGAGCCTCTTACTTGTTTAAATTGAAAAAGCGCAAATATGGTTGTTTTTTTTCAATTAAAGCCTAAATTGGAGTACCTAAAGCGCACTTAAGTTAATTAAAGCTTTAACAACTATTACTTTAACAAAATGTTCTCAATATTCTAGATATGGTTTCTGAGACTTGACAGCGATCCTAAAAGTAGCTCAAATAAATGAATGCCCAATTTGAATACTTGAAAATATTTTCCCGCTGCTTTCAATCGAAATAATTCAAGTCTAAGACAGTTTGGCAGAAGCAAACTAAATTTATGGGCACTTGAAAAGTTTCCGAAAGAAAAAAAATTCCATAAATATCATAATATGAATATTAGAAAAACATAAGCTGTAATAATAATGAATATGTTAACTATATTTTATTATTAATCTTTATTTATTTCTATATTTTTAAAATATATATTTAATTATATAGGTTATTAATTTAATTTATTTTATTGAGCACATTCTAATGTTAAATCCAGTTAAAAATATATTTATTTAAGCTAAAAGAAACTTCATGAAAAAAAAAAACAAATGTCATTCTGATTTCTCACAAATCTGCCAGCTGAAACATTTTTAGAATATAGTTAGTTCAATTTTGTTAATACTTATAGAAAAGAAGAAGAAGAAGAAGTCGAAGAAGAAGAAGAAAATGTTATTGACCAGCTTACTAAATAAATGTAAAATTTTTTTGTGTAACGCAGAGTTAATATAACTATGATAACTATGCATAACGATAACGATAACGATAACGATAACGATACATAGCTACCAAAATTGCATACATAATAAAGCCCCTAAAAACTATCGATAACAAGAAACTAAGAAACACAATGGACAAAAAAAACACAAAGCAAACTGCTAAAAGAAAAAAAAGAGAAAGCCAAATAAAAAAACATAATAAATTCAAAAGCCAAAGCGAACAAAGTTTTCTTTATTTTTGCACCAGCTCATTGGACAGTGGGCGTGGCTGGGGCGCTGGGCACGGCTCGCCGCCTCAATAAATCAAGCATCGGGCGCATCATCAGACGCTGCCGAGTCTGGCCTTAAAGCCAAAAAGCGCTGCGGCAGTACAGAGTTGTTGCTGCTGCTGCTGCTGCTGCTGCTGCTGCCATTGTCGCCGGCGTCATTGGCTCGTCTTCTGCTTCCTTCTTACCCTTTGTGCATGCCCTGCCAGCGGGTATATGTCATGTGCCAAGCAATGTGTAACGCATGAGAGGCTATCGATGAAATCAGGTAGAGTATACAAGAGGACATATAAAGTGTATAAAGGTAATATATTGGAGTATATTCATATATTCAATAATTATATTCTTCATCAGACTCATGATAATACTAATTTTGATCAATATTAATGAAAATACTTGGGAGAATAATAAGAAAAGTAATAATAATAATGATGATAATGATAATAATGATAATAATGATAATAATGATAATAATGGTAATAATGATAGTAATAATGATAATGATAATAATGATAGTAATAATGATAATGATAATAATAATGATGATAATAAACATAAGAATAATAATGTATGGAAAGAAAATCGAAATAAATGTCGAAGACTTTTAATTAATATGGAATCAGAATGTTGTAAAAAAAAAGTTTATCAGTAATATATTAAATTCAAAATGAACAAAAATTAACAAACTTAAAGCAGCTAAAAAGATGAAAATGAAAATAAATATAATTTGAAAAGTTAACACTTTTTATTTTAGCAATTGCACGTATTTGAACATTAAGAAAAGTATGATGTGTATGTATGTGTAATAACAAAATGTCATTTCGACAATATGCCTGAAAGAGTATTCGAAATTCGGCGCGATGCAGTTAACAGATTTTCGTGGCTCTTTGCTTTTTACTTGCTGCTGCTTGTTCCGCTTTGCTAGTTGCTTTTTTATTTTTTGGTTGGTTTTTTCATTTTTTTCTTTGTTGTTTTTTTATTTATATGACGCAAAAGCTTTAAATGCGTCAGCAGCAGGAGGAGGAGCAGCGGGAGGAGGAGCGGGAGGAGGAGGAGGAGGATAAGGCGCAGTGGCTGCAGCCAACGTTGAGGACACACAGCAATTTCAGCAACAATAATAAATATCGCGAGTCAACCGCAGCCGCAGCGAAATACAACAAAAAATAAAAGCAGCAACGACAAAAAATGAAAATGAAAACAAAACACACACACACACACACACACACGCACACGCACACACACTCTGGCACACACTTGCAGAGGCTAAAAAAAAGATGTAAGTATCTCTGTGTGCATAAGTCGCTATAGCAGCAGCGTCCCTGCCCCTGGACCTGGACCTGCCCCACTAGTTGCCACATATCTGCAGTAACAAGCTGCAGGCGCATAGCACACTTCGCCATAAAAGTCTACGCACACAGAGTCAGCAGAGAATCGACACACACACACGCCAAACGCCTTTCAAATTGGTGGGCGTTACAAATCTAGCATTAAGTCGCAGCTAGTCGACAGTCGCCACTTTGAGCAATTACTCTTGCGCACACCTGTACACACAGCAACAGCAGCAGCAGCAACTAGCAACAGCAACAGCAGCAACAGCGGCAACAACAGCGGCAGCAACAACAGCGGCAACAACTTCAGGCGCTTGCCCCATTTCGCGTTGTTTGCTTTTGTGCAAAATATGAGCGGCATTAAAAATTAGTCGAAAGTACCGCTAAGTGCGCAAGCGGCAGCAACAACAACCAGCAACAGCAGCAGCAACAACAACTAGCAACAGCAGCAGCAGCAGCAACATCAACAGCAGCAACAATACCAAGTAGAAAAGTTGCTGTGGAGTGTGCTCGACTAAGCGTCAGTCCGTTTAACAAGTGCATTTTGCAAATGCTTTTTATGCCTGCACTGCGCGAAAAAGTATGCTACATTGGCCCAAAGATTATGTTAAGACAAAAAAAAAAACAAAACAACATTTCGATATCAAACGCTTTAGATGCCAAATCGACTGAGATTTGATCAAGTTTTGGGCCTGGAAAATTTTGACCCATGTCTATATAGCATACAAGCGTGTATACCCTGGCCTTGCCATTGATTTTTCATATGAACCCTTGGAAATGAGATTGAAACCAGAAACAACAAAACTCTTATGTTGATGCTCTGATAGTACATACAAACCAGGAATACATCACTTTTTGGAAAGCATCTAGAAACAATATTGCGAGAGATATCAATGTTGAACATTTTAATATAGGTTCTCATTTATATACTTCTTGGGATAGCTTTCTCCGTTCTCCCCTCTCTCTATTGGAAAAAAGAGGGAATGTTTGCAACGGCAGCTTTGAAAATGAAGTCAGGGTATCTGCTAGTCGAAGATAAGTTATATATATTTATGGTTTTGAGGAAAACAGCTGCCAGCCAACATAGCCGTTGTCTACAGGTATCTGGCATTTCTCGCTCTCTCTATCTCTAACTCTATCGCCAACCCTATCTAAAACTTTATCTCTGTCTTTATAGCTATCTATATCACTCTCTCTCCCCCTCTCTCTAGCTCTATCTCCAACTCTATCTCTTTCTCTATCTCTTTCTCTATCTCTATCGCTATCTATATCCCTCTCTTTCTCTCTCTCTTTCTCTATATCTTTCTCTGTGTCTTTCTCTATCTCCAAGTCTATCTCTATCTCCAACCCTATCTCTATCTCCAATTCTATCTCCATCTTTTATCTATCCCTCTCTCTCTCTCTCTCTCACGCTCTCTCTCTCTGTGCCTCTTTTTTACTCTCTTTATCTATGTTTTGTGCTGCAAGCTCGCATTGTGACCATATTTTTAGTGTCCAGTTTGCAGTTATAAATGCTTGTCTATGTGTGTGTGTGTGTGTGTGTGTGTGTGTGTGTGTGTGGGTGTAAGTGTAATTGTTGTTGCTACTGTTGAGAATTTTTGTTGCCGACGCCACAAATTTAATGCCACATTTAGCGCTGTGGACGGCACGATGAATGGCTGAGCGGCTTTAAAAGCGCCAGACACCTAAAGCGTTGGCAAGCGGGGCGTGGGCGGACTGAGGGCTGGGGGGGGGGGGGGTGCAAACAGCATGTGGCATGCAACAACAGCTGCTTGTTGTTGCCCCAGTTGCTGTTGCTGTTGTTGCAATTGGAGTAGTTCAGTTCATTGCATACAATGGCATAATTGGCAAGTTTTATCCATTGCCCGCCTTTTTGTAGCTATTTGCAGCCAAAAGGGGGGCGGGGCGGGGCATGAGGGGCCTTGCATGTAGTGGCGAAAAGGGGGGGAGGGGGGTGGAGTGGGGGAGTGTGGAAGTGGTGTGTGGTAGCTGCAATGAAAAGCACAAAACGAAATCGTTTAAACTGTGCACGAACAATAAATTTAAAGCAGCTTAAGCGGCAACAACATGGAATAGTGGACACTGGAGGACACACACACACACACACACACACACACACACACACAGAGAGAGTGAGAGAGACATATATATGTGTGCATACATAAACAACTATATACATCATATATACTTATCTATCAAGCACAAAAGGCTACTTTGATGTCACAGTCGCCACGCCCCCTTAAAAATAATATTGTATGTATATAAAATAACATTAAAAAAGAAAATAAATAAAATAAAATTAAAAACAAAGGAAAATCGCTGCAATTAAATGCAAATCAGCTGACAAAGGAACCGAAGAGTGCGCACCACAGTGCAACACAATTGCCGTGGTTTCATCAATGGACTGAAGCAAACAGTGGGCGTGGCCAACCGCCCACTTTGTACCGTCGCGTCGCTGTGTTCGTGTGTGTTTAGTTTGGGCGCCCAGGCATGCACTCACATTCACATTCCCATACACTCACACTCACACTCGCATTCACATTCACAGGTAAACACACATCCGACTGCTCGTCACACCCTGCAGCCGTGAGGTGTGCTGAAAAAGGGCATGCTTAAGCGCTGAAAATGCATGCAACAGATTAACAACTTTCAAGCCAAATCGGGGTAAATAAGTGTGGAAGACAGTATCTAAGGAGAAGGCGCTGGTTCCATTATCATACTTAGCTGCCCATTTACAGGGCATCTGTGAGTCGCGCCACGTTTTTATCTCTATTTCTATATAGCACAGTGTATTTAATATATAATGTGATGCATGCTTGTAGCTGCCATTTATACAATATATGTATATGGCTGTAGCCTTCCCCCGAGCCTCACTTCATTTTCAAACAAACCCCCCTTTCTCTCTCTCTCTCCCGTCGCCTACGCCTCTGCTCACCTGTCTGGCCGAAAATTTCACAAATGGGCAGCTGGTTTGTGTCTGCGCCTGTTTTCACCTTGCTGCGCAAACACAAACGCTATTCAATTCATTCCATGGATGCATTTGGACAGCGCACACACACACACACACACACACACACAGGTACACATACACACACGCACACTTATGCATATATTTAAGTACTTATGTGTGTGCCTTGCGCCACGCATCTGTTGGCCATGAAATAATCCTTAAAAGACCACAAAACGATTTTATTCAATTAAAATGTCAAAACGCTGTTTGTTTTTCTTATTTAATGCAATAAATATTTACACTTTTATATGCCAGCTACAACAACAACAACCACGCCCCGCCCCGCCCCACAGAAGGAACCATCAGCCACTTGTCAAGGAATTGGCCCGAGGCCAGAGATGATAAAAAGACCAGATGATAACCCGATCTGTAAACCCCTCCGGAGTTATATGCCCAATCTTAAAAGCTAGTTCCTAGGCTCCTTGAAATGAGAAAGAAATATATGAATTTAGCATTTTGTACGGAAATAAAGCAAGTATTTCCAAGCACGTTTTTACCTATTCTCAGCTAGTTAGTCAGCTTTGAGCTGAGAAGCGGTTCAGGCTTCGAGCGTTGTTTTCGGTAGAAACGGTTCGAACCCGGAATTCTAAATCAATAAACCAAATCATGACTGAAGCACAAATTATGAATGTGATGAGGCAAGCGTGAAGCCAAAACAGGGCGCTATGCTGATTCGAACCGGGCACCAACAATATCGACAATTTCTTTGTAATTTGCAGCCCCGGCCGTATTACCATTGAGAACAGTTTTTCAAAATGCTGCACATCTAGCTTAAACAAAAAAGCTTGTCAACTGGTTGCTCAAACTAAACAAATGACTTAAATGACTCAAATGACTCATTTGTTGAATCACGAACTACTCAAAAGTACGCGCAATGCTGCGTTCGGCCTTAAAGTTTCAGTGAGTGAATTTTGAAGGGTTTGAAATAGGTTCGTGAATAACTGGGGATATAAACATTGCTTTGATAACGATTATGATAATGATTATGATTATGAAAGGTCGGAGCTGGGGGCGACACAAAGGCGTGGTCGATAATTTGTTGTTGCATGAAATGAAGAAGAAGCAGCAGCAGCAGCAGCAGCAGAAGAGGCAGGCGAATTGTTGGCCTATTGCAAATTTTGGGCACGTACAACTCGTAAAGACTATTTACGATTCTAATAAAAACCGTTGGACGTTCCTTTCACTTTGAGCCGCCAGCCCACGGGTCCACAGAGAAACAGGCGACAGAGCGAGAGCGAGTCCCAAAGTTTTCTTCTTTCTTTCTTTCTCTCTTTTTTTTTCTCGGTGTCGTGACAATAACGAGCGGGTTGTGTGTGTGTGTGTGTGTGTGCGGAAAATTGTTGAATTTGCTGCTAATTAAATTGCCCCGAAAATTTGCATTCGCTTTTAATAAACTGCAGATGGACTATTGAATGGAACGTGGGCACGGTCTAAGGACTTAGAGCCATGCCCATGCCCATGCCCATAGCCTCATTAGGCGCTGATATTCTTATCCCTGACATGGCACAAAAACTGTTATTGGCCCACAACCACAATCTGTCAGATACTCATATTTACGAGACGCTGCTATTGCGCCTACTATTAAATTGTAGCTGACCCGCCAGAAACCACCAGCCACAATGCTTGTTGACCCAACGGCATTTGTTCGGCTCTACCCCGTGGCCATAAAATTGCTTGAATAGGGTATCATAAAACTGTGCCACAACACATATGCACATCCCATATGCCACATACTATATGTTTTCGTAAAGAAAATGGGTTTTTTCTGACTGACTGATTGATTGACTGATTGCAGCACAGGGTCCAACCCGTTAGAGCTTGCGATAAATGCAATTTTCGAAAATTTCACCAGCGAAGGTGGGAAATAAGTGGATGAAAGTATAAGCGAAGTTTGAAGAATGAAGTAGGAAGTATGAAATGTAAACTATGAAGAATGAAGTATGAAGGATGGAGAATGAAGTATGAAGAATAAGGAATAAAGTATGACCGAACAGAATTATGAAGAACGAAGGACGAAACATAAAGAATGAAGTATGAAGAATAAAGTATGACATATGAAATATGAAGTATGAAGTATGAAGTACGAAGAATGAAGTATGAAGAATGAAGTATCAAGTGTGAAGTATGAAGTGTGAAGTATGAAGTGTGAAGTATGAAGTGTGAAGTATGAAGTGTGAAGTATGAAGTGAGAAGCATGAAGTAATAAGTGTTAAGTACGAAGTATTAAGTGACAAGGATGAAGTTTGAAGTATGAAGTATGCATGAAATAGGTGCATATATTACTCATTCTTCAAGAATTTCTATACTTAGTTTAAGATCGTTTTGAACTTATCTCAAATGAGGTACGATCTAGAATCAAGAACGTTTAGCTTGATTCAGGTACAAAAGTGCTGATATTGGACTCCCCATTTGCGCTCTTCTTCAAGAATGTGCGACAGCTCAAAGCTAGGTAGAGGGTATCTAGCGGTCGAGCAGTCTCGACTAGAGCACATTTACTTGTTGCTTTTGTTGTTGTCGCATTTGGTTTGCTGTTCTGATTTTGATGTTCGCCCCTTTTCTGTGTGCGTTGGCAATTTTTTGTCCGCGTCCCGCTGCTTTTGTTGCCCAGATTGCCAACTGGCTACGGCTCACCTGGGCACAATGGGCGTGCGGGCGGTCGCGCCGGGGGCGAGAGGTATTGTTACTGGACACTGGATGCGACTGCAGTTTTTAAATCAATACAACAAATTTCGCTGCTGGTGGTCGCCACGCTGCCGTTTAAAATGTTCCGAGTAATTAACACGCGCCGTGTGTAACCCCAAATGGCCGCAGCTCCAACTCGCAGCTCAAGTTGGCAGGGGGAGAGGGGGCTCTGAATGGGTTTGGTTGGGCAGTGCAAATGTGCAGCGTAAGCGTAGGATATGGCCGGGTCAAAGACCAACAAAAATCAAGTAAGAGTTGTTCTTGTTGAAAGTGCCCGACTGGCAGATGCCCTGTTCACAGCTCTGATGTTGCCCTAGCAAGGGGCTGTGACTGTGCTTCAATAGCAAAGCAAAAGGATCTCTAAAAAGACATAAGATCTATCTAAGGTATTATAAATATGGCGTATATAGGCTTATCTGGCCTATGGAAACTCTGAGATGCCAAGAGCCAGAGTTAGTAAATTTCCTATAGGTCCAGTAGCTTTGGTTAACTTATGTCCCCGCTTGACCATATTCATTAGCTACAGGGTATCAAAAGTTACACGCTTTAAATGTGTGTTTGTGCGTGCGTGTGTGTGTGTGTGTGTGTGCGCGCGTAACTTTTATTTATTGATTTAATACTTTTTCAATTTACTGCAAATAGCCAAAGAAGCTGCCACGCGGTTGTATGTTATGTCTCAGCCATAACTAGCAACTGCGCCAGCAACTGGGCGATGGGGGCATGTTGCAGCGGGCAGCATTAAGGAAATGCTGCACGGCCATTTGGCATTGGCAATCCCAGTCCCAATCCTCGATTCCCCTCAATCACCCTCAATCTCTCTCAAGCCCAATCGCAATCCCAATGCCAATGCCGCATTCCCATCGACACAAATGCAGCGCGGCATTAACGACATGTCCCCAGCGCCTGGTACACACCCCCCCCCCCCTTCACACCCTCTACGACCCGCACACATCACATCAATCCCCCCCCCCCCCTCGCCACATCCCCTTGCTCGCTCGTAATCGCTGTTGGCCATGGTGGCAGCTTTTAATTCACAATTTAATTTCACAGTTAGTTGCTCAATAAAAACTTTTCACAGCGAATGCAGCAGCCCAGGCGCCAGCTGAATATCTGTCAGAGCACACGGCACGGGGGGCTAGGGGGCGTGGCTGGGTTGGCTATGGTGGCATATGATGCCTGATCCCATGGCAAAAGTTGAACGGATCGCTGCAGTTAAGACTCTTTGGCTGGGGCAAACTCTAATTGAAATGTCTCATAATTGTCACGAATCAAAAATGTGGCAGGTAGCAAGCGCAAGTGCCATTAACGTGGCTTATATTTAATTCGTTTTTATCGGTTTGCAGCGCTCTGCGAAAAGATATCAGTTAATTAAACAAAATGCAAGTGCAACGCACAGACAAAAGACCGCACACGAAATATCCTAACTCTAGGCTTGATAGATCCCGAGTTGAAAGAGACTGCATATCATTTACTTAAGATACCAGATAGCTCTGGCCTTGATAGTTCCCGAGCTCTTGAAGAGACTGCTTGTTATTTACTTAAGATACCAGATATATATGATAGACCGCACGCGAAACATCATAACTCAAGCCTTGATAGTTCCCGAGCTCAAAGTTCCAAATATCCTAACTCTAACCTTGATAGTTCCCGAGTTGAAAGAGACTGCATATCATTTACTTAAGATACCAGATACATATTGTATAAATATACTAGCCTTAATAGTTCCCGAGTTGAGAGTTCCAAATATTCTAACTCTAGCCTTGATAGTTCCCGAGTTGAAAGAGACTGAATATCATTTACTTAAGATACCAGATAACGCTGGCCTTAATAGTTCCCGAGCTCTCGAAGAGGCTGCTTGTTATTTACTTAAGATACCAGATATATATGATAGACCGCACGCGAAATATCATAACTGCATACCAAGTTTTCAGACTATAGCTCTTAAAGTACCTGAGTTCGATTAGGTTGTTTATGCTAATTATGATCTCTTGCCAAGTATCAAGTACATATATATATTCAAGTGCACGCTAAACCTAAAAGGTCCCTTTCCGGACTAGATCTATATAAAGTCCCGCAAGCTTTGATCCTAAATTGAAAGGCCTCATAATTGCCAGAGAGAAGAAGTATTCCAAGGGGCATGCTTGAGGGATATAATCTGTGACGTGACCGCGGGCAAAAAACAATTCGTGCAATTGGCCTGGCCTGCCCTGCCCTGGATTGGGGCGGGTGCCCAGGGGTGGGCGTGGCAGTGGGCGGCTTACGACTTGCAAGTGCGAATAAAAAAAGGGAGCGCGTGAAAAATACAAAAACAACAACCAAAACAGCTGCAGCCACTTTGCTCTGGAGGTAGCTGTGCTGGGGGCGTGGCTGCAAGGGGTGGGGTAGGGCAGAGAGGGGGGGGGGGGGGCGAAGGGGTCATGGGGCAAATGGTAAACATTCAATGAAGCGAAATTGATTTGATTCAATTTAAAGTTGGTTCCGAGCTGAAAACTGATTTTCATTTCATTTTCATGGCCGCCTCGCGGTCGCAATTGTTTACAATGATTGGCGCATTGTTCGATTGCATTTCCTTTCGCGGCCCGAGCAGGGCTGGTCAGCTGCCACTCCCCCCCCCCCTCCACCCCTCCCTTCCCACTCCCCCTCACACAACTAGCCAGCTATATTTAGATGCATTTGCATCTTGTGGATACACGAATTGAAGTGTAGGCCATTGATTATGTCATTTGTGTGCGTGTGTGCCTGCGTGTGTGTGTGTGTGTGTGTTTGTTGTGCGTGCCAAGCAAATTATGATGATTTAATTATTCCATTGGCTGGCATCTAACCTAGGCAGAGCCCAGTCTCCGTCCGCAATGCAAACAACAAACTAACATTCTCTTGTTAAAAATCACGTATACGTAATATTTGTATGCATATTTACACAGCGCAAAAAAGGGTGGCAAATTTTGAAATACAACTGACGAGCGAGGCTGGCGAATCTTTTTTCTTGTTCGCAATTTCATTTTGTAATTCTTTTATGTGCTCCCAAAATTTCTGCAAGTGTAGCTCATTGTAAATTATCCAACCGTACCAAGCTTAACATTTGTTAAATTCTAATTTTATATTCGCTTTGACATATTTAACATGCAGACTGCATTTACTTTTATTTCTTGGCACATTTTTTAATTTTATTCTCATTTTATTTTATTCTCATTTTATTTAATACTCATTCTTTTGAACACCGCACTCAAATGCCTGCGCGAAATTCAACGCGTGGCATTCAAGAGAAACAAAAAACCAGTTTTGTAAAAAAAAAGGCATAGCAAAGTGCATTTTTTATCAATCAGTGTGTGTCACAGGAAGCAGCTCTTGACCCTTCGAGTGCCCATATCAGAATATACAATGTACGTTTTTTTTTCTCATTTTTAATGATTCATATTTAACAAACGCGCATCCGTTTTCAGCTGAGAGATAATCAGAGATTATACCTGAGGGTGGGATGGGGGCGAGGAAGAAGACGAGGGGTGCGGGGGTAAATGTCAACCCAATCAAGTCGGGCGTTTTCTGTAAAAGTTTTTCTTTGCACTTGCTACGATTTTCCGCTTGCTGAAATGCAACAATTATAATCGAAAGCAAAGTTGAAATCTAAAAGAAGAAAATCTGAAAGCCCGAAGTCAGGTGAAATGTGTTCTCAAATAGACTCATTAAAAGTCTTGAATACACTAAGTTTTTTTTTAATGCCATACAGACTGCGTTCTCTTCATTTATCATAGAGTATAAAATATGTATCGATATGTATCGATTTATCGACTTAACTGCAGCCCAAAATCGTTGATACTTTGAGATACTGAGATACTGATAAAATATAACTGCTCGTGTCACAGAGTTGAAGACGTTCACGTCTGCATTTCCACACAGTCAGGTAATTGTGGTCCGGCGAATTATTAATTAGACATATGTAGTAGATCGATATGATGGGGGACAAGCACAACCTGGTACTCGCTGGGCCTGAACAGTTTCGTGTGCTCGTAATAACCATTCAGATAATAATCGGCGGGCTCGCGGCCATTTGGTTCATTGTATCGGATGACAGGCACTTATTGTTGGCCCACAGACACGCCCACACGCCCACCCACATCCAATGAATGGGCGTTGGTTAAATGTGCACTGTTGTTGTTGCCGTTGATGCTGACGATATGACATCATGAATGGAAACAACTTCAACCCCGATGTCAGCTGCAATGGCATGCCCATTGGCTTTCAACTTGTCGCTGTTGTTGCCGTGAGGTCGGATAGTGTAATTTAGAGGACAATTGTGTTGAGCGGTGTAAAAGGTGGTCTGCCCTATTGATTGACCGTCCGATTGACTGTTTGATGTGCCAAGCACAGCTCGAGCCACAAGAGCTGGGCACACTGCAAATCCGTATTCGAGAATACGAAACGATTGAGTGGAAAACGAGTGGAAGCTCTTAACTTATTTCACCCGCTCGTAGATGATTTCTAGCCTATGCATCCCGGAAAAGTGAATTAATGATTGATTGACCGGCCGATTGACTGTTTGATGTACAGCTCGTGGCAGAAGAGCTGGGCACACTGCAAATTTTAATTGGAGAATATGAAACGATTGAGCGGAAAACGAATGGAACTCCCAACCTCTCTCATCCGCTTGTGGATCTATCGTAGGGTATACATCCCCCAAAAGTGAATCCATGATTTGTGAACACAAGTTGTGGCCTACTCGAGCTAGTCTCTCTGCCCTGCCATTGTTCACAAGATACCTGACCCGACCATAAAATAGCACACAAAAAAAAAGAAAAACACATCAATAAACGCTTTTGCGCCCGCTTTTGAGCTCATTTTATGCAAATAAAGAGTGGCGCTTAGTTAATCACAGTTTGCTGTACAAGAAAACAATGCAAATGAACAATGAACAATGAACAATGAACAATGACAGCGTGAAGTGTCCTGACAGCAGTTCAGCTGACGGACGGGCACTTCGAACCCTGCCGAGAGGTGTTTTTTTTTTTCGTTTTTGTGCGTATCAAATTGGAAATATTTATTCATTAATTTAGCATAAAGTGAGCTCTAACAGGGGGTTGCACGACTAGAAAATACCCTGTAGCCAGCGACGATATATTTAATATAAGAATAAGGTTTAAAAACTTCGCTTTCTACAGTTCGAACTTTATGAAACTTACAGGGCTTGAATTTTTGGTTGTAACTTAAGGAGATATCCAAAAAGAGGAATATTCTGCAATTTGAGAATCGAGATACAACATTTCAAGTCTATCGCTATTAAAGTACTCGAGCTATGACTTTTAAAACAAGCCCCAAGATCGATATTTATCGATTAAATGAAAATGGGATGAGCTATGAGACCGAGACGAAGTCGATTGTTAATGCCAACCAAAAATATATGTAGGAGTTGGAAATAGAACTTTGGAGTGGTCGAATTTATAATCAGTTAAATTTAATAAGCGAGTATAATGTTGACTCATTTGGTAATAATAAATCACTCATCACATGCAACTCTGCTTCGGATATTTAATCCAGGAGGAGAATAAGTTTTGAGCTAAGAGAATCAATGTGAAGATATGTTCGCTGTGGCCCGTTGTCCTTTGAAATACGTATTGGAAAATGTAAAATAATTATAATAATAATTACAATTTCTTCAAATAAACTAATAAGAACATAAGGAACTCAAGTGTCTGTCTATACAATTGGGGAGTGGGAGGGGCCCCCTGCCGGCTTTCGCTCAGCTTCTGGATGTGGATTGGGTAAACAGCTGTTGGTGCAACAATCGATGCTAATGGCAATTACTGTTTATCTTTTCAGAGCTATTCAATTGAAACTTGTGTAATTCAAAATGCATCCAGCTATCAAATCTCTGATTAATTATCAAGGATATTTCGACATCGACTTCGGCATGGCGATTGCTGCAATTGTTTTCCTTCTTGTTGTTCTTGTTGTTGTTGCTGCTGTCTGGCTAACAATGCCAGCTCTAAACACCTGAAATGCCACTGCGATGTGTGTGTGTGTTAGTGTGTGTGTGTGTGTGTGTGCGTTTGTGTGTTGGCTTTGTTTGTGTGGCTAGCTCGTATTTTAGTGCACCATTATCCGCTGTTCTATGCAGATGCAGACAATTTGTGCTACCTCCAATTGTGGGTAGTACGAACTAGGGTTAGGCAGAGCGGGGTAGGCAGAGAGGGGGGGGGGGGCTGCTGCATGGAGCGTTAACATAAATCAAAGCTCCAAACTCAAAGCGAGCGACAGGCGCACACAAAGCAGCGCTCCCAAAATGCAGTGCACATAAGGGGGGGCGGGCGGTAAAGAGGGGGAAAGAGGGGAAGAAGGGTAAGAGAAGTAGGGTGGGGGGTGGGGAATGCCGCCTGACACACATCCAGCTTCATTTGGCCACGTGCACTTGAAAAGCCGTGCAACGCTTTTGACATATTGTCGACTTGAGAGCAGCTGAAGCCTGCATCAAGGAGGGGGCAGCGGCGGAAGGGGGTTGGCTTAACCAGCGGGGGTGCGGGGGTAGTGCAGTTGCCCAGAAGCTGCGCCGTTTTTGTGCGAAATTAGACAGCGCATACAACCTCCAGCGTCGATTCGCTTCGCCTTCTTCTATTTCCCTTTTCCTTTTCCTTTTTTTTTGTTGCACAGAACCAGCGAGCAGTGGGGCGATGGCGGGGGGGGGGGCGTGACGAGGGTGTGTGTGTGTGTGTGCTATGTGTGTGCAGCTGAGAGAGGCGTCATTGCCAGTCATATCCTGCGGGGATAAGCGCACTTTATGCAAAACGCACAAGTTTTATTCTATTTTGATTTCTTTCTATGACTTTTTCTTCCCTCTTCTTTTTTTTTGCCTACTTCTAGGAATGGTGAGGGGAGGGGGGCAGAGGGGGGTGGGTGGAGAAAAGTGTAAACAGCTACAGCTGCGTGTCCTTGTTATGTCGCTGACAATGCCTGCGAGTTGATGGCTTTCAGCGCAGATTTCCTGGCAGTCAGCAACAGAGACACAGAGAAAGAGGTAGAGAGAGCGAGAGGGAGAGAAAGAAAAAGAGGGAGAGAGAAAGGAAGAGAGAGGGGCGTGGCTGGCAGTAAAAAGCACAAAGGCAGCGTTGGGAATTGATTGAAAAGTAAAGAAAGGCAACAACAGCCTAACTAAAGAATTAAGACATGTCGCATATAAACAGGATATTGGCTCATAGCCAAAGTACCCCGCCCACCGCCCACCGCCCCTTTTCAGCCACACCCCCTTTTAGCCACACCCCCTCTCGAAGGCAACGCGTGGGCCGATCAGCCATTTGATTATGCTAATAAAATAACAAACGCATTGACTTAAAAACTATGCCAAGGCCCATTCACATACCAGACCCCGCCCCCTCCACTCCCCGCCCGTTCATCTGATGCAGCCCACGAAAATTGAAAGCTGAAGAAGAAAAGCGAATTTCGCTGGATAAAAAGGTTGTCCATACGCAGCTAAGCTTTGCCTAAGCCACGAGGCGCCGCACTTAAGCTGCGATAAAAGGTTCTCGTTCTCTTCCTCTCCTCGGCGAGGCGCGTAATCCCTGGTGATGTATAGAGAAAAGCCCTCAGAAAAAAAGATAAATACGATAATTCATAGGGGTTAGCGATTATCTGTTATCTATATATAGAAAACTATTTAACCTGACTGACACATTGACTGACTTATTGACTCAGTAGCTAGCAGTCTGACAAATTGACAGACTTGGCTGACTGATTGACTGACTATTGGCTGATGGCTTCTTGACTGACTGACTAAGTTATTGACTGACAGACTGATTAACGGAATGATTGACCGACTGACTGATCGAATGACTGACTGACAGGTAGATCAAATTACCTTCTAACATAGTATTTGACTGACTGACTGACGACTGAATGATTGAATAACTGACTGGCTGACTGACTGATGGATTGACTGACTGACTAACCGACTAGCTAAATGATTGATTCACCCACTGACTAACTGACTGATTGTCTAATGTACTAGATAGCTGATAAGCTGACTGATTGATTGACTGACTAGCCGACCGGCTAAGTGATTGATTGACTCACTGACTGATCAGCTGGATAACTAGTAGCTGGCTGACTGACTAACAAACTGATTAACAGACAGACTAATTGATTAACTTACTAACCGACAGACTGATTGAGTGATTGACATACTGACTGAGAGACTGACTGACTGATTGCTGATTTATTTGAGAGGTGTCTAAAACTCTTCGAAAAAACCCATTCTACAAATTTCGAGCTTTGTGCTCACTTTCAAAGCTCTCTTTGCTTAAAAGTCAAAATGTGTTTCAGCGTGAACTCATTTCGTATATATTTATATTATGTTACATTTCTTACGGTCTAAAGATGGGTTGGTAAAAAGTAATATCTAATATTTGAAGAAAAAAGAACTTGGCTCGGGCAAAGCTCGTTTAACTCGTAGCAACCAGTTTCTATACAAATAGATTATATTTAACTAGTTAACTAATAATAGTAAATACCAATAAAATATCATTATTTGCATAGTATTTGCTAATAATGTGCGGGAAAGGAAGGAGAGGAGAGAGGTATATATATATGTGTGTGTGTGTGTGTGGGGGGAGGGTTAAATTGCTTGGGGAACTGCAGCGACACCTTCCCAGCGACCAAGGACACGCACATAAAATGCCACTAAGGATGTGGCCCAGGGGCCAGGGCCAGGGACAGGCGCAGAGGCTAGGTGCGGTAGGGGGGAGGGGGCGGGGTTGGCATGGCGTGTCGTGTCGTGTCATGTTGTCAGCCGCCCGTGGGGCATCTTCAATGCAATGGCCAGCAAACACTTATGCGCTGCAGGGCTTACTCGGCTATCGCCCGTCCGGCACACACCAACAGGCCCAAGGCACCCAACCCCCTCCCCTCCCCTCCCCACCCTCTTTCCAGCCATGCTCTCCAGCACAACCTACGCTTCCTCTGAAGCATGTGCATTGGGTTTATATTTTTATACAATACCCTTTAGCAGAGAGCATTTGAATTTTGTCGTGGACTATATATAACGCATAGCCTATAAGGTATATATGTATACTTGATCGGAATCAACAGTAAAGCCGGAAAACAATCGATGGGACTATCGATTATATCGATGTATTTGGTGTTTTAAGAACTATCGATGATTTTTCAGGGGAATTATCGATGTTTTCCCATTCAGTTCAGTAATTGTTAATACAAGCTACAAGTCTTAAAACCCAAAAATGTCAGTTCCCAATCTTGATCTATCTTGACATAATTCCGGCCTGGTCTGGGCCATGCACTCACGGATCGGGCGAGTATATCATTTGCCTTGGAATGATCGCATCCAGAGTTCCGTTATTGTATGAAGCCGTAAGGGTATTTAGGTTTCTGCTTGCCGAATATAAGCCACTTCTACTTGTTATTTTTTTTCCACTTTGCCGGCGCTTTTGCATATTTATTGTATAGTTTTGTAGTTTTATCAAGTTAGCTAGTTAAAAGTCAAGATGCTGGCTACCTACACAGTCAGACCGCCCGCCCACCCGCCCGCCAGCCCGCCTGCCAGGCCAGTCCGTGGGCGTGGCACGTGCTGAGGTGCCTTGTCGGCGACTGCCAACGCCAACAAGCGCCACATCTTCATCTGCATCCGGCTCCGTGGAGCCTTGGAGTTGTGGAGTCGTGGTGTGGCTTTTATTAGCTACGTGCGACGTCGGGTCAGTCAGGCGGGGGGCGGAGAGCGGGGGGGCGGGGAGCGTGGCGTAGTTGTAGAGCAGAACTTGCAAGCGTTGGCGATAAGATGAGCGTGCTAAAGTTTTATTGCCGCATATTTAAGCTATTAAAAAATTCATGCATAAAATGACATACACACACACACACACACAGAGTAAAGTGTAGCAAGAAAATTAAAAACGCAGCCGTTGCGCGGCCAAAGTTAAAACGAAGTTCGTACACCCTACACCAGCATCTGCTGCTACTATCGGCATGGCGGTATCAAGGTTGATAGAATCAAGCAGAAAAGCGGCAACAGAACCTATCGATTATCATGTTGATAGTATTTTCATAATACCGTCGATAGTCCTCTTACTGCCTATCGATTAATAAATGGCTACCGATCATTTCATGGAAAGTATTTTTCAATCAATCGGTTATTATAACGATAGTTCCTATCGATTATTTGAACAATTGTTTATTTATAACCCGATGACGCAAATGCAACTACCTATCGATTATTTTATCAAAAGTTCAATCATTCGATTGTAACTATGTATCGATTATATTAAAGAAAGTTTATATAGACTATTTTAACGATAGCGCCTATCGATTTTTTTTATTGATTAGCTGATCGTTATTGTGTGAGCAGATGACACTATTGTAACCTATCGATAATTTTATGGAAAGTATTTTTCAATCATTCGATTGCTATTTTCTATCGATTATTTTAATGATAGTTCATATCGAGTGGTATATCGATAACTGCCCTATATTGATGTATTGATCAATACTTTGTTACCATCTATCTGCTACTTTATGTAAGTAAGTTATCGATAGTTCGATTTGAGCCAGTTATCGATTGTTTTATACTTATTATTTGCCGCTTAAACCGTATCTATCGTCTATCGAACCTATAGTTCCAATCGATTATCTACTCATTAGTATCTATCGAGGCCACTTGTGATATCATTGCCCTATCATCCTATGTATACTTAGCGATAACATTATCGATAATTTGGCAGTCGATGTTACTATTCAAGCAATTAATATCCATAGTAAAGTTTTTCTTGTGTCCAAAATAAGAAGCAATCTGCAGAAATGGACCCAATCAATTGTACAATGCTACGCTTACGAATCCTAGACTCCTAAGTTTTAGAATAATATTTGCCACTTACATAACCGTTAGACCGTACAATAGATATTAAGGGCTGCATCACAATAATGATATACCCTAACCCGAGTCCACTTTGCACTTAAAATTGTTACCGAAAAAAGTAAAATTTGAACCAAATTAAAACCGTAGGCAAAACGGTTTATGTTAAATACCGCATCGTTATCTAGCACTGCACCTCGCCCTTGCTCTGGCAGCACTGGCTGCAGTTCAACGAGTTGGCAGCACCGCGGGCGCCTAAAATGCCGTTACAAATGTGTTGAGCAGGGTGGGAAGGGGGGCGGGTACCGGAATTGAGCTTGTGGGTAACTGTTGCTAACTGCAACTGGCGGTCCACAATAATAACTATAATAATCAACATGGCGGCTACACAAACACACAGAGAGAGGGAGAGAGGAAGAGAGGGGGGAGCACATTACGCGCTGTGTTTATTTTTTTTTTTCTTCTTGATTCGCTTTATTTTCTTAATTTTATACACACGTTTTGTGTTTTCATTTTCATTTTCTTTGGCGCAGTACAGTTTGTATTTATTGCACGTGTCTATCCCGTTCCGACCTCTTCCTCTTCGTCGTCTTTCAGCTTTTTAGTATTCATTAAATTGCATAATTATACAATAATGCAATGCAATGGCTTCGGCTTTATTCCTGGGGGGAGGCGGTTGCCACGCCCACATCGCATATGCATATGCATGAGAGGGTATTATTATATACTAAGCATACGCACGCATGTGAATCCATTTGTGCACATCTAAAAAGCCATTGAATTGATGCCCTTGCACATTTTACAACACTGCACCCGGGCAATTACTTTGTGAACTAGTTCAAATGGCAAACTGGATAAGAGCTGCAGAAGTGGCAAAGGCTTTTAGAGCTTTAATGCCACTTGAATTTCACAGCTAAATGTTGGCATTCAAGCTGTTTTCCCTCAGCCTAAAACGAGCTCTAAAATGGCTCAGCGTAAGTACGCTTCAAGGCTGATCAAGTTTTTTCCATTATATTCTCAAGGAGAAGAGTCAGATGTGATAAATATATATATGTCAGATATTTCACAGATATATGGCATGCTTAGCTCAAAGATAAGCATATTCGAGAAAGCTGCCAACTAGTTTTTCTTTTTGCTAAAAGTGACAACTGTTAAGTCCATTTGCCAGACTTTTAAATGCTGTACAAACTAGCTTTTAAAGTCTTCTTAAATGCATTCCATCTATCAATTTGCCTGAATGTCAAAGAACTATTTTGCCTAAAAGCGCTTTCAGACAAGCTTTATGGGTTAACAAATCGCTTTATATTTGGTTTAACGTAGATTTAGGCGTGAATGTGCTGACATTTGTTGCCAAATAATGCTTTAAGTTGTTACACAATCGAAATTTAGCTGATTTCCAAACCAAACCCATGTCTAAAACCGGTTTGAGACAGCTTTAAACCCGGTTTAAAGCAGCTACAAAAGTTGGGCTTACCTAATTAACGTTTTGTTATGCAGCTGATCGTTTAAAAACAATAAAAAGAACACTTATTTAGTTATGTTTTAGTAAAGCGAATCCTGTGACACACACACACACACACACACACCCACACACACACATAAGTATGTATGTACGAAAATCCAGCTGCGCACATTTTATCTATTTAGCTGAAACATTTTTTGCCTATTTTATTTCATTTTATTTTATTTTACCCGAAGCAACGCAACCCGCTCGCCCCTCCCTGTAATATCGTGGTATGTGGGCGTGGGCAGGGGGAGGCTCTGTAAAGAGGGGGTGGTCATAGTTGGTTGTTGTGGATTATTAGGCAGGATTATGAATACATGGGCCGTTCAGTTGGCCGCATTGTTTTTATGTTTAAGCAACTTGCCAATTTGCAGCTGTAGGTGTGTGGGGGGGTGCGGGGAGGGGTGAGGGAGGGGTGGTCGTGGCAGTTCGAAACGTTTGACCCAAAATGGAGCGGCAACATAAACAAATCCCTTAAACGTTTAAATGCCTGCAACCGAAGCAGGCAGCAGCTGGCAATGACACGCCTCCCCGCCCCACCACCTCCCCCTCCGCACAACGTGCAACACACTGAGACAGAGAGAGTGAGAGAGAGAGTGTGTGAGAGAGAGAGAGAGAGAGAGAGGGAGAGGCAGAGACATAACTTGGGGGCAACCCGATTGCCATTGGACACCGGGCATTGGACGCACTTGGAGCATGTGTGTGCGTCATTTCAAGCTCGAAAATAGTTTTGGCCAAAGCCACACACACACACACACGTGGGCAGCCTTAGGAGCAGGACCTAGGGCCAGGGTCTGGACCAACAGGCGGCCAGGCATCGCCCACATGTGCATCGTAAAAAATAAGCAGCAGCAAATTGTATTTTTATGAGCTGAAACTGTTTTGGGGCCACATTTCAATGTCGATAAAAACCGAAACAGCAACAGCAACAGAAACAGAACCAGAAACGAGACACAGGCAAACTCAAACCCAAACCCAAACCCGAACCAGGAGCTGAAACTGAAACTGAAACCGAAACGGAACCAAAATCAGCAAAAAGTACCAGCTATACAAATAGAAGCGTGCAAAATAAATAGAAATGGAATACTCGCTATTGAATACGCTTTTTTGTTGAATAAGTCGAAATAAGCGCGCACTAGTGCTGTAAAATATACCAATGTGCAGTGTTGCAATGCGTCACATTTGGTGCTGTGCAACGAACATAGTTTATTTATTGATATTTGAACTTTTCGAATACGATGTGAAGTAAACATGATAATCTCTCTGTCTCCTTCTTTTACTCTCTCTCTCTGTTGTTGTCTCTGGTCATATATCTCCCTCTATTTCTCGCTCTCTCTTGCTCTCTCTCACTCGTTCATGATCTCTCTCTCTCTCTCTCTCTCTCTCTCTCTCGTTCTCTTTCTGTCTTTCTTTCTCTCTTTTTTGCTCTCTCTCTCTCTGACTCTCCCTCTCTTGTTCTCTGTCTCTCTCTCTCTCAGTCTCGCTCTCTCACTCTCTCTCTCTCTCTGTTCTCTTTAAATCGTTACATATTTATTAAAAAACCGTCAATACCCTTGCGACTAGGGTATAATAGGTACAAGGAATGTGCTGGATAATAGGAATAGGAATGGGAATGGGAATGGAAATGGCAATGGCAATGGGTAGGGCGGAAGGGGAAACGAACGGAATGAGGACAAGGCTAGTGTTAACCGGCAACCGGCAACCGGCAACAACAATAAAAACTGAAACAAAAACTTACAACAAATTACAAATAACGAGCCAAAGACCATATGAGTGTCTTTCCTTCCATCTGTCTGTCCGTCCGTCCGTTTGACCGTCTATCGGGGCAGAGGGGGGGTGGCACTGCAAGGGGCGATTCGGTTGGCCAGAAACTAATAGAAAAGCGTGTAGGAAAATTGCATTGGCCAGCAATGGGGAAACGTGCCATGGCCATGCCGTCTAAATATTCATTAGAGCTAATTAAACATGATCTGCCCCAGGCGACTGGCCACGCAGACGGAGTCGCAGCCGGAAACGGAGCCGGAGCCGGAGTCCGAGCCAGAGCCGGACAACTAACTAACTGACCAACTAAACAACTGGCCAAGTGTGCCGGCCCATGCAACTGGTCAATTTGGTTAGTTTTGGCAGCGTGGAATGTGAATCAAACCAGCATCAAAGGAAGATGGCTCCGAGCATAGACGGACTGAAGTAGATGGGGAATTTGGTCTTATGCCAAGGCAAGCGGACGAGAAGAATACCATTAAAAGGTCTCCGCTTCGATTACGTGAATTCACTTACGCCAAGTCGGGCGGAAAGTGGAACTCGGAGAAGGAATGGAAAATGTATCGCGAATTAATCTCTCTGTCTGTGTTTCCTCTCCAACTCTTTTTCTCCCCTTTTCAGTCTCCGTCTCAAATTGTTAGTCAGAGCAAGTTGCCCACTTGACCGGGCAACGCCGCGTAATATGAGCTGGTATATGATATATATGCACATATTAAATGCTTTAATACGCATATTAATTAAAAGCTTAAGGCGACCGCATGTTTATAGTTTTGCTTAGCCGGTGTGTGTGTGTAAGTGTGTGCGTGTGTGTGTAAGTGTGTGTGCTGGTGTGTGTGTGTGTGTGTGTCTAGTAAATAAATACAATTAGCTGGAACGGCCGCTGTGTGGGCTGGCAAAATGAGATGACACTAAATCAAAGTTATTCAACGCACGTCGTTAAGTCATTAATCGAACAATGCACAGCAGCTAGATGCCTGCCACACACACGCACACGCACACACACACACACACACACTCACACACACACACATGCATACCAGCACACACACGTGCTGATGCTGTAACATATGCTGATATCGTCGCCTCGTCGCCATCACGTTGACGACCATGTTGGCACATAATAATAACAACGACTGCCGCACACACATGCCCCAAGCACCCTGCCCAACCCCCCCCCCCCTTCGCTCACGAGGCGCCACACCCCCTCGCCCAGACACTTTGAATGCTAATAACAATGCGGCTGCTGCTGTGGCTGCTGCTGCTGCTGTTGCAGCCGCGAGGCAGACGCCAACACTCAACTAGAATTGAAGACTCAAAACATATTAAAGCCCGCTCTTTTTCCCTCCCTCCCTGTCTCTCTCTCTCTCTCCCTCTCTCGCTCTCTCTCTCTCTCTCTCTGCCCCTCATCTGCTGGCGGTCGACTTGCGGTGGCATTTGCTCAGCCGCAATCGCTTAGCCAAGTGCAATTGACAAGTGCCCGGCGCAGAGGCACAGAGATAACCGCAGCTGTGGCATCACACCGTGTTGTCGCACCTGCCCAGCCACGCCCCGCAGCCTAAGCCGCGCCCCCCTCCCCCAACCCCAACCCCGTCCCCGACCCACCACCTGTCACCAGCAATACCAAATTCAATTGTTGTTAATAATTTTTTGCAGCTGTTCGGCGTTTGTATTTATCAACAATAATAAAAAATGAAACAAAGATATAATAAAATACAAATATGAGTGCTGCACAAAGCATTGCTCGACTAGTTAATACCCTATAGAAAAATCGAAAATAGAAGAAACAGAGCAACAAAAACATATTGCATGGCAATTGCAAAAGTTGTAAAGTTTGAAAATATAAATATTAGAGAGAGAAGCAAAATGAAGAAGTACTCGAATAGTTTATATAAATTGAGTCATGCAAAGTCTTCAACAGATTTTAAACGGGAAGAGATTTTTCCCAAGCAAATATTAAGTAACACGTAAGAACGCCCAAGTTGAGCTGAAGCTAGAAAACTGAAAGTCAAAATACCCACTGCACAGATGTACAGGGTATATAGAGAGTTGTCTGACCGCAAGCGGAGTTACAGTGCGTGGTAATAGGATTATGTCTGGGGTACTGAAAGTGGACTTCATCAAAGCCAAAAACAACCGCAACCACGCATAATTGTTCAATTTATTTATTTAAGCGCACCACCCACCTGATGTGGGCGTGGCCAGCGAGATGGTCAACAAACGTTTTTCGGTTATTGTGGTCAATGGGAAATCGCTTTAAATAATGTATTCCAATTAAATAAATATTTAAAATGGCTGTCAACACACGGATGTGTGTTATGTGTGCCGGGCGCCACCTGGCGGCGAGTGGCGCAATCGAAAATGCTTTCAACCTACCCTGTACGCATTTAAGGTGGGCAAATAGGGTATGTCCAACCGAAGTTTCAAAAGAAGGTACCCCGAGTGCAAGAAAAGTTCCAGTTTATATAAAGTCGAGAAATAGTATCAAGAAATGGTTAATAAACCTCGTTGCCATGAAATCGATACAAATCGTGGTTTATAAAAGCTAGATATACCAAATTTTGTACGTAAGCTCTCACATAGCTTAGTCCGTTCACTTTTGGCTGCCTCCGTCCGTTTCACCCAATTGTAGGAGCTTGATATTGCAGAAAGCCGAGGGCTATGGCTTTGATATTTAGAAGAAGGTATCTCCTAGTTGGGCATACCCGACTAGAGCATTGCCTGCCAAATTAGTTGACCCCATGTTCTATAATTCATGGCAATCAATGGATAGCGCAAAAGAAATCAATGCGCCACGAGAAATTATAATTATAATTTGTATTTGTAATTGCCAATGGAGTGGGGAGTGGGAAGAGGGTAGAGGAGGGAGGGGGAGGTGGGGTCAATACTAACTGGCACTGAAGCTACTCGAACTAATTAGTCTCCTGAGCGTGTTCGCTGATTCCCGATGCCTGATTATAGTAAATCTCTGGTCACGCACCAGCGAAAGAATTCATAAATTTAATTTGCACGTCAAGAGCGCCAAGCCGGATAGCTTCTCTAGTGGGTGGTCGAGGTGGATGGCCAAAGGGGAGGGGGGAGAGAGTGGGAAGAGGGGGACCGACACGTCGCTGGAGCAGCAAACGAATTCCCACAATAAACATTGGCACGGCAGCCGCGTGCCCAATGATAATGTTGAATGTTGCGCTCATAATGATGCTGTTGAATGCTCACCATGATGATGATGCTGATGATGACAATGATGCTGATGATGCTGACGATGCTGATGATGATGATGATGAGGATGAGGAGGTGGCTGGTAATGACACTGAATGACGACACAGCATTGGGAATTCCTGTGCCACCCAGGCGAACGTACATATTTTGTATATGCAGTCATGTAGCATCGATTAATCATTTTATTATTATTATTATTATTATTGTTGCCGCCATTTGTTCATCGTGCACACGATGTTGATGTACAGGGGGCGTGGCATTTATTAATATGCGTGTCGAATAGCAAAAGTCATGGCAATTCCACTTCAGACTCGATCGCAGCAACGGTAAATGCCAGTGTAAACAAGGGCCGCAGACACACTCAAAAGCAAGCAGCTTTTTGTAGGTCAAGCAGTTGGCACTGCGATACTATCGCTACTATCGTTTAAAGAAGAGCACATTTTGTTATTATATTCATCATAAAACAATAGTATATCTACCATTTATAATATACATACATATATATAAAATTATATTAATAATATATCTATAGTGCGACTACCGATACTATCGGCTGGGCTTAAAGAAAAGCAGATCCAACGTATAACATTGGTTGGGTAAAACATATCCATTTTACTTAAAGATATTTATATTAAATAAAAAAATACAAATCCTAAGGCTACCAAAATATCGATAGTATTGACTGCCACTATTGACTTAATCGATAGTGGCCAGCATTGAAGAATCAGTCGATAAGATATCGTTAGTGACATTGTCAGTTAGCCAACACTGGCTGACACATGTTCAGTGTGGCCGTGCGCTAGAGCGAGACAACAACAATAATGCTGAGCTCAGCAACCCGTCAGCGAGCGTTCAAACACGTTTCTCTCACTCGCTCGCTCGTTCTCTCTCTCTCTCTCTTTCTCTCTCGTTTTGTTTCTTGTGCTGCCTTCTGCTCTCTTTACTGACACGCTCGTGAGATTTAAAACAAAGTGCATTATGTACGCCGCCGTTAAGCCGCTCTCGAAATATTTGCGGCTCAAGACGGTGCGCATCTACGATCCGATATTCACGCTGCATTCCAAGTGCACGATTGTCATCCTGTTGACCTGCACATTTTTGCTATCGGCCAAACAATATTTCGGCGAGCCGATACTCTGCCTCAGCTCAACGAAGCATACGGAATATGTGCAGTCATATTGCTGGACAATGGGCACCTATATACTGCCACTGGAGAACGATAGCATCGATGCCAGCAAACCGGTGCCGGAGCTGGCCCTGCTCGAGCATCAGCATCATCAGCAGCAGCAGCAGCAGCGACTGGCGCTCAACAGGAGCGGCATGCGCGCCCTCTTGGCCAACAATGAGCACTACGCTCGGATCATATCCATAGCGGAGGGCGTGGGACCCGAGACGCGGGGCGTTACGAAACGCATGTATTTGCGTTATTATCAATGGGTTTTTATGATATTGCTATTTCAGTCGCTGCTCTTCTACTTTCCCTCGTACCTGTGGAAGGTGTGGGAGGGGCAGCGCATGGAGCAGCTGTGCTGCGAAATCGGAGACGCTCTCATTCTCGAGGACACATATCGGATGCGGCTGCGTATGCTAACGAAATACTTTCGGGCACACTTCTCGGCCATCCATTGCTGCTATGCCATCAAGTATGCCTTCTGCGAGCTGCTCAATCTGATCATAAGCGTGAGTATCCAATTGGGTTTGCTAATTTATCGATTTTTCTAAACTATCGATCGAGTTGCGTTTGTTCAGTGAGTTATTTATCGATTAAACATGAATATTTTTGAAACTTAAAGAAATGCGCTTCCTATCGATTGCTTTAGATTTGTTCGTTATTAGTAACTATCGATAATTATCGATTGTCTGGGAGATGATATTGAGAGTTTGAAGCTTTAAGCGCAAAACGAATTTGAATGAAAGTTTATATGTATATTTGAAAGCTTGATTCTTATAGATTGTCCGATATGTTGACTAATACTTATCGATTACAATAGCTTCAGCTAATCAATAAGACGATGGTAGCTTTTCCGACCTTATGCTTGGTAAGAATTGTTATCGATTTTCTTAAATTTTGTATCGCTCAATAATTGTTATCGATAGCTTAAAATCGATTATTATTATTGTTCAGCTCAAGGCTAATCGATAGATCGATAAATAGATGTGCCCTAACCCATCGATAACTCGTTTGATATTGTTTCTACTTGGCAGGTGCTCAACTTTTGGCTGATGGATATCATCTTCAATGGCTTCTGGCACAAGTATATACATGCCCTGGCCGCGATACCCGTTTACGACTGGAACCTGTGGAATCTGATGACATCGCGCGTCTTTCCCAAGGTGGCCAAGTGCGAGATGTTCATCTATGGACCGAGCGGATCACCAAATGTCCTGGACATACTCTGCGTGCTGCCGCTCAACATACTCAACGAGAAGCTTTTTGCCGTGCTCTATGTGTGGTTCCTCTTCATTGCCATGCTGGCGGCCATCAATATTTTGTATCGGCTATTGTTGGTCTGCTGCCCGGAGCTGCGTCTGCAGCTATTGCGCACGCATTTGCGCGGCATGCCCAAGGCGCATGTGCGTCAGGTGTTGGCCAGCGCCGGCTACGGGGATTGGTTTGTCCTAATGAGCGTCAGCATCAATGTGAATCCGTCGCTCTTTCGCGATCTGCTTGAGCAGCTGTACGCGGAGCACGCTATGGCCGCCGCCGTCGACGCCGCCGCGAACTCAAAGACAACGGACATGCAGGCTGGCCAGAATCCTGACGAGGATCAGGATAATGGCAGCACCACCTCGGAGGGCTCACTCACGACCGCACCGACAGCGCCCGCCCTTAACCTGCCGCTGGGCACCTACTATACGGAGAGCCATGTCTAAAAAGGCCGCCAATCAGAACTGGGATCCAGGATCTGTTCGTGCTGCAGTTGTAATTTGATAGTTTTGTTATCGTTCGGTTTGTTTGCGCAAAGTGCAAGACAAACACGAAATGCATCGAAAGGCAAATAAATGCGATAATCAAAATGGCAAACGGGCTAAAACTTCCATTGCGGCGTATGTGGTCGGTGCCCTAATACCCAATGTAGGCAGTTGTAGGCGGGTATATACACGGGCAAGTCTAGATGAAGACAGGGCATTTATATTTGGCATGTAAAAATGTGGGTAGAAGGAGAATCTGAAAATGTACTACACACACATTTCATGCATATTCCTCAAAAGTCGACCACAACTCTCTTGGACTGCAGGACACGCTGCCTGACTTGTCAGCAATGCTGTCTTTGATGGGCCTGTAGATAATATAGATAATATGATAGAGCCTATAGATGGTATTAAAGATAGTATATAGCAGAAATTGAACTATCGCAACTGCACTATCGATAATTCGATAGAAATGAATTGAATATAAAATGCGGCCCATTATCAATGGAACTTTAAGTGTTGAAGCTAGAGCTAGAGGGTAACACATAGCACAGCATTTGCGCCTTCTAAGTTTAGTGGGGTGAGGTATGAGGTGGCGAAGGGAGGGGTGTGTTAGCAAGCCGACAGGCATAACAAAAACTTGGCCAAAGTTGGCAAAGTTACACAAGTCGAGAGCAAGCGCGCGCGAGAAATGACGACGGCGACAAGGAAGATGAGGACGAAGACGAAGACGATGATTGCAAAACTCAGCTCGAGCTGAGGCGACAGCTGGCAGTTGCCATTTGCCAGTTGACAGTCGGATGAGGCGGCAGCAGCCAACAGGTAAAACTAACAACAACATGGGCCAGAGCTGAGCAAACCGGATGCGGATGCGGATGCGGAGCTGCTGCTGCTGCTGGCGACGACAACGCAAATGGCGGCAATTACAAGCAGCTACAACTGCAACAGAAACAACTACAACAACAGCAACAAGAACAAGAAGAAGAACAACGCAACGGGGATAAGTAAACATCACTTTAAAGGCGGAAGACAACGCCTAGAGGGGGGCGGGGCCGGCAGAATGTTGAAAAGCGCAAAATCAACAAAGTTAATTTTAATTAAAAACCGCAGAAAACCGAAAAAAAAAACAACAACAACAAAATGCTAAATAAAAGGGGCGTCAACTGCAAGGGGGGGGGCGTGTGAGAGAGAAAGGCGGACAGCAGTCAGCCGTGGGCGTGGCAGTGTCTTGCATATGCATGTGCAAGGCGGAGACACAAACAAAAATGGCAAACAGCAAAAGACACGAAGCGACAGACACAAAACTGAACTGTGCCGCCCGCAGGCGAATAAACCAACCCGCCCGACCGCCCGCCCACCCACTTGGCCGCCCACTTGGCCACCCACTTGGCCCGCACTCAGTTAAACCACCAATGATAACTGTAACAAAGACACATGTAAACAATTTGGTTTTGGTTTACACCGAACGCCCCACGCCCCCTCCCGCGCCTGCTTAGTTTTAATTATACAAAGCGAAAACTTTGCCAAGTTTCAAATTGAAAGTGAGCAAACGGTTAAAAGGCTTTCAGCTCACGGCCAACAGCTCGACGAGCAAAAGAGAAGGAGAGAGAGATAGAGAGGGAGAGACAGAGAGAGAGAGAGAGAAGGCAATGCTCAAGTGCAGAATTGCATTTGATGTTGGTCTTTGGCCTGGGCTATGCACTCTGAATGAAAATATTTTTGGACGGGCTTATGAGCTGCATTATCAAGAGAGAAAGAGAGAGAGAGAGAGAGAGAGAGAGAGAGAAAATGAAGAGAGAGGGAGAGGCGATTAACTCAAAGCCAAAACCAACTAGCCAAAAGGCCTAGGCGAAAGAGGGAATGATAGAATACAGAAAAAATAACGAAGAGAGAGTTGATGGATGACAAAGAGAGAGGGAGATAGTAAAAGACAGAAGACAAAGAGAAGGCGACAGAGAGAATACAAATAGAGAGAGGAGAGAGTTAAAAAGAGAAAGAGGAGCGGGAGAGATAGATGCCAGCTAAATGCCTATTTACCACGTTCGCGTTAAGTCACGATCTTAGTTCGTAGACAGAGAAAGGGAGAGAGAGCTAGAAAGAGAGAGAAAGAGAAAGAGAGAAGCTAGGAAGATTTCAAGAGTACTAAAACAAAGAAACAAAGTGAAGAAGCTAGAGCGAAATAGAGAAAGAAAAAGAGCTGAAAGTAAAAGAGAAAGAGATGACAAGAGAAAGAAAGAGAAAAATAAATACAAAATTGGCACACACTCGGTTCACAGTTTGAGCCAGCTCGCCAGCTCTAATATCTCTTAGCTTATTTGAAAAGCCCAGCTCCGGACATAAAAGTGCAAAAATGGCTGGACAAATGAGAAGCGCATAGAGAGGCATATCAAAAGCAAAATGCAAAGCAAATGATTTACAAATGAACTTTAAATTGAAGAGTTAAACACAAAATGCTTAGCAAAATAATGCGGCGGCCTATCCAAAATGTCAGGTATTCGAGCAAGGAGGGGCCAGCAAGCACTAAGGCTCACAAACACACACACACACACACACAGGCACATGCCGCCCTTTGGGAGCGTGTCTGTGTGTTTAGCCAAGCATCTATTCCAACCAACTATCTATCAAATGGGGAAGGTTCACTTGCATGTGAGCCCAGAGCACAGAGCCCAGTCGGAAAGTCAGGCAAGGCTTTGAGCCGCACGATGCCGGGACTTGCGATACCTGTGCCCATTTTACAAACCCTACAACTTTGAGCTGCCTTTGCGTCGAATTTTGTGTGTTATTTTTGCAGGCGATGCGAACAAAGCAAATGACAAATAAATTAACAAGTTAATTGAGTTTCGTGCCAGACACGAATCCTTCAGAAAGGGCCCAGACATCGGGGACATTGGGGGCAGGCGCCGCTCGCCTCTCGTTTATTAACAACAATCAACAATTAATGCTAAATCAATAAGCCAAAAAACAAAAAAAAACATATTGGGGGCGTGGCATTGTGTAATCTATATGCTAATCAGTTAGCCTTAGTTGACGCCTGAAGACGCACCGCGACTTGGACTTTTGAAGCCGCCCGCATGGAGACGGGATGGGGCTCAGGTTGATGTAGATTTTGGCAATTCTGTCCAAATTAATTACAATTTTGAGCCAGGCCACGAAATTATCGACACAGGAATCGTTGCTGCAACTGCAACCGGACACGTGTAACAAAATAATTTTTCAATTACATTTTCGGGTTTCGTGTGCGGTGCAAGCACTCTGCTGCCCCTTTTAAATGGCCCATGGCCCCCGATGCCCGCTGCCCGATGCCCGTTGCCGTTGCCGTTGCCGATCCCGGCCAACATCCCAGCGATGACCACAGGTCCGGATGCAGGCCAGGTGCATAGGCATTCCGTGTCTGTGCGGCGGCATTTGCGACCGCTAAGCCCACCCAGCTTGCCATGCCCCCTTTTCATGTGTGCCTTTTTCGCATCAAATTTTGATGCAAAATTGATTCCATGGCATTTTTGTGGGCAGTCGTTAGCCATAAGCTGGACCTGCAATGCTTAGAGTGGACCAAATGCTGCACAAAACAATGCGAGCGAACAGCGAGAGCTTAATTGAAAGCAGACGGAGAGCGAGAGCGAAAGGGAGAGGGAGAGAGAGAGCAAGAGAGAGATATGAAATTAGCGAGCTGTAAGCAGTCTATGAGAAGAAAACTTTATGAATGTTATCATCAGAGAAAGAGCTTTTTTAAGGTAAAAGTTATTTAAAGTAAACTTGGGAAAGAGAAAGAAGAGAAAGCAATCGTTACAAAGCCAGCAATAAAGTAAAATAAGAAAGGGTCCAGAAGAGTTTGGAGAGAGTGAGCTTTAAGCAAAGCTTTACAAACATATAAATAAACAAAGAGGCTTTTTCATCAACAGAAGCAGTTTTTATTAGTGTAAGCATTAAGAAGGCTTGGCAGAAAACCAAGGAATAGAACTTTACGAAGTTTACATTAAACAAAATGGGCTAAGGAGCAGAGATATCGAAGAATTCGATCATCAATAGAAACAGCTTTTGTTAAAGAGCGCGAGCTTTAATTACCAGAGAGAATAAGTGGAAGCTTTACAAAGTTTACAACCAGAAAATAAGCTTATGATAGGGATAAAAAGAAGGGAATAAGCTTTTGTACGAGATAAAAAGAGAGTGAACCGCAGAAGAAGCCTTTCGAATTTTACGACGAACTGTGAGCGAGAGAGAAAGAGAGAGAGAGAGGGAAAGGGAGAAAAAGGACGGAGACAGATCTTTAAGTAGTCATCTCTTGATCAAATTTAATTCCGATATATTTATCGATAGGCTTCTAGCTAGCGAATTTGAATGTTTATATTTGAGCACTGTTCAGCACTCAAAGTGAACTTTTGCAGTATTGTTAAGTATTTATTATGCACTTGTCAGTGATTTTCAAAAAGAGCTACGCAATACTGGCATCTATTTTTTGCTCACTTTTCGGCACTTATTGTTTTGTTTACTTTCTGAAAACACTTTGCAGTGTCGAAAATGAATTCGTTTTAGGAACTTTCACAAGCACACACACCCACACACACCCACACACAAACACACACACGCGCGCACACTACATGTAAAATGATATAAATGTAATTGCATTGAAAATAGAAATCATGCGTTTGGAGCAGGAGCATCGAATGCCATCGACTGAACTGATTCAATTACACAGCGTGGCGATTCCTCTGATGCGGCATAGATGAATAAATGGTTGGTTGGTTGGTTGGCTGGTTGGCTGGTTGGTTGGCTGGTTAGCCGGTTCGACTCGTTGTCCGTCTCTCATTTTAATCAATTATAATTGCTCGTATTTTTGATTAGTTGGCACCTGGTTGGTTGAAATTGTTTTCCTGCCACTTTTTTGGCCGGCTGCATGGTAAACATTTTACGTAATTGCGCACATATTTAAATTACGTTCACATTGCCCCCACACACACACACACACACACACACACACATTGCATCAAATTATGGGGCCAAAGTAAATCTGGCTATTGCAACCGTGCGTCTTCCGTCCAACTTCCTATTTTAATATGCATACCATATACATACATACATGAATACGCACGAGGGCCGATTAATCCGTAATCGCTCTCGTTGTCATCTCTAGCGATAACATTTATCGTTCACACAATCAAAGCATTGCTTATAATATATTAAAGCTACGATAAACCGTCGTTAAAGCTTCACAATTTGACACACCTTTTCAGAGCTTTGCTCGAAGCTAGAATAGTATAAATTGTTGGACTTTGCTTTAAGATAGCGGATCGGCTAATTCAAAACTTAAAGCTTAAGAAAGCTTTAAGAAAAGCTTTAATACTTAATTCGCTTGATTAAATCTAGCAGAGCTTTAATAAAGCTCAGCTTCAAGACAGCACATCGTCCAATAAAACGCTGAAATCTTAAAAAAGCTGTAATAAAAGCTCTGTCAGACTTTAAGCACTCAATTATCTGATTCGTAGTACTTATTATATTCTTGCTAAGACTGCGAATGGCGATATGAAACAGTTAAAGCTTAGCAGAGCTTTGTTCAAGTTTTATTAAAGCTCTGTCACGATAAAGGCATTCAATATGGCGATTTGCTGTCTCTACTAAAATTGAAAAAAGTTTTGGACTGAGCTTTAAACTATTATTAAAGCTTTTATTAAAGCTCTGAGAAGCTTAAAGTGTTGTGACTTTTTACAAATGTTTTTCTTTTATAGGGTATTTAAATTTTATAAGTTTAGGTTACTTTAAATACTTTTGCGACAACCTTTGGATGAAGGACTATCATGACCCTGAAGTTGTAAAGCATTCAGCTACATTTTGCCAACTTTCTTACAGGGTATTTGAATACCATTTGCTTAGCTTAGTTGAGCTACTCTTCTGACCGAACTCGTCATCAGCACTCTCTAGTCTTGCATTTTAAACGCCTTTTCGTATTTACAGGGTATAGCAAATAGTGTGTGCTTGCCAAAGTTTTGGTTCAACCCTCGCCCTGCCTAAGCCAAAGTGGACACTGGCTGCCGGCAACTGTCAGTTAATAAGGACCAGAAGCTCAACGAGCAGCTATGCAATTGTTCATAAGCCTTCGGCATTGTCCGGCTGCGTCTTCAGGTTGCACAACACACACACACACACACACACACACCCCTCTCTTGTTGTTGTTGCCCCTCTCCAGCTCAAGTAGAAGCCGCCACATCTCTGTGCCGAGCAGCTGCGTTTCAACATTTTGCTGTGCATTTGAGTTGAATCCTTGGGTCTGCTCTTTGGCTGTCCGGTTGCATTTTGCATAAGGTTTTTCAGCCGACTGCTCACATTCGATTGTAATTTATTTATATTGTCTCGGTAAATATTTATGCACATATTTTTATTGATTTATAAATCAATTGCGAGCCGGCAGCCTAGCCAAGCCCAGCCCAGCCCAGGCCAGGCCAGGCAGCTGCTGCAGAGATTCTGAACTGAACTCAACTGGACTCTGGCCCGAACCTGAACTCAATTGCCGTCTCGAGTCCCGGCTGTGGACAACGGGGCCATCGCCGTAGGCCGTTTATCACTTGCTGTTGGGTCTTCTGTCTTTGGCAGTAATTAACGCCCCGCATTGGCCCCACTCTTGGTCCCCAAAAGAGAGATTACCTGAAAGCCATTGGCAATGAACCCTTTGCTCTGTGCCCTGTGTCGTCTTAACGGGTCGCTCGACGCCGCCAAAAACTTCAAAGCTATATCCCCCCAATTAAAGTGAATGTGTGTCTCTCTCATCCTCTCTCAACCCTAGCTGAGGTCGATTTGATTTCATCTTTTGGCCCATTTTCTGGCCGCCTGCCACGCCTCCTTGCCTTCGCCTTCCTCTTGCCTCAGCTGTGCCTAGATATGTGCAATATACATATATCCACGCTTGCACTTAAAAAGAAAAACATTTGTGCATTTGAATAATAAGTGTGTTTTAGTCGGGTCTGCCCGACTAACAGATACCCTCTGATTCTTCTTCTCCACTTTACCCGAAACTTTTTATGGAAAATCGAAATCAATTTGTATCGATACCCTAAAAATGAGAGGAGACATCGAACAGAAAAATGAGAAGTATGTTCATATCAAAATCGATTTAAATCGATATTATGGCAATGAAAGCAGATATCGAAAAGGAAAATGATGAACTCGTTCATATCACAATCGATTTATATCGATATTATGGATATTAAAGGAGATGTTGGAAAGAAACATGGCAAGATCGATTTTTATCGACTTTTGGAATTTGAGAACAGTAATCGAAAAGAAAACTGATAAGCTCGTTTATCAAAATCGATTTCTATCGAAATTATGAAAGTGAGAGCAGATATCGAAAGGAAACATAATAAGCCCACTCATATAATAATCGATTGTTATCGATAATATATGTGCTACAAGCAGAATACCCCATTGCTGAGCGATTACAGGGTGTGCGTTCACACTTCCTTTTCTTTTTTTTTTTTTGTATTTTCTTTAAGTTTATATGCACATGTGCTTCATATATATATGTCTATATATATATATATATATATATATCTACAGTAAATTTGGAAAATATTTCACAGGCAATTTCGCATGCTGTGAGACATATTCTGAATGTCCTGTGTCCTGAGTCCTCAGTCCTTTGTCCCTTGTCCTTGCGTCCTGCCAGGCAGGCGGCATTCACTTTTGCGCATACTTCGACAAACGGTAATAAAAAATTCAGTTCACGTCTCAAGCACTTATTGATACGTGAGCATAGATGACACATACACACACACACACACACACATAAATGGCGCATATATATGCATAGCCCCAGCGGTTGGCTGTCTGTGTGTGTGTGTGTTTGTGTGTGTGTGTGTGTAAGCCAAGCTGAAAGCCCGCAAATGTTGTGAGAAACAACGCAAGAGCGACGCGCGTTCTGTCATCAGCCCAAGGGGACAATGCAGGACACATTCAGTTGGTATAGCAAAGTGGGTAGGAGTAGAGGGGAGGGGAGTGACAGGGGAGGGGGTGGGGGTGGAGGAGGTGCCAGGCTGGACAAGAAGAACGTCAGAGTCCATGCCAATTACTGACCATGAAAAATGACCAAAATGCCGCATAAAAAATGGCCAGCAAATTGTTTGCACAAAGTTTCACGCATCAATTTGGTTAAACAGGTTTTTCTTCTTCTTTTTATTAGCTTGGCCTAAAAAAGTCAAAGTCATATGTGGAAATAGCATAAGATGCCCCCCCCCCCCCTCAACTCCTGCCCTTTTTAAAAATCCTCTGGCCCGGCGCTAGGCTAAGGTGCGACAACTTTTTACTCGATTATGTCAATTAAGATTGAATCTTTAAGCCCATCTATAAAGAAGAAGCACAAGTTCTCAAAAGTTCTCTCTCCATTGTTGTCGCATGTTTGCGCTGGAAACTAAGCTTTGTTCATCTTGGCTGAGAGTTCTCTCTCTCCCTTTCTCTCTCTCTCCCTATCTCTCTCTATCTCTATCTCCTATCTCTCTCTCTCGCTCTCTCTCTCTCTCGCTCTCTCTCTCTCTCTTTCTCTCTCTCGCTCTCTCTCTCGCTCTCTCTCTCTCTCTCACTCTCTCTCTCTCTCTCCCTCTCCCTCTATCTCTCTCCCTCTTTCTCTGTCTCTCCTAATACCAGGCTTAACGTGAACGTGGTAAATGTGAACTTAGCAGGCATCTATCTCTCGCTGCCCCCCCCCCTACCTCCCCTCCCTCCACACTGTCTGTATCTCAGCCCCTGACACGCACGCCTCCCATTTGGCTGGCTGATGGAAGACATCGCGATGAAGGATATCGTATCCTGACCACGCGCGCCATGCAAATGAATTACGTGACTGAATCGTTTAACTAACGGCAATTGCAAAGGACGAGCGTAAACCGGGCAAAATTGTATTTGATTTCACGTTGTTTTCACTCACAACAATAAAATGAACTAATTAATTAATGCGATAAAGACAGGCAGACAGCGAGAGAGAAAGAGAGAGAGAGAGAGAGAGTCAGAGTGAGACAGTATGGAGAGGAGAGTGGGGGCGTGGTCATAGGTCGACAATGCGATATCGTAAGCCAGCATGCAGTCTATGCGACAGCTAAAAGCGAAAGAGACTGAGCGAGAGAGAGAGAGAGAGAGAGAGGGAGGGAGAGTGAGAGGAAGAGGGGGGAGGGAGTGTCAGGGGAAAAGCGGAAGAGAAATCAATTAACATTATTCATTCGAATACAATTAATTTTCATAATTAAGCACGCCCGTTGCGCTCTTTGAAGTGGACGCAACAATCACATCCGCACAAACATCCGCATCCGCATACACATCCGCACCGATCCAGCTCAAATTTGCAGTGTGCCCGGCACACAGGCAATTGCCGAGGCGAGTGCCAATCTCAGCGACAACAGCAGCGGCGGCATAAACAGGTGACACCAGAGACAATAAGCTGCAATAAAAAACAGCACACACTCACACTCGCACACACACACACACACACACACATCTAGTGGAAACACGTTAAAACAATATAAGGCGTGAGTACGCGACGCATAAATTCTCTGCATTCAGTGTTGCATAGTACCGCAAAGCTATTGATCATATATACTATCGATAGGATCAATGGCTATCGATAGTTTTTGCTTTTCAAGTTTTTGGCTGTCGATTGTATAAATATCGTAATGTAATATGTCGTAACGTAATAAAATAAATGTCAAATGTTACATAATGGAATATAAAATGAATTCAGGTATTATTATTTTTAAACCTATGCGGGTAAAGGTATTCCAAATGCGAGCTCTAGCCCCAATTTTATATATTTGTATTTTAGTTTTAATTTACTTTAAGCTTGTTACGTGCAAGTGCACACCTGCATGATGCCCACATTTTGGCATTCTAAATTTAAAGGGTATACAAATGCAATGCACACACACACACACAAACACACACACACACGATAAGCAACATTTTGTTAAGGCCACTTTGCGACATTTTAATTTAAATGCTAATCAGTTGCCAATAGAGTAAAAAGAGACGCTGCAGCTTCTAACTAGCCGACTATGACCATGGCCTCTCAACACGAAGAGGACATTTCTGGGCTGCCATGTTGGCTGGCTGCCGGGTTGGCTGATGAGCGTGTGTGTTCAGGTTGCAAGCAATTTGATGCCGGGAGACGCAACAGCGCTGCAATTTGTATTTAAAATGTCCGAACATTGTGGATTAGACAGGCGCAACAGCCGCAAGGCCTATGGCTACGCGCGGCCAGGACAACAGCAGAAGCAGAAGCAGGAGCAGCAGGAGCAGGAGTGGGAGAGCCGGTGCAGGGCTCATCTGGTAGTTGCTTGTTGGGACATCATTATCATTTGCATTTTTGGCTGACGACGGCCAGGCAGTGGACTCTGGCAGGGCCCATTTATGCAACGTGCACAATAAGTATACCTGATAGCATCAGCAAAGTCCATTTTCGGTGTCAAAATGCACAAACAGCAGCAACAACAAGAACAACAACATACACTATTAATCATGACTGTAATTTGCTGCCTACTCGAAACTAGCTGAAAATTGGCATTGCAAAAGCATGCCCATGGCACGTTACTTAAATTACAAATAAACAGGCAAACTTGCCCACAACTTTTAGCACTTTTGCACCTGCCTGCAATTTGTCCCAACAACTCAGACAAAACAAACTTTTCAAAAAAGAAACGCACACACACACAAAATGCCTTTCTTTAAACTTTCCTTTCAAGAAAAAATCTCGTTAGTTTGGTGCCAAATGTAACGTACGATAACTAATAATCGATATGCAGCACATAAAAAAAGTTGACTGGCGCCAAATGTAACGTACGATAGCTGCCAGCGATAGCTAATAATCGAAATGCCGCACACTATAAAGCTGACTGCTGCAACACGCCGCAGCGCTGTCCACTCGCCAAACGCCAGCGATTAACTGTAAAATGCACAGCTGGATGCCAGCCGAACCGCACGTGGAGAAATATATATATTAACGAAAATAAAGCAGACGCAATTTAGTGAAAATATGCCCGAAATGGAGGTGGAAAATATACAAGTGGATAAATTTGTGCCCGCCAAGAAGGCGCAAAAGCGCAGCGCCCATGCAAACACAGACGACGTCGAGATGCTGGTGGACGCGGCCACGGGCATCGAGGGCGTGGAGCGTGCCAGCAGCAGCGGGCAGGCGCCGCCGCGGGCCAAGCGGATACGGAGCGAGCTGCGCAAGGTGTCGGTGCCGCCGCACCGTTACTCCTCGCTGAAGGAGCAATGGATGAAGATCTTTACGCCGGTTGTGGAGCACATGAAGCTGCAGATACGCTTCAATATGAAGGCGCGTCAGGTGGAGCTGCGCATCGGGCCGGAGACGCCCGATATATCGAATCTGCAGAAGGGCGCCGACTTTGTGAAGGCCTTCCTATGCGGCTTCGAGGTGGACGACGCCCTGGCGCTGCTCCGTCTCGAGGATCTGTTCATTGAGACCTTCGAAATCAAGGACGTGAAGACGCTGCGCGGCGATCATCAGTCCCGCGCGATCGGTCGACTCGCCGGCAAGGGCGGCCGCACCAAGTTCACCATCGAGAACGTGACCAAAACGCGCATTGTGCTCGCCGACAGCAAGATCCACATTCTGGGCAGCTATCAGAACATTCAGCTGGCTCGTCGCGCCATATGCAACCTGATCCTCGGCTCGCCGCCCAGCAAAGTCTATGGCAATCTGCGCGCTGTTGCGTCCCGCCTCTCGGAGCGCATGTAACTGGCTGTGATCTTCGTCTGCGTGGGGGCTGGGATGGGCCCAGACTACAATTAAGTTTAAGATATCCCCTTTTTTTTTCGTTTTATAATAAATATATATATACACATATGTATATGGCGTGTTTTTTTGATATTCCTTGCGGTTCCATATTAGTATTTAGTCAAGGAACATGGTTTATGGAACCTTGCAAGGATTGGAGGTTTAACAAATCGTTATAAATAAATAAAACATATATATTTTACATTAGACAATTACAATATACACACACGGAATTACAAATAAAACATGGGGAATAACTGCTGGCTGGGGCCACAATTTCTGTTAGATAATATGCGTGTACTACAGCTTGGTTAGGATCAGGAGCAACAGCATGAGGAAGGTGACTGCCGCCAGCACGAGAATGATGCACATTTTGCGATTCTTGCGCTGATACATTTCCGCACGCTGCAGCTGGCGCAGGCCCTCGGAGACGCGCGTCTGCGTCTGCTCGACGTTGTAATCGATGCGATCCAGTACGGTGCCCTGTTCCTGCACCATTTGGCCCAGATCTTTGAAGATATCGTTGAGATCGTATATGGACTTGACGATTTTGGTCACCTCGCGCTCGCGATGCTCGGCTAGACGTGAGTTTTCCTCCTCGAACAGCAGCAGCTGTTGTTGTGTCATGCGATTTGTTACCGGCTTCTGGAAATGATCATCGATATCCTGCTCATCATCCTCAAAGAGATACGTATTCGCATTGCTCTTGCCCAGGCTGCCAGCTGTGCCCAATCCATCCAGAGGCTGCAGAAAGTTGTCAAAGGTGTCCACAAAATTGGCTGGCTCGTCGCCGTTGGGATCGCCGTTGGCAAAGTTGCCCAGCTCCACATTGGTGAACTCGTTGTTGTCAAAGTACTTTTGGGAGCGCTCCTCGCGTGAATTAAGCTGCAGCAGGTACGCATTTTGGCTGCTCCGAAACTTGACAGTCAGATCCTGCAGCTGGAGCAGGGCACAGTGCACCGCATTGGCTGTCAGTCGCTGCTCGACTTTGCTGCCCACTCCCAGGCTCGAGCGTACGCACTGTATATGCCGATGGGTGCTGGCAATGAGCTTGGCCACAATCTGGCTCAATACCTCAATTTCGCACTCATCGTCTCTTTGGTCATCGAAGGTGGGTCGCAGCAGGTGGCGCGCATGCAGCGAGCCCAGCTCATCCAATTTGGGCTTTATTCTACGAAAAAGGAGATACCATGCATTATAAGATACCATGCGCCGCCTGGCTTTTGTGGACCAGCACTCACTTGGACATGGTGTATTGCGCCTCCTCGAATTTATCCAGCCACACGGGCGGCGTGCCGTAGTCGTCCTGCATCTCGAGGCCCTCCTCGGCCTCGCGCACGGTATGCTTGAGCAAACGCTCCGAATCGCTGCCACGCTGTTAAGTTCAATAACAATCATTTATTTGGCATTTCGAGGCAAATTGTCCATATGGTCGAGTCGGCGGGGTCTTTCTGTCTTACCCGATCGTCATAATGATTTCGATTCTTGCTGGCATTGTTGCGCATGATAACGAAAACTTCCGTTAGGTTGCGCGAAGTCATTTTGGCGTTGCGAACAGCCGTGTTTTGTGTATTGTATAAATTTTAACTAATTTCTGTATAATTCACATTTTATTTATTTGCTATTGGCCTCATACCAATGGCATGATGAAATAATCGAACATTCTGAATGACAATCGATAAATATGCGCAACATATGAGCCACAATCAGCTGTACGCAAAATGGAGCACGTTAACGCATAGTTGAGCTACGTAACGTACCAACAGCATGTAATAAGCGAACATTCTAAATGGCTGTCGATAAATATGCAGATGAACGAAAAATTGAGCACGTTAACGCATAGTTGAGCTATGTAAACGTACTAACAGCAGCGATAACGCAAAATAGAGCAATGTAAAATTATTGGATAGCGCAAAAATGCCCATTTAGCGTGGGAGCTTCAACGTAAACGCAAATTCAGTACTGTTAACGGTAAGGCGTAACGTATTTACGTTTATTTTTTTTCAAATATACCGTAATCGAATTTTAAATCAAATAAGTAATAAGCTTGAGCTTTAAGTGTTTTACAGAAGAAAAAAAGGAAAACAAAAGCTAATATGATTTAAGAGCCTTTACTTTTTGAAACATGTGAGGCTAGCAATACATTTGACAGCCTATTAAAGGGCAGCTCGAAGAACAGAGTCAACGGAACAGAGAGGACCAAAACTATAACCAAGTGTGCCACACACAGGTAGATCTGTAACAAAAGTAATGTTAATAAGTGGTAAAAAGGCAATGTCAACCGCTAAACTTGCCAAAAGGCCAACATCCGCTGGAATTGCATCGCTAAGAGAATAGTATAAATTAAATATGATCAGAGGGTTCAGTAAATACAATGCATAAGTTAGGCGATTGAGGCGCTGAAACCAATCCCACTCCAGAAACTGCACCAGCCAGCGCATAACCTTCGTTCTCCCATTGATCCGAAAGCTGCACCAAATGAGATGCGCCGTCGCCGTGGCAATTCCCCCGCGCAGCAGCACAAGAGCGCAGCCCATCTCAGCCGGACTGGCCAGCTGCGGCGACTGCAACCGACTGGCCAGCCATACGACAACGCCAGCCAGCGCACACTTGGCCAGCCTGTTGGGAAACAGGGCATCGAAAGGTTCGCCTAAGCCGCGCGCATGCGCATAGCCATAAATGCCGCCAATGAGGTAGGAGATTATGCGCACCAGGGGACTCGTGTACAGCCAATCGCCAAAGCCGTATATGGCCTCGAATGTGGGGGGCACGTCCAGCACGATCTGCAGCAGCAACGTGTACAGCACATTGGCCAAAAGCAGCATCAGCCCAAGACGCCGCACTAGCTGTGGATTCCTGCAAAGAGTACAGCTTGAGATTGAGAAATCACGTCAAACGGAACGCGTCTCGAATACCCCAACAATGTATTCGGCTCGAGCTGTTCGATTGTAGAGCGTAGCTCGAGCTGATCGAGCTCGCTTCAAACTTGTTCGATCGAACTAATTGATTAGCGCGAACATGTTGCTGCCTCAAGCATTTCGAGCTGCGTTTGTTTGAATGTGTTCGCTTGCTCGATTCTCAATGAATCGGCGCAAATCTCACCTCGTGTGAAGGTAGAGCAACAGCATGGCCATAATGTGGAGCTGCATATCGCAGCCCAGGGACCAGGTCCAATTGCAGCACATCTCCTTGACCGGATACAGATTCTGGACAAAGAGCAAATTACGCCACCAATGCCGCTCGCAAAGCTCATCCAACGGCTCGATCAGATGAAAGACAGACGCCTCCCGATGATAGCCAAAGCTCAGCACGGACAGCAGCACGACGAGCAACTGCAGCGGCGCCAGACGCAGATACCGTTGCCCCAGCTGCCGGCCAAAGCGCCGCAGATTGCCGCCCAGCGTGTCGGAGGCAATGGAGCGCTGCAGTGCGTCGTTCTGGAGGAAGTTGGAGACGGTCAGAAAGCCGCTGGCGAAGGGAAGAGTAAACGGATTAAAGTCAAGCTGGAATCGGGAGGGAGACATACCTGACGACAAAGAACACCTCCAGTACGGTCGGCACGTAAGCGTGCCACAGGCAAATCTCTACCAGCTTTGCGGCCAGATCCGCGGAATGATTAATCGAAAAGAACTGATACCAGACCGCATGAAATCCGAGCAGCACGCAGGCGCTGCAGACGCGCAGCCCGTTGATGACGGCAATCTCGGGCGCGCGCAGCTGCCACAGATGCCGCCAGTTGGTGGCCACATCGAAGCAGGCAACGAGCCGGCTGGAGCCGGCCAAGCGGCTGCGGCCGAGCAGCAGCAGCAGCAGGCTGGCCGCCAGCAGCAGCAGCAGCCAGCGAAACGCCGGCCGGGCAAAGAAGACGCCGCTCAGCTCCGGTTGCTTCGTGTACACCAGCTCGGGCCGCGACGCCAGGCGTTCCAAAGGCTGCAGCGCCTCGCGCAGCAGCTGCTCCAGCTGCGCCGGATTACAGCTGCGCGGCACGCAGAGGCCGATGTGAAGCAGCGGCGTCTCCTTGAGGGTCAGCGCCAGCTGCCAGGGCGAGTTGGCACGCAGATAGACCACACGATAGTCGTGGTCGAAGGGCGCCCGCTGGCGCAGCAGCTGCTCCTGGCGCTGGGTAAACTCCTGCAGCAGCTGCTCGTTGAGGGCGCGACAGGTCCAGCGATTGCCCAGCCAAAAGCTGTTGCCCAGCATGAAATTGTGATAGCCGCTGCCGGAGGCATCGAAAGCTGGAAAGGATGACGTCCATGAATTGGCTGTCAAAGGGTTTGTCTTGGGAAATTCCTATTCGAAGTCAGGAAATGTAATCCTCTAAATGCAATCTACCTTTTGGACTACATACTTCGCCCACGGAGAAGACGGACAGTTAGACGGACAGATAGACGGAGAGATAGACGGACAGATAGATGGAGAGATAGACGGAAAGATAGGCGGACAGATAGATGGAGAGATAGACGGAAAGATAGACGGACAGGTAGACGGAGAGATAGACGGAAAGATAGACCGGACAGATAGACGGACAGATAGACCGGACAGATAGACGGACAGATAGACCGGACAGATAGACGGACAGATAGGCGGCCAGTTTGACGGACTTGGTTCGAACCAGCGGGTTAACCTACCTTTTAGCGCCCAACTGTGCCCCTGCTGCCAAGCAGCATGCAGGGCTCGCAGCTGCTCCACACAGATTGTCGTCTGTCGCGTGGCATTGCCCGCCGCCAGCTGGGTCAAGTCCAGCAGCAGCGAGCCCGACTCCAGTCCGCCGACCAGCTCGGCCTGCGCCGCGAGCAGCGCCAAAAGGATTAGCATCAACATGATCCGGATATTTGTTGGCCGAGCACAACCGATCGCAGCGAATGCCGTTCGAATACTGCGCGTCGCGCTAAAATACCTTCAATATCTGGAATATATATATATACATATATATCTTGCACTTCAGACGGGCATTCGCAGCGTCCATTTATGCTATCCGACCCCATCAAAAGTTTGAACTCGACTAAAAGCAATGCCATTTGCTTCACAATTAAATAGAGTTATAAAAAAAAGTCGGCTCTTTTCGACACGTGGCAGATTAAACACCCTTTTCAAGCATTTGTATCTGAATGAATTTTAGATATACCAATTATATTTCCCATACGAGGCAGATAATATAATGCAGGAGTTTGGACAATAGATCGGGTAAAGATATCTTGATTCTTCCTATACTATTGTAGCAGGATAATACAAGGATGTCAGAATAGATAAGTTTGTAACAACAAGAAACTCAATTCCTTGCCAAATTAATTATAATTCCCAACTGGTGCTGGCAGCAAAGATCGGAGATTTATTGTGGGACTCGGGTAAAGATATCTTGATTCTTCCTATACTATTGTAGGACGATTATACAAGGATGTCAAAATAGATAAGTTTGTAACAACAAGAAATTCAATTCCTTGCCAAATAAATTATAATTCCCAACTGGTGCTGGCAGCAAAAAAAAAAATCGAACTCTTCTTGTTGAGAACTGAAATCAATTTGAAGTTTTCACACTCGCTTTTTACTTTTTTTTTTTTTTAATTATTTATTTTGGCACTTTATTTTTTGTTGTCTTTTTATTATTATTATTTTTAATATTATTATAATTGTAATTGGAATTGGTTTATTAAGCAAATTATTATTAAGTTTGTTTGTAAATAATTAAGTATTCAATTTTTGTTGCCCATTATGAATTAATTAAGTACGTTAAGTAGTAAGTAGGGTAAATTAATTAATGCATTAATTAGTTAGTGGCGCGTCACAAAAATTTAACGTTAACTATACAACAAAAACGTTACAAATAAATTGGTTACAATTAGTAAAAAAAAAAAAAACTACAAAAAAAAATTGTATTTTAAATATATGCATATATATATATATAGATATATTGATATAAATCTGGGAATTTGTTGGCCAGCAGCATGGAAAATGAGAGGGGGGGGGGGGAGGGGAGGGGGCCTTTCATATTTATTTGCCGCTTGTCAAATGAAACTGAAAGCCGCATTCGGGCGCAGTGTTGCCAACTGCCGCAAAGAACAGCAGCAACCAGTGTTGTAAAAATAGCTAAAAACAAAAAAAATAAACAGGGTGGCAAGTATTGAGCTTAGAGATGGGCGCGTGTCGTGCTTTATGTTTCGTGCGGACACGGGCCTTCAAATTCGGGCACGCGAGCTGAATTTTGCAGTCAAAATCTGGCTTTTTTCAGCTTTATGGCTAGATTGCAAGAAAGGACAAAACAAATATTAAAAGCAACTGTTATTAAAATGCGTCCGGAGGCCCAACAAGGCCCACGCCCCACTCTTGGTGAGATGCCCAAAAAATAAAAGCTAAGTCAGCTGAAAATATGCAAGCTGTTGATGGCTGAGAATCTGAGAGAGAGGCTGAATTTAGCTAGAAAGTAGCTAAAATGGCAAACACTGTGCGGGAGCAGAGAGTGCAAGGTAGAGTGGGAGAGAGCGAGTGGGGGAGAGGCAGGGAGGGAGCTACACTGTTCAGGAGCAAAGAGTACGAGTAAGAGAGGGATAAGGAGATAGAGAGAGGAGAGAAAGGGAGCTAGCTGCTGGGCATGGGTAAGGCAGAGACAAAGGCATCATTTGCCCCGGCGAAGCTCAATGATTGTGGCGCCGGAGCCGCGACGCAGCTGCTGCTGCTGCTGCTGCTGCTGGACATGATGATGATGATGATGTTGTTGCTGCTGCTGGAGATGATGATGCTGCTGCTGATGATGATGTTGATGATGCAGCTGGTCATCGGCATAGAGGAGACGCTTGTTGTCATCGCTGCTGCGCCGTACAATGCTCGCCGTATCCTTGTTGAGTTCGACGGGCGGCGGCGATCGGGAGTCTAGCGAATATTTTGGCTGCAACGGATGCTTCTTGTGCCGCTGGCCATAATCCTCGTCGCCGTGGAGCACACGATACAGATCGGGCGCCTGCTGGTGCAGATTGCGCAAATATAGCTGCCGCTTGCTGCCGCTGCCGCTGCCGCCGCCGCCGCCGCCGCTGTCCTCCGCGTAGAGATCATCCTCGTTGCTGCCGGTTATTTTGGTCAGATCCTTCTGACTGCGGCTGATCAGATTGACAATCGACGGACTCTTCAGGCCGCTCTTCAGCGAGTTGTTGTTGTTGTTGTTGTTGATGTTGGCGCAAAGATGTGGATTCGATTTGTATGCCTGCGCGGGCGACTGAGAAGGCGATGCCAGCTGCGTGTTGTAGTTGTTCCTGGTCAGCTTCTCGATGTAGATGGGACTCGGATCGTTGCCGCCGTTCATGCCGTGCACATTGAAGCTCTTGCTGCGATTGAGGACCTTCGCATAGCTGCGCGCCGGCTTGGCCGGACCCTGCGGCTCGACTGCGGGCGGCGCCAGCTGCGTCTGGCGTGCCATATATTGTGCCGGCCGGTTGCCAATCCTCTCCAGCGTTTGCGGATAACGCTGCGCCCGATATGGCGCCGGTTCGTGCAGCTTGCGCGGCAGCGTCTGCGCATTCCGATAGTCCGGCTGCACGTGCAGATTGGGCGTCGAGCCGCTAAAGCGCTGACCGTGCTTCTGATAGCGACCCAGTGTCGTCGTCGTTGTCGTCGTCAGATTGGAAGCCGGCGCCCGCGTCTCATAGTAGTCGTCGTTCTCGTCGAGCGGCTCGCGTGGCTCGTAGCGCTGGCGCGCCGGCCGATAAATGTTCTCCTTGCCGTACAGCGTGCTCGAGTAGGGATCCTCGCCCAGATAATAGCGCTGGCGCGGACTTATCGCCGGCTCTGCGGACTCAACCGTCGCCACCGGCGGCTGCTTTCCCGTCAGGCTCGAGGGAGACTCCAGCTGGCCGTCTGACTCCTCCGATCCGTTGCCACCAATATGCCCGTCTATCACATTGTACTGCTGATACGTGGCCACGCCCTGCGCCGGCTGTGCCGCCTGCTGCTGCTGCTGTTGCTGGCGACTGGGCGACTGTTCGCGGGATTTGCCGCTGGCGGCGCTTTTCATGCGAAACTTGCGCTCGGCGCTGGCGGAGCGAATCTTGCTGACCAGCTTGCGCAGCGAGTTGCCAATCACCTGGCCCATTTTGCTCGGCTTGCTGGCGCTCACCGCAGACAGATTCGAATTGGAGGCAGCTGAGCTGCCGGCGGCGATGGGGGGCGCGAATCGTGTGCGCTGCTGCTGTTTCCGGCTGAGCGTCAAGCCGGAGCTGGCCGCCGGCGGTGGTCGGGTCAGCATATAGTCCACCTGGGGCGAGGAGGAGCGGCTGCGGCTGCGCGGCGGCGGCGAGTAATCCGGCGGCGGCTCCAGCTGCTTGCCCGACTGCACATGCACGTGTACATGGGCGTGGTTGTGGACGTGGCTGTGCTCGCCCAGCTTCTTCTCGATGGCACGTCGTCGCTGCGGCACCGTCGGCCGTCCAAGTTGGCTGCTGCTGCTGCTGTTTGTCGCGAACTCCGGCGCCGGCTGCGGCTGCAGCTGCGGCTCATAGCTCCTGCCACGCCCATTGAGATGGGCATGTGCAGGCAGTCCGTTAATGGGATTGCTGCTGCTGCGTCCATGGCCATGCGCCTGACCGTAGGCGATACGCTTGTGCGACGGCTCCTCGGGGCGCACAGGAGCTGCCTGTTGACGGATGACGACGGCCGGCGCGGGGCCCGGTATGGCATCGAGATCGTCGAGTGCATCGCGCGAGCCGCGCGCCGATCTGGCCAGAAACTGTGAGGACAGGCTCTGACGTTTCTGCTGCAGTATATCCTCACGGCTGACGTAGCTGTCGCTGGATGCGTTTACCGGCAGCTGCTGATGCTGCTGCTGCTGCTGCAGCTGCTGCTGCTTCTTCTTCAGGCCGTTGCGGCGTATCGTCTCCTGCAGATCCTCGCGAAAGGCCTGCGTTGAGAAGTGCTGCAGCTGCGGCGGCGCCTCCTGCCGCTCCGCCCAGTTCGAGATGCCCTGATAGTACTTGGCCCGGCCAGCCTCCTTTACATATTTCCGATCCAGCGTTGTGGCTAGACGTTCCCTCTCCCGCTCCCTCTCCCTCTCCCGCTCGGCGTTGCGCGGCAACGTCTGCGTATTGGAAGCTGGAACAGCGGGCGGCAACGCGGCCGCCGGCAGCGACGGCTGCTGCTGCTGCTGCTGCTGGGATTTGATGGTCACGTTGAAGTAGCTCTTCTTGGTGGGCTCGACATCCAGTTCGTTGGGCTCGTCGTCGCGCGAATCGTTGGAGGCGGTCGATTCGCTGCCAAAATGCGATTCGAGCCATTTCATGGTCTCGCCCTTGCGCGTCTCTTCCTCGCGATCAAAGTCGAGCGGCCGCTTGGTCAGCGCGTCCTTGCGGTCCGCCAGCAGCGCGACCTCTGCACATAGATACATAGGGTATATATAGGCCATGTATAGGGTATTTTTTTGTTGACTCACCTTTTTGCTGCAGCTGCTGTTGCTGCTGCTGCTGCTGGGATCGACGCAGCTTGCGCATGCGATCCGAGAGGCTGTCCCAGTCGCCGGGCCGCTCCAGGGAGCCGTCCTTTTCCATTTGGGTCTGCTCCGCCGCGTAGCGCATCTCGGTGGCCACAAGTTTGCCGTCGGCTAGCAGATCGACATGCTGTTCGTCGCGCTGCTTGAAAAACCGTTGACTCGCCGCCGTTGTGGTCAACTGTTCGACGAGCTCATTGCCGGACGTCGGCGTCCGGTTTGTCGTTTCCGGTTCGTCGCCGTCAAGTATTAACTCGTGCTCGGTTGTGCGTTTACTTTCGGTTACCAGTGTGCCGTCCTCCTGGGCGAGGCAACGCTTTTGCGTATCCTCCGAATCGATGGTCTTACGCGATCGGCTCGTATTCGCCACCAGCTGCGGCCCAAGCGCCACCAACTGCTGCTGACTCGCCGGCGAGCAGAGCACCGCCTCCAGATCCTCAACACCCTCCCGAACGGCCTTTACGTAGGTCTGAAAGCAAACCAAAAGAATACGATATAGATAAAGATCGGGCAAGTAATCAGCTGAAGATCATTTGGATATCAGATGAAGATCAAGATCAGATGAGAAAGCATTTGGAAATCGAATGAAGATCGAAGAAGATCCTTTGAAGATCAGATAAGGTATCATGTAAAGATCAAGGTGAACAAAATATCATATTCATTAGATGAAGATTAAATGAGAAAGCATTTGAAAATCAGATAGAGACCAAAGAAGATCATTTAAAGATCAGATAAGGATTAAGTAAAGATCAAGATAAACAAAATATCATATTTATCCGATAAAGATCAGATTCAATTTAGTTTTTAAATTTTTACTAATCAGCTCCATTTTAGAGAAAAGAGCATTCGAAGCTCAAATGAAAATCAATGAAGATCAGATGAAAATCAGATGAAGATGAGATGAAGATCAATTAATAAAAGCTCACACTCAGCATTGGTTAAAGACGAAACACAATTTGAATAAGGTCCCAATAAGAATGAAACTTTATATAGATCACATTCACATAAAAAAACAAGTTTCGAAGAAGTACAAAATTGTATGAAGATCAAGTTTTGGGTAAAGATCAAAATGCGATCAGTTCTGTTTAAAATTAGCTGACCAATAAATGGAGATCAATTTAGGAAACCAACAAATTAAAAGCCAGCTAAAGATCACTTGATCTTGGGAAGATCAGATTAAGATCTTCTTGGTTAAATTTGCCTAGAAATTTGATTAAAATCAGCTGAAGTACAAGATCAGCTGAAAATTTAAAGCTCTTCAGTTAAGAACCTGCATTGAACGCATATCCAGAGCTCAGTTCGGGCAACAATTAAGGTTAATATATGACCCAAAAGCGGAATTGACGACTTTCTCACAGTTTCAACAAGTTTGTGGGTCAACGTTTTGCGCTGATTGTTTAGGAAGCTGAGAAAAGCTTATAGCTTTTATATATCTCTATACATATATCCATATATATATATATATATATATCATAAAATGTGCAGGCAGTATATGGCCTACTCGTTTTGCCCATAAGAAAACACATTTTTCACATTTGCCAAAAAAAAATGTGACATTTCAAACAACAACGACAACGGGCACTTGCCAATGGAAACGCAGAATGTAACATTCTAATAGATATTTGTGCTTTCTCGCTTCAAGCAAAGCAAAACTAAAGTTTTGGATGCACATTTGTGTTGATAGCTCGGCAAAGAATTCAGTTATTCTCTGGCTGCTTTCATAATATTCAAAACTTACTATATGCAAGATTATTAACAAAGAGAATTAACAGAGAAGCAAACAAAATTTCTAACATTAGATTGTTCTTTTCATGCACAGCACGCTGAATGCTGATCGGGTTGCATCATCGACATGGTCGATGCGTCTGCGAATGCTTCTTGCTTCAAGTCGATGCAATTGCCACACACACACACGCACACACACACACACACACACACACACTGGTGTGTGTGTATACTTAGAGAGCGGCATTATGGGCGCCCAGTTGGCATGGTATTCAGAGCAAGACAGAAACCACAATGCACCACATTTCGTTTTGCAAGTGAAGTCGCAAAATAAAGGAAAACGAGAAAGAAGGGCTATCTTCGGCACGCCGAAGATTTGATACCCTTAGGGACCCAACCTTCCCATAATGCTCAAAGTGCTTTGCCCGTAACTAAGAAGCAGAAGAACAAAAATAGTTGAAAAACAAAATAGTTGTCCATGCAAGAACCTACATTTCGACCGATCGTTCCTATGGCAGCTATACGATATAGTTAAACGATCCAGCTGGTTCCGACATATGTACTGCGTACAACAGAAAGACGGACTTCTGCAAAGTTTCATAAAGATAGCTTTAAAACTGAGAGAGGCGTTCGCATAGAAACAGACAGACGGATCAAGAATATATATACTTTATGGGCTCGGAGATGTCTCCATCTATGCGTTACACGTTTAACGACCGATAGATATAATACCCTCGCAAGGGTATTATGAATGCATGGAAATGAAAAATAACGGTAAGAATGCGACACCTGGAAAAAGAAGAAGATGTTGCAGCAGCAGCAGCAGCAGCAGCAGCAGAGCATATGCCTCAAGGTCGGTTTTGATGGTTGCCTTCAGGCAAATGGATGACAGGCAAAATGCACGCATCGCTGGACCTCGCCGCGGAGCGGAGCTGACTCCGCTGAGCATCATCTGCACCAGTTGACCACAAAGGCAGATTCAGTTAAACATAACTCGGTGTTGTTGTCGTTGTGGTTGTCGTTGTTGTTGTTGTTGTTGTTGTTGTTGTTGTTGTCGGCGACCTTGTTTAACGGTAACGCGCGTAGAAAGTGTTTTGTTTTTTTAGCTCGAAGCTGAAAAACTTGAATGTCAGGCAACAGAAACCACGACAACAATAACATGAAACTCGCCCCCAGCGCTGCCGTGAATTTGACTGCTCATTGAACGATCGATGGACACGAAAAAAAAAAAAAAAGCCACATTAAAAGCAACACACAAAAACACACACAAACACAAAAGTAAAAGCGTCCAAATACCCTGCAAAGAGCCGCAACAGAAACTGAAAGTGTTTTTGGCAGCACGCGAAAAGATGGCCAAGCATCTACTTACCAAGTTTTATGGCTCTCGTCGCTCGTCGAGTCGGCGAATTACTTGAGCTCATAAATGGCCAAGTCCAGCAAGAAGCGTGAGGAAAGGGTATCTGCAGGCACGCCGAACATTTGATACCCTTTCCTCTCGCTTCTTGCTGGACCGGCAGACATTTGCCTTTCACAGATATGTGGGAAGAGTAAAGCTAACCTGAACATTGTGCCACACAAGAAACTACGTGCCTATGGCAGCTATATGATATAGTGCTCCGATCTTGCATAGAATTTCGAACGATCGTGCCTATGCTAACTATATGATATAATGGTCCGATCAGGTCAGTTCCAATAGATAGAAATCGAAAGACGGAGCTATGCAAAGTTTCAAGACGAGAGCTTTCAGATTGAGAGACAAGTTCGCATAGAAACAAACAGACAGAGGAACGGACAGATGGATATTATAACAAGTCGGCTGCTGATGCTGATCCGGAATATATGTACTTTATGGGTTCGGCGGTTTAAGACGTATCCCATACTTTCCAATTTGCCTAAAATATGTTTAGCACATAGAAGAAGAAGTCTTCTTGAGCCTAGAAGGTATATCAATATAGTATATATATACATATAGATATACATAGATGTATATATATAAATATATAAAAGTAGAGCTCAAGTTGGTTCCACGGGCGTATACTTATTCTACGGGTACTATCTAAAATTAGTAGCACAAAGTGTTTCACGGGCAAGGCCGGGCAATAACCGCTAGTATATACATACATAGATAGATATATACATATTCAAAAGCAACAATTGTTGTTTTTGTTTATTAACATTTGCCCCTAAAACATGTCCAAACCTTCCACAATAAGGGAACAGATATATTATATAATATGTATATAATATTTGGAAAAGGGAAAATTTAAGTTCTTTGTTAATTTTATATAAGATATCCAAAGTCAGCTCAGCAATCACGAGCTTTATAACCCTGCTAAATATGCGTGCAAAATATAATTATTAAGCCTTAAAGACTTTATATGATCTGTGCATGTTATATGATATATTACCCATATGTATATATATTATATGATA
>JAWNOU010000057.1:0-33539 GCA_035045725.1 Drosophila ezoana | reverse complement strand
CAGCAGCGCGCAGAACAGGCGTACTCCGAAAACCAAGCCTATGCGTCAACGACATAGTCCTCGTAAAGGATGAAAATCAGCCGCCTCTAAGGTGGCCACTGGCGAAGAATCACGGAGTTAATCGTGGGAAAGGATGAAGTCGCTCGAGTAGCCACTCCGCACCGCAACAGGAGAAACGAGAAGAGCTGCAAACAAGCTGTGCCCATTGCCCATCAGGGATTCTGTTGAAAGCCCATGCCTTCCAACGGGGGGCAGCCAAAACAACTGGCGCGACCTCGCAACTGATAAGAGCAGCATCTTAATTTTATCTTATAATACTCGCTCTGCAAAGCAACTGCCTAAATTTCGCTCTTAAGAATTCATTTACATAGAGCTGCCGCTCTTCGCTGTAACGATCGTTTTATTGCCCTAGCTTTACTTATGCGAAGGTTTCGATGCTGCGCATCGTTAGTTAAGTTCGTTCGCTTCATGCATTTGGTACACATCGGCCACTTGCATAAATCCAAAATTATAACTAATAATTGTCGCTTCGCTAAAATTGGCACGTAATAATTCGGGTTCGCTTGCCTATATAAAACTATTGTTCTTAAATACCTCGCTCTGACCAATTCGGGTCTGCCTGCTTTTTCGTAACTTCTAAGAAATATAAAATCAACTTGGAACACAAGAAATAAAAGGTTAATTATTTCTATTTGTGAGAGCTATTGAAAAAAGCTCAGTAGCGCAACACTAACCATTTTTGTATGTGTTTAATACTATTTTCTATCTAATCAAGTTATATTGACCCAAGTATGTTTTTGCTTGTTCCTTTTTCGTTTTCCATATAATCCTATTTATCCAAGTTTATTTTTTTGTTCCATTTTCCGTTTTTATAAACGTATTTATACTAATTTATTTTCTTTTGTTCCTTTTCCGCTTTTTTTAAAATGTACTAATTTTTCGAACGTAAATAATCATATATACCTCTTCTCTTTAAAAACTATATTTATTTATTTATTATTTTATAATTTTATCTTTTTCATTTTTAATTTAATCTTTTGTATACTGTACATCTTCGTTTAAGTTCAATGGATATCTGTTTCGTGCTCCTTTTAAATAAAATTAATTCACTTATCGTTCCAAACCTTTTGCTTGTATTTACTCAAGCTAAACATTTTTTTCGTATGTGTTTAATTTCTATTTTCTATCTAATTAAATTTTATTGATTTAAATATGTTTCTGCTTGTTCTATTTTTGTTTCATATAAACGTATATATCCAAGTTTATTTTCTTTTGTTCTTTTTTTCCGTTTTTCATAAAATGTTCCTATATTTCCACTGATTAAATAACTTCTCCTTTTAATATGTCTTCTTTTCACCCTTGAATAGTTCAATGTATTTGATCTTTTGGAAGTCTGTTCAGTTCCACGCACCCTGGGTGTAATACGAACAAAAAACTTAACTACTGCAAACACACTGCCAACCTAGTCACAAAACTAAAAGCCCGCAGAACTCAACTTGACTGGCTGCTACATAACAACAGCAAACTTCCAACTAACTCCAAAATCCATGCTGCTACAAACAACTCATCGCCCCCGTATGGCACTATACGCTACCCTTTTGGGAAGCTCTCACCAGCCAAACCGAAATTAACCAAGTTGCTGTCTTCCAATGCACCACGATGAACGAATTATTGAATCCCTAAGGCCATCAAATGACCCTATCACCCAAACACCTACTCAACGCAACCTAAGATGACTCCAAGATAAAGCCACCATACAGCTAAGAACACATCAACTATCCCAATAAGGCCACAATAAATTATACCTAAAAACAGCCCGAAAACAAAACCAAACCAACACTCTGCCGTAATAATCCCAACAACCAAATCCAATATAAATGAACTACACAACATACAGTGCTGCCGTTAAACACAACCAGCCCCCAGCCAACCAAACAACCGCCAGCACAGCGTAGCCGCACCAACAGGCATTTCTCTCCCGAGAGAGTAGCTTCTTCGTTTAGTTCTCTCTGCCGCACCGTCTCGTTACATCGCTCGTCGTCCATTGCCCCTCGTCCATCGCCCATCGCCCGGTGTCCCGCTTCGATCCCGACTCCATTTCGCACCAATACACAATCAGAACCGCCTGCTCAACAAAAACCAGCAGCAATGAAGAAAAAAACATGACCTAATACTGGTCAATATTACTGACTGATGCTGTCATGGATAATACGCTCTGGCAGTAAACTAAAAACCAATTTACTTAACACAAAATAGCCTCACCCAGTGTTTGATTCGGATCAGCCAAAGCAAACAAATTGAGGTGAACCGCACAAAAACCGCTCCAACACTATACAACACCACTACTAACAAACGCCGCACATACTACATATACGCCAAACAACCTTACCTAACACCTAACGAATTACCAATCTGTGACTAGAATAGTCAAAACATAAAACCATCCACACCTGCACACCATTCTGCCAATAACAAACTTAAAAACAGCTTCGCCAGCTTGACTTATGTACTGGGAGCCCAGTCTAATTGGACTTGAGCGGCCTATGTTAGCGAACAGAAGCAAATTATGAAACTACCCATACACATACAACATCTCAGCCAATGATCAGTCCTATCAGACCTAAAAAACAGCTTTACCACTGTTTGACTCGGGTACTGGGAGCTCAGTCTGATTCAAACTGAGCGGCCTATGCGAGCAAACATAAGCAAAATAATAAACTGCAGACCACTCTGCCCAACAACAGAACCATCTAAACGCACCATATCCCCACTCTACCTATTGAACCCCCAAGGAAAACTACCGTATTCGCATGGTCCATAGCCAGGGGTAAAGTTTTGAGTCGCCGTCTTATATATATCACTGCAACAGGCGGATAAAAAAAAAAAAAAACAAACAATAGAGAAATACTTAAAATCACTAAGCTGGCCACCTACAAGGTGTCCATAGAAGAACCCAATAGAACTAAATATATAGTCCAAAGCCGCAAGTGCCAAAAATTTGGGCATGTAACCGAAATCTGCAACTCCCCAAAACATATATGTTTTAAATTGGCTGAACAACATCCTTCAGCCAGCTGCACCAAACCCAGAGAAAAAATGGAAAATGTGCAAGCTGGAGGCGCTGATAAAACTGCCCATGGACAACCAAACAAAGATTGCGGGCCGGGCTCTCAGCTTCCTGGGCTGGATAGACGAGCCAATATTTACCCAATCATTGCAGCCTGGAGTGGGCTTCGGCCAGATGGAGGCCCAGAAGCCCAGCAATTCAAATACCCATTGACTTCGTCAGCCGCGCTTTAGTAAACCTATTAGCCCTGAGAGCATGGAAAAAAAAAACTGCCATTGAAGGCCAACAAATGAATACAAAACATAATTATTGTTGCTCTCCTAAAAATAAAAACAAAAAAAAAATAACAAATAAGAGAAGAATAAAAACTGCCATTGACGAGGCCAAATGAAAAACCAGTGTATCAATACAATAGAACTTAGCACAAACTATTCTAACCCTCACACAAAGCAACCAAAAACGTTCTTTCCAAACCTAGCATACCTCTACTGACAACCCTATAAACACACTGCCGACAAGTTAAACATCACCTACCACCACAAATCTCAACAACTGCATTTAGCATCTTTCCTCTCAAACCGACTACCAACCCCTTGGACAAATATATTCCCCAACAGAATAAATCAGCCACCAAGCCGAACACTAATAAACAAAATTCACTCAACCCGGCAGATATACTCTCGAGAGGATCTACGCCCAGTGAATTAGATCAATAGTCACTGTGGTTCAACGGCCCAGAATTTCTAGTTAAAAACAAATTGGACTGGCCAGCTATACTTGCTTGTCAGAAAAGACAGAACTCGAGCTTAGAAAAAAGGTCCTTTTTGCGTCATCTCCCTTCGTTGATATAACTGCCACTTGTAAATACGTCAACTCATTTGATGCAATGCAGCGTATATTCGGATATATTTATAAATTCATACACAGAAGCAGGCATCCTGGACTAACAGTGTCTGATATACAACATGGAACCCAACTCTTACTAAGGCTCGTCCAGAGAGCACACCTGTGGAAAGAGATCAAATCATTGCAATCGAGAAGAGTTGTTAAACCGTCCAGTTGTATCGCATCCACTTAACCACATTTTAGGATGATTTCGGCATTCTTAGAGTTGATGGGCGCTTGAAAAACTCTTCGCTGGATTTCGACAATCGCCGTCCAATAATTCTCCCGTGTCACCATTCTATCACAGACTCTGTCATCACACGGTTTCACAATCGGGACTTACACCCTCGTCCACGGGCACTTCTTGCTCATATTCGTTTGCAGTATTGGCCGATTGGTGGAAGGTAGACCGTATCCAAGGTGGTTGGAAAATGTGTGAGATGCTTTCGTGATAAGCCTCGATAAGTAGAGCATGTAATGGCTGATCTGCCCAAAGAACGTTTGACTGCTTGTCAGGCCTTTGAAGTCTCTGGCGTTGACTATTGCGGACCATTTTTCTATAAGCCAGACGAACGAAGTAAAGCTCCAGTCAAATGTTACATGGCTGTCTTCGTCTGCTTCGCGACTAAAGCGGTTCACCTGGAACTGGTCAAGAATCTGTCGACGGCTTCATTCTTGAATGCGCTTAAGAGGTTTATATCGACTCGAGTCAGGCCATCTCAGATATGGTCGGATATCATATTGATTCGGTGCATAAATTTTGCATGGCTGATTCCATTGATTGAAAATTTCTACCTGCCATTTTGGCGGCCTTTGGGCGAAGCTTCATTTTTATCGTGCTGTTGGATCTTGTGTTCTCAACTTCGAAGAGTTTCGCACCTAGTCTGCCACATAGCATCGATAATTAATTCCAGGCCATTGTTTCCTCTTTCAGAAGATCCAGCAGATCTAGATGTGCTCACTGCAGCTCATACCTTGATTGGTGAACCCAGCTCATCGTTCGTTGAGCCTGATGTGACGCACCTTCAATTCAATCGTCTGGATGGTTGGCAACGCGTAACATACCTCCAACAACTCAGCAGCGCGCCAACTGGCGTACTCCGAAACCAAGCCTATGCGTCAACGACATAGTCCTCGTAAAGGATGAAAATCTGCCGCCTCTAAGGTGGCCACTGGCGAGAATCACGGAGTTAATCGTGGGAAAGGATGGAGTCGCTCGAGTAGCTACCGCACCGCAACAGGAGAAACGAGAAGAGCTGCAAACAAGCTGTGCCCATTGCCCATCAGGGAATCTGTTGAAAGCCCAACGGGGGGCAGCCAAAACAACTGGCGCGACCTCGCAACTGATAAGAGCAGCATCTTAATTTTATCTTATAATACTCGCTCTGCAAAGCAACTGCCTAAATTTCGCTCTTAAGAATTCATTTACATAGAGCTGCCGCTCTTCGCTGTAACGATCGTTTTATTGCCCTAGCTTTACTTATGCGAAGGTTTCGATGCTGCGCATCGAGTTAGTTAAGTTCGTTCGCTTCATGCATTTGGTACACATCGGCCACTTGCAATAATCAAAATTATAACTAATAATTATCGCTTCGCTAAAATTGGCACGTACTAATTCGGGTTCGCTTGCCTATATAAAACTATTGTTCTTAAATAATAAGCACAGACCAATTCGGGTCTGCCTGCTTTTCGTAACTTTAAGAAATATAAATCAACTTGGAACACAAGAAATAAAAGGTTAATTATTTCTATTTGTGAAAGCTATTGAAAAAGCTCAGTAGCGCAACACTAACCATTTTTGTATGTGTTTAATACTATTTTCTATCTAATCAAATTATATTGACCCAAGTATGTTTTTGCTTGTTCCTTTTTCGTTTCATATAATCGTATTTATCCAAGTTTATTTTTTTTGTTCCTTTTTCCGTTTTTATAAACGTATTTATACTAATTTATTTTCTTTTGTTCCTGTTCCGCTTTTTTTAAAATGTACTAATTTTTCGAACGTAAATAAACATATATACCTCTTCTCTTTAAAAACTATATTTATTTATTTATTATTTTATAATTTTATCTTTTTTATTTTTAATTTAATCTTTTGTATACTGTACATCTTCGTTTGAGTTCAATGGATATCTGTTTCGTGCTCCTTTTAAATAAAATTAATTCACTTATCGTTCCAAACCTTTTGCTTGTATTTACTCAAGCTAAACATTTTCGTATGTGTTTAATACTATTTTCTATCTAATCAAATTTTATTGACCCAAATATGTTTCTGCTTGTTCTATTTTTGTTTCATATAAACGTATATATCCAAGTTTATTTTCTTTTGTTCCTTTTTCCATTTTTTATAAAATGTTCCTATATGTCCACTGATTAAATAACTTCTCCTTTTAATATGTATTCTTTTCACCCTTGAATAGTTCAATGTATTTGATCTTTTGGAGATCTGTTCAGTTTCACGCACCCTGGGTGTAATACTAGACAAAAAACTTAACTTCTGCAAACACACTGCCAACCTAGTCACAAAACTAAAAGCCCGCAGAACTCAACTTGACTGGCTACTAAATAACAACAGCAAACTTCCAACTAACTCCAAAATCTATGCTGCTACAAACAACTCATCGCCCCCGTATGGCACTATACGCTACCCTTTTGGGAAGCTCTCACCAGCCAAACCGAAATTAACCAAGTTGCTGTTTTCCAATGCACCACGATGAACGAATTATTGAATCCCTAAGGCCATCAAATGACCCTATCACCCAAACACCTACTCAACGCAACCCTAGATTACTCCAAGATAAAGCCACCATACAGCTAAGAACACATCAACTATCCCAATAAGGCCACAATAAATTATACCTAAAAACAGCCCGAAAACAAAACCAAACCAACACTCTGCCGTAATAATCCCAACAACCAAATCCAATATAAATGAACTACACAACATACAGTGCTGCCGTTAAGCACAACCAGCCCCCAGCCAACCAAACAACCGCCAGCACAGCGTAGCCGCATAACCGGCATTTCTCTCCCGAGAGAGTAGCTACTCGTTTAGTGTCTCTCTGCCGCACCGTCTCGTTACATCGTCGTCCATTGCCCGTCGTCCATCGCCCATCGCCCGGTGTCCCGCTCGATCCCGACTCCATTTCGCACCAATACACAATCAGAACCGCCTGCTCAACAAAAACCAGCAGCAATGAAGAAAAAAACATGACCTAATACTGGTCAATATTACTGACTGATGCTGTTGGATAATACGCTCTGGCAGTAAACTAAAAACCAATTTACTTAACACAAAATAGCCTCACCCAGTGTTTGATTCGGATCAGCCAAAGCAAACAAATTGAGGTGAACCACAAAAACCGCTCCAACACTATACAACACCACTACTAACAAACGCCGCACATACTCATATACGCCAAACAACCTTACCTAACACCTAACGAATTACCAATCTGTGACTAGAATAGTCAAAACATAAAACCATCCACACACTGCACACCATTCTGCCAATAACAAACTTAAAAACAGCTTCGCCAGCTTGACTTATGTACTGGGAGCCCAGTCTAATTGGACTTGAGCGGCCTATGTTAGCGAACAGAAGCAAATTATGAAACTACCCATACACATACAACATCTCAGCCAATGATCAGTCCTATCAGACCTAAAAAACAGCTTTACCACTGTTTGACTCGGGTACTGGGAGCTCAGTCTGATTGGAACTGAGCGGCCTATTCGAGCAAACATAAGCAAAATAATAAACTGCAGACCACTCTGCCCAACAACAGAACCATCTAAACGCACCAAATCCCCACTCTACCTATTGAACCCCCAAGGAAAACTACCGTATTCGCATGGTCCATAGCCAGGGGTAAAGTTTGAGGGGGTGAAGTTGGAAAATGTGCAAGCTGGAGGCGCTGATAAAACTGCCCATGGACAACCAAACAAAGATTGCGGGCCGGGCTCTCAGATTCCTGGGCTGGATAGACGAGCCAATATTTACCCAATCATTGCAGCCTGGAGTGAGCTTCGGCCAGATGGAGACCCAGAAGCCCAGCAATTCAAATACCCATTGACTTCGTCAGCCGCGCTTTAGTAAACCTATTAGCCCTGAGAGCATGGAAAAAAAAAACTGCCATTGAAGGCCAACAAATGAATACAAAACATAATTATTGTTGCTCTCCCTAAAAATAAAAACAAAAAAAAAATAACAAATAAAAGAAGAATAAAAACTGCCATTGAAGGCCAAATGAAAAACCAGTGTATCAATACAATAGCTTAGCACAAACTATTCTAACCCTCACACAAAGCAACCAAAAACGTTCTTTCCAAACCTAGCATACCTCTACTGACAACCCTATAAACACACTGCCGACAAGTTAAACATCACCTACCACCACAAATCTCAACAACTGCATTTAGCATCTTTCCTCTCAAACCGACTACCAACCCCTTGGACAAATATTTTCCCCAACAGAATAAATCAGCCACCAAGCCGAACACTAATAAACAAAATTACTGAGCTAGAATCGCAAATACAACAGCAAAAGATAGATATTGTACTGGTATCAGAGAAACACCTTATTGACTCAGACTTCTTTAACATAAAGGAATACGACATATGGATAATAATAACTGGTGCAAAACTACCTTAGAAAAAGCAGAAGCATTCGCAAGCCATCTTGATCAGACGACCCCAGATTCTACCCTGTCACCCTCCAGGAAGTTAAGGCCTAAAACTATACTTTTTGACCCAAATGAATGTTTATCTGAATATATTTTTTATTTGTTCCTTTTCCCGTTTTTTATAATATGTATTTATTTTTGACAGTAAATAAATCTACCTCTCCTTTTTGAAGAACGATATTTATTATTATTTTATAGAATAATTTTATTACCGTTTTCCGATCTCAATTTTTTATTTTGCTAACTCAAGTACAATATCGTTTGCGTTTAATGGAATATTTGTTTCTGTTAAATCAAACTATACTTTTTGAACAATTATATATTTATCGGAATATATTTTTCTGCCGTTTCTCATTAAATGTATTTTTTTGACAGTAAATGAATATATATTCCTCTCCTTTAAAAAAAAAAACGATATATATTGTCTTATAAAATAGTTTTGTTACCTTTTTCCGTTCTTAATATTTTCTTTTGGTGACTCAAGTACATTTTGTCTATATCCAAGTATATTTAAGTTTGTTCCTTTTTTCAAATGTTTGTTATTTTTCAACCGTTAATAAATATATATATACCTCTCCTTTTTAAAATAAAATATATTTATTATTTTATTGCTAGCACAACTTAGTTTTCTTTTCATTCTTTTCAACTAATATTATTTCATTTATTTATATTTTTGTTTTCTCCTTTCAAATAAAATTAGTTCACTTATCCATCCAAACCTTTTGCTTATATTACCTCAAGCTAACTATTTTCGTATGTGTTTAATACTATTTTCTATCTAATCAAATTATATTGACCCAAGTATGTTTATGCTTGTTCCTTTTTCGTTTCGTATAATCGTATTTATCCAAGTTTATTTTCTTTTGTTCCTGTTTCCGTTTTTTATAAAATGTACCTATTTTTCCACTGATTAAATAACTTCTCCTTTTAATATGTATTCTTTTCACCCTTGAATAGTTCAATGTATTTGATTTTTTGGAGGTATGTTCAGTTTCGGTACTAATATGAAACTTCAAAGTAGCCAAGGTCATCTTTGCTGCTACCCGTATATCCAAGGATGAGTTGGCTATGGTATAATTATCTATGTTATTTTTTTCTCGTTTATTGTAAATTATATTATTTTCAAGCTTAAATAATTTTATTTTCGTCATACTTGCACTTCCCTGATCCAAGTTTACTTTTCTTTTATTTTTCCTTTGACTCAAATTATTTTAATTTCGTTTTTCAATCTTTCGACCCTAAAAGAATTTAATCTTTTGCTTTACGTATGATCAAATAACACTAACTAAAATACATTTTCTTTTGCATCTATTAATTTCGCTTTATTTATTCTTTATTTAATTAATACGGTATCTTGATGCTGCCAAGATCATCTTCACTGCTTCGCGTACCATCCAAGTGTGAATTGACAGTGGATACCTGTGGGGTGTTACTCATCTTGCCCATTCTACCCAGCTTTAAATATCTTAGCTCTAAGATCGTTAAGTCTAAGATCTCAGTCGAATAGTCTTAAATCTCTTGTTTACATTCTCTTAATCGCATTTTTAATTTTTTCCTTACCAAAGTATACTTTCCTGTCCCCAGGAAACAACTTCTATCTTCTCATCTTAACAAAATTTATTTTCACCTTCTTGACCATAATATAATAAAACTTTCTTACAACCAAAACATATTTTTGTAACTGTAGTACAATATATTTATATTTATCCCTGTTGGATATCGGCTGCGCCAGGTGCGGATCCCCAAACTGCCCGTAGATATGATGCGACCTGCGGCGTGGTTACCAACCGAGGCGGCTTTGAGGGTTTTGCACGATTGGTGGGAATGATGAGGTTAGCAAACGAATCCTAGTTCACGAGCGGGGTTGTTCATTTTAAACATCAACTTTTATTGAATTTAACCTAAATACTATAATTATTAATTTGACCTACACAGAGCATACGTCCGTTGGACTGACGCTCTTAGACTTCAACATGTGTCAGAAATTCCGCCGTTACTAAGCGTGCAAATTCAAAGCTCAATAGAATTACAAAATTCAAGAAAATACGATAACTTAAAGTAACAGGACTGAATGCTCGACCGCTTGAGGGAGCCACTAAGTTCAACTCAACTCAACCATGATAGCGCGTGATCTATTGAGTGATAAGACATTACTCAAATGCGCTTTCTTATAATATCCGGTCTTAGGCTGACTCGATTGCTCTTGCTGATAGGCTGTAGCCCAAACAATCCCTTTTAAATATACTTTTAAGTTATGCCTTCTACAGTTCCACTAAACTACAATATATTTTCTCTGCTCAATTTTCTCCTCCTCCTCCTTTTGTAGCAAACCCAAAAAATACCTGTGGGGTGTTACTCATCTAGCCCATTCTACCCAGCTTTAAATATCTTAGCTCTAAGATCGTTAAGTCTAAGATCTCAGTCGAATAGTCTTAAATCTCTTGTTTACATTCTCTCAATCGCATTTTTAATTTTTTCCTTACCAAAGTATACTTTCCTGTCCCCAGGAAACAACTTCTATCATCTCATCTTAACAAAATTTATTTTCACCTTCTTGACCATAATATAATAAAACTTTCCTACAACCAAAACATATTTTTGTAACTGTAGTACAATATATTTATATTGATCCCTGTTGGATATCGGCTGCGCCAGGTGCGGATCCCCAAACTGCCCGTAGATATGATGCGGCCTGCGGCGTGGTTACCAACCGAGGCGGCTTTGCGGGTTTTGCACGATTGGTGGGAATGATGAGGTTAGCAAACGAATCCTAGTTCACGAGCGGGGTTGTTCATTTTAAACATCAACTTTTATTGAATTTAACCTAAATACTATAATTATTAATTTGACCTACACAGAGCATACGTCCGTTGGACTGACGCTCTTAGACTTCAACATGTGTCAGAAATTCCGCCGTTACTAAGCGTGCAAATTCAAAGCTCAATAGAATTACAAAATTCAAGAAAATACGATAACTTAAAGTAACAGGACTGAATGCTCGACCGCTTGAGGGAGCCACTAAGTTCAACTCAACTCAACCATGATAGCGCGTGATCTATTGAGTGATAAGACATTACTCAAATGCGCTTTCTTATAATATCCGGTCTTAGGCTGACTCGATTGCTCTTGCTGATAGGCTGTAGCCCAAACAATCCCTTTTAAATATACTTTTAAGTTATGCCTTCTACAGTTCCACTAAACTACAATATATTTTCTCTGCTCAATTTTCTCGATCCTATTAAACCTCCTCCTCCTTTTGTAGCAAACCCAAAAAACAACATAATAAGTCTATCTCTTCTTAATTTAAAAACTTTATCACAAGGCAATCCCTCAGTCAAGGCACAAGAGGTATAATAGCAGCATAACATGCTAATCTAACAAATATTCTCTATATCCTTGACTAATAAAGTGCTCCGTCCTCCTCATCAGTTCTCGGCGAACTCGTGCTAAACAAGTAAGCATATGTTATTTACATCACATTTACTTTCTCATTCATTATGCGGCTCTTAGTTAAATTACAATATGACTGCTCTCCATATTGGTATATAAAATGCTAATGGACTTAGACGCAAAATGGATGAACTTAACCAATTTATAAATTATCACAACACGGACATAATGCTAATAAGCGAAACTCAATTAAACTTCAAATCTCACATTGAAGCTCCCGGCTATGGAGTCCTCTCAGCATACTCGCCCCACAGCCACCTGTACGAAGGTGGAGCTGCCATTCTCATATCAAACAGATTACGCTTCCAAACATTGCCCTGCATCTACTTGCCATACCTACACTGTGCCATGGTAAAACTCCATACCACCTCAGGAAACTTCTGTATAGCTGCCTGCTATTGGCCCCCCAATCATCCTGTAAATCAGGACAACTATACCTGGTTGTTTAATCAGCTAGGCGATCGCAGGTGACTGGAATGCTAAACATAGACTGTGGGGCAACCAGCGTCAATGTGCTCGCGGTTCAGCGCTTTCTAATATCATACTTAGTGTAGCATGCGTACATATGTATATACATACATATGAATAAGGCAGCAACACTTTGTTGTTATGCCAACAGAATGCAAACATAAGCAGCGACTTTGTCGCAGCGCGCCTAACGCTAATTCAAGTAATATTCAAGTACAGACGAAATATGATCCGCACTTGATAACAACGACCGCCCAAATAGCTAAGTCAGCGTTCTCACGCTTGACCGTCGCTGTGTATACATATGTGCGCGCATGACTCTCTCTGACTCTCTTGCTGTATATAATAAGCCTAAAAACCATGTATGTAAAACGGCTGCTCACTGCTTCACGGTGGACAGCTCTAACTCTAAGATTCATTAAATAAATAACCATCAGAGGAGACTGACGTCTTCTCGTCATTATTTAAAATGGGACCTATTATATGGCGACCCTGACAGGAACGGATTTCACCGGGTTGCAATAAAAAAAAAAAACTGAACAACAACACTAGCAACAGCAGTCAGAGCCACAGCAACAACATAAAAGCCGAGACTTAAACAACTATAACTATTGAAGAGGACGAAGGAGGCAACAACAACAAGCAAAGGCGGAACAAAAATTAACAAAAAAGCTGAGTGAGTAGAGTGTAGTGAGTGTTATGGGTCGCGGTGGCCGGGTTAAAAAATTGAATAAAGAAATTGCTCACATTAAGTGGCAATTATATTCACCCAAGGCCAACACACCGTGGAAGGCAACAGCAAGGCTACAAGCCATGCTTGACTTTTATCAGCAACAGCTGAAACAGATAAAAGAAAACCCTACACCACACACTCACTCAGTGAATATCAAAAATATTAAAGTTGTTAATGACAAAACTATAACCACACCACCTCCCAAAAGCAAAGTGCCTCAGTACGTCAAGCAATGCCCAGCAGATTGCCCTGGACCTCTGGACTCCCACACTGCAGATCGACTTGCCTGGTAAGGCAGTAACCTGTGCAAAGACCGGCACCGGTTCCGCCTTAGCCCATAGGCCCAGGACAACAGCAGCTGAGAAATCAACAAGCGCGAGAGGCACCCCCGCCCCTTGCGCCATCGAAGGGAGCGTCAGCGCAACCATACTGGTGATGACCAGCTGACGCGGAAGAACAGGAACAGCCACCAGCAATAATTTTAAAATATATATATATATTATATTATCGAAACAATTTATGGAAAATTGAGCAGAAAATCTTTTGCCCAATCAGAAGTGAGGCCCATAAAGCCAAACTAAAAAATTAGGCAGGTTGCTCTGTAAAAAAAAATTTTTTTACACGTCTCAGGCACTGGGTAAATTACCCAGTAGCAAACAAATTAATCCAAATCTTAAATTCCAAATAAATTTGAAATTTTAAAATAAAAAAAAAAAATAATAAGTTTTCAGTTCAGTCAGTTTAATCAGAAATAAAAAAAATGTTCTATTTATGAATAGTAATGCAATAAGTAAGTTTTCCGAAGATTTTCTAATTGAATCAAATCATAATTCTGAACAGAACTCCAAAATGGGATTATTAGACGTTAAGTCAGTGGATTCCACTGCTAACGTTATAAATAAAGTTGAATCAAACAACACAGATTTAGAATTAACAAATATATTACTGGTAATCATAGTTGTTATAATGTGTGCAAATTGTTTTTATAAAATATATAAACTGCATAACAAATGCCTAAAGAAAAGATTCATGAGCCGAGCAAATGACTTGGACAAAATTTAAATTTGCACAGCACAAACAACAATGATTAATCATAATTGACAATATCATAATAACTATAAGATACCAATTAAACTAATTAAATAAAAAAAAAAAAAAATAATAATGAACACACAGCATGATGAATAGTAAGAATATCACAGAATAATCTTGAAAAACAAAGTAGCTTGTCAATATTATGGAATGGCCAGAACTTTCTGAGCGGATCCAAAATATTAAAACGACATGTGAAAAAGCGTATAAATGTCTAACACAAAATAGACAAACGCATATAGATACAGTTAATAGGCCCTCCATAACATTGATCGACAGCTTTAACGAAGCTCGATTATTAATATATCAACATAAAGATGTATTAACCAATGAACATTGGTCAGAAGCGTCAAGGTTGCTAATAAGACTGAGAAATAATATACAAACAGTTAAAGACAAGCATAATTTAAATTTAATACTACCTTCTATTTTGAATACACCTACAAAGTTGGAACTCGGTGAAAACCTTGAAGTTCGGACTGAGGATATTCAATTAGAAGAAAAAGATTTAACAAATCTAACAATCCCTGCTGTTATCACACTGGATTCCAAAGATATTTTATCCGAAAGTGAAGAAAGTGCTGATAATAGCCGTATAATGGTTGACACAGCCGCTGCACAGAGGGCATATATTAGGGAAATTGCACAAGCAGTCCCAGAATTTGACGGAAAGAAAACCCGTCTTGAAAAATTCTTAACGGCATTAAGACTTGTCAACTTAACAAAGGGAACTTATGAGGAAATTGCCATAGAGTTGATTAAATCAAAAATAACGGGCACAACCCTCAACAAAATAAAAAATAAAACCACAATAGATGGAATTATTGCAAAATTAAAAGCCGTAGTTGTCGGTGAAACACCCGCCAACATAAAGGCAACAAGTAAGAGGTTCTAGTCGGGAGCTCCCGACTAGGGGATACCCTGAACCCTCATACTCCAACACCAAATGCAGCGCGCGCTTATAGATAGAGAGTAGCGGGGAGGTGGCGATAGGTATAAAATGAAAGATAATCGATATATATATACTTTTCTAGAAGCAACATGTCAAGTTTGGTAACTCTAGCTCTTAATATTTACCAAAATTGCTTAAAAAACAGGATATCGATATACATTTTTATCGATTATTTGGAAACAGGGCAAGTTATCGATTATCGGAAACAAACTCGATCTGCGTAGGAACTAGGAGCATCTACATCTAAAATTTCAAGTCTCTAGCTCTTATAGGTTCTGAGATCCTTGCGTTCATACATACGGACGGACGGACAGACAGACGGACATGGCTAGATCGACTCGGCTATTAATGCTGATCAAGAATATATATACTTTATGGGGTCGGAGATGCTTCCTTCTGCCTGTTACATACATTTGGATTTTGCACAAAAACATAATACCCCTTTTACCCATTTTTAATGGGTTCAGGGTATAAAAATGGACACTTTAACGCAGAAAGGCAAAACAGCCACTCAGTTCACAACTGAACTAGAAAATCTGCGACAGCTTCTTGAAGCTGCTTATATTGACCAAGGCATACCATCTGAAAATGCTGACACGCTCTCTAAAACTAGTCACGAAAGTGTTAAAATCGTTACGGAGTCTGGTATTTTCACTACCATGGATGCTGCCGTTAGTGCATACATCCGTACTAGTACAAGACTTACTGGTAGTGTGAATACAGTGATGTACTCTAAAAGAGGGAATAACAACTACCGCGGTAGTAACAATCGTGGTAACTATCGTGGTAGAGGCAATGGTAACTACCAAAACAGAGGAAATAATAACTACGGTAATCAAAACAACAATTACCGTAGAGGCCGAGGAAATGGAAACAACAATTCCAACCGAGGCCGAAACAACCAAAATAATAATAATACAAACAATGTTAGAGTAACCCAGAACAATCAGGGAAACTCTCAACAACCCTCAGATATTAATTGATCTAATCAATTTAATGTTCTCACAACGGGTGAGCCTACTCATTTTTCACCAAATTATACTCGCCCCAGTGTTCTTGACTTCTGTGTCTATACAGGAATAGCAAGCCATAAACTTTCCGTAACTTGTGTAACTGAATTGCTCAGTGACCACTTACCGTTACTAGTTGGGATAGAACTAACCATCACTAATCAAAGTCCTTCAAACCAAAATCGAAGGAGTCATTCTCGTCTACCCTGTCGTCGCTTACTAACAGAACGTACCAACTTAACAGTATTCAATTAACAACTAATTATATTAACCTATACAAAATGGCATTCGTGGGGGATTATTACAATGTTGTCAGAGATATTCAATTGCTAATCATAAGTATATGAATGATTATAATAGCACAAAACCCTCTCAATATTTAATGTATTTGGATTCTAATAATCTATATGGGTTGGCGATGTCACTATATCTTCCATATGGTGATTTCCAGTGGATAAGTGAGGATGAAATACGATCATTTCATTTATTTTCAATTTCTGAAACGTATGAATATCGATATATTCTTGAAGTAGATTTAGAATACCCAGCATCCCTTCATGATATGCATATCGACTTGCCGTTTTGTCCAAGCAATCAAAAACCGACTGCAAAGAGTACAGTTAAAAAGCTTATCGCTGACCTAAGACCGAAATATCAATAGCTCATACATTATAGAAATCTTCAACAATGTATTCATAATGGATTGCGGTTAACTAAGATTTACCGTATATAACGGTTTAAGCAGTCTTCTTGGTTAAGGAAATATATTTATATTAATATATATCATAGAACACAGGCGAAAAATAATTTCAAAAAAGTTTTTTTTAGCTATTAAATAATGCAGTAGATGGGAAAACCATGGAAAACGTTGAAAAACGTAAAAACATTAAATTGGTAAATGCATGGTAAGTAACGTCTTGCAATAGATTGGGAGCAGGGGCGTTAATCGCAAAATCAAACTTACATAGCTCAGTGCAGTTCTCGAAGTATGTATGCAATCCAAATGAAAAGACTGCTAACTACCCATCGGACCAACACGCCATCCTTTAGCGAGGGTCTCGCAAAATGCTCACAAATGAGCTCGCATGTGAGCAGAAAAAGAGTGGGATATATTTTTATCGCAAAAATCCTTGCGATAAAAATGCGTGCACAGTAGAGAGAATGGTGTGTTGTTTTTGTTTCAAATGTTAATCGTGCTCGGAGAGTGCAACATTGTCATGAGAGCGAGAGAGTAAAAACGACGTGGCATTCGGATGCTGTGTTGTTTTTGTTGTTTTTACCTACTCAGACCGTTTTTTGATGGTTGAAAAATTTCTTTGTTCTCTTTTCTATTGTCCGCCGAAGAGAGCAGACACGTGGTCAAAGTGATAAGTGATTTGTTAAAATTTGGATTTCTATAAAGAGGTAAGTTATTAACAAGTGTAAATTAATAACTAAACTATTCCCTTTCAGAATACAACTAAATATTTTCGCGACCAATTATTAAATTAAAAAAAAAAACTATAAATAAATAAACATATAAAAAGGAAAGTTAAAAAATGACATATAAAAGAAAAAAGCAGACAATATATTTGCGAAGCTCGTCATGTGAAACGATTCGCAGAAAAAATTTAGATAGCTAAAGAAAATTAATTAGAAATTAAAATTAATTCAAATTTATTATTTTCAGATAGCAATGATTTGCTATCTACAGAACATTCCAGTTTATCGAGATACTCGCTTAGCCCAGTGGCTGTCCGCTAATAACATCAGCAAAAAGGCAGGCAATGATTGGCTTTCGCTGTTGGGTAAAAAAATTCAAGGCTTACCACGGGATGTACGTACTTTAAAATGTACTCCATGTGGCATTGTGAAACGAGTCGTTGTTCCAGGCGAGTACGTTCACTATGGCTTAAAAGACGCGATAACGGATTTCCTTTCCAATTTCACTTATCTTTCTACCAATATAAGTTTAAATATAAATATAGACGGGCTTCCATTGTGTAAAAGCACAAAAGAACAAACATGGTATTTGTAGATGGAATATATGTATGTAGGTCATTCCAAACCTCGTGATCCAAATGTTTATTTGGAAGAATTTGTCTGTGAATTATCAGAATTGATCACAGAGGGCATGATGTTTCGAGCTACGCAATTCAAAATATCTATTAGAGCATTTATTTGCGATGCGCCGACCCGCGCTTTTATTTTGGGTGTGAAATATCACTCTGGGTTTTACTCATGCAACTATTGCGTTCAGAAGGGAGAATCTTTTAACAGGCGAGTACTTTTCCGAGGATCTCGTATTCCTCCACGACCCAATTATAACTTCCGAAACCGTCTTCAACCAGAGCACCACAACATACAAAGCAAGCTCATTCTTGAAAATTTGCCGATTAATTTAGTAAATCAGTTTCCACTAGACTATATGCACGTAGTTTGTCTTGGCGTCACAAAATCAGTTTTAGTAGTCATTCCTTTTTTTTGAGTCGACACTCCCTAACTTGGTAATGCTTCGTTTTGTCTACTCTACAAAAGTCAACACCAAATAAGTCGGGTGTGGTGTCTATTCCACGTAGTTTTTTCTCAAGGTTCCATTTCCAGCGGCGAAACTTAACTTTACAGAGTATTTTATTAATTAAAAGCAATTAAAAGTTGCCGATAACCCAATAGCAGCACGATTGGCGAGTGTCGTGCAGCAACGATACTCCTATACGATGAATTTCCGATAATTATGAACTATCTTCAACACTTCGAGATGAGCTAATGAGAGCTGCTAACTATCGATAATGAATCATTATAAATATCGAATTTTCAATTTGGCGGAAGCTATTGTGTATTTAAAGTGTATGAAACTAAAATACCAAAACAATTGTTTGCATTTGTAAACGCTCAGACGCATCCAGTAAATGTGACCACAAATAAATAAAACATTTTTTATGTTCGTCGTCTCCTTATGTCGTTATTGCACTTTGCGTGTATGTCGCACACAATCCAGCAGAGCTTCTGCAATCCTGCGTGGCATGGTCATCCCCAAAATGCAAGTGAGAAAATTATCTGTTTTTGTAAATAAACTGATTGATACTTACTTACGGGTATCCCAGCAGAGAAGTGCATCATCTGATCGTGGAGGTTCTGACATTTTATTTAAGACGTTTGGTCATATATATTCAACCTTGTTGTAATTGCTTGAGCATTTCCTATAAAAGAAGCTAAACTTTTATTTTTGTAAAATTATAATAATAATACCATATGTACGTCCCTTGATGCGCGTGCCAAAACAATGCGCATGTTCATATGTATGCGTGCACATATGATCACACTTTACACTGATTTTCTCACATAATGAGTTTGTACGCATACACTTGTACATTATTTTGCAAATAAGGTTTGACTGTATCATTTGCATCAATTAATTTAACTGATGATCGGAATTAAAACAAGATGTTACGATTATTTTATAATTATATCTAAATCAACTTTTATTTTTTCATAATTTTTGTTTTGAAAATTTAAAAACGTTGTTGAGCCATAAAGGACAGCGCATTCGAAAATATTTGTTCGTGTTAATACTGAAATTGAAGAAAATTTAATTAAAATGCTATGCGAGCTTTTTAGGGAACTTACCGAAATTATGGCCTAATTTTTCTTCTCTTCTATTTGCATTTCGCAGAGATCTTCCAGCTCGTCTTCATACTGTAACAAAAAATTGTTTAATAAGTACTTTCTTTAATTGAATTTAAAAATATTACGAAAACTATTCTTAAAAATAAAATACTTACATCTTCATTTGTGCAGTCTAGATTAATGTTCGCTCTGCCACAATGGGGATTGTAGAGTTTTGCAATGGCTGCAAAAGCATGATGGAATCTATCCATGTGGTTTGGATAGTGCGATTTAAAAAAGTAGGCTGCTAGATATCCAGTTAGGTGTTTTTTTGAACGCCCATATTTCGGAATGTTATCCTTCATGTCCCTCCATTTTCTTTCAATATTTTGGGTATGCGCTTTTGTATTTGGGTCAACAAAGTTCATGGAGTGGTTCACTGTCAAGTGCTCAAAACCTTCATCGCTTAGACAGCGGTATGAAGACCAACAATCCGAAATGATTGTTGTCCCATCCGCGATCTTTTCTTTTATAATACGCAGCAGCGTGCTTTTGGTGCGGTTTTCGGCAGGAACGATGTACTGCCTTTTGGTATCCCTTTCATAAATACCAAATACCCATTGGCCTTGAATAATTCGCCCACAATTATTTTTTCTTTTAGAAACAAGGCTTTCGTCTATTTCTACTACCTTGCCCTCTCCTCCAAGCTTTCCAAGGCTTAACTCTGCAGCCCAATCTTGAAAAACTTCTCGCAAATAATTACGCCAATTGACTATTGTTTCATAAGTCAATGAGAGCTCATTTTTTAAAAATGCAGTAATGGGTTCCACTCCCATCAGTTCGTAATATACAATAAGGCAAATTTTCCTAATAGTCAGACGAGATCCCGCGAAGAACGTGTTCGTCCCCACACTTTGTACAAAATTACACTTTTTATACCCTGAACCCATTAAAAATGGGTAAAAGGGGTATACAGGCAGAAGGAAGCAGGCATAAGGAAGCATCTCCGACCACATAAGGTATATATATTCTTGATCAGCATCAATAGCCGAGTCGATCTAGGCATGTCCGTCTGTCTGTCCGTCCGTCCGTCCGTATGTATGAACGCAAGGATCTCAGAACCTTTAAGAGCTAGAGACTTGAAATTTTAGATGTAGGTCCTCCTAGTGCCTGCGCAGATCGAGTTTGTTTTCTGATAATCGATAACTTTCCCCGTTTCCAAGCAATTTTGGTAAATAATAAGAGCTAGAGTCACCAAACTTGACATGTAGCTTCTAGAAAAGTATATATATATCAAGTATCTTTCATTTTATACCTATCACCACCTTCCCGCTACTCTCTATCTATTAGCGCGAGCTGCATTTGGTGTTGGAATATGAGGGTTCGGGGTATCCCCTAGTCGGGAGCTTCCGACTAGAACCTCTTACTTGTTCTCTCTGTGCCACGCCAGGACCATTGTCTTGCAACGTCATCAGTTATTATCTGGCGTGAGGAGTTCCTAATAAATTTGTCGTATGTCTTTTCGGCACTTTCGACTTACTCAATGACCTTAAAAAAATGTGAGATTTATAAGTGAATAGTCAAAATATTAAATTTAAAGTTTCCTTACCAAATTTTTAAAGGTTTAAGGCAACGAAGTTTCGTACGTTTTTATTATATACCGGACCCCTTTTTTTTTAAGCACATTTTAGATTCAAATCTATACAACCATTTTTATACCCTGAACCCATTAAAAATGGGCAAAAAGGGTATATTGTATTTGTGCAAAATGCAAATGTATGTAACAGGCAGAAGGAAGCATCTCCGACCACATAAAGTATATATATTCTTGATCAGCATCAATAGCCGAGTCGATCTAGCCATGTCCGTCTGTCTGTCCGTCCGTCCGTCCGTCCGTATGTTTGAACGCAAGGATCTCAGAACCTATAAGAGCTAGAGACTTGAAATTTTAGATGTAGGTCCTCCTAGTGCCTGCGCAGATCGAGTTTGTTTTCCGATAATCGATAACTTACTCCGATTCCAAGCAATCGATAAAAATCGATATCGACATCCTGTTTTTTTTTTAGCAATTTTGGTAAATATTAAGAGCTAGAGTCACCAAACTTGACATGTAGCTTCTAGAAAAGTATATATATATCAAGTATCTTTCATTTTATACCTATCGCCACCTCCCCGCTAGCAACGTAGAGCTACAAATCAAGTTAATAACCCAACTTGTATGGCCAACCAATCTAAGCCACAATTCTAATGCAGTTGACTTTTTGAGAATGCACAAATATTCTATGGTACAAGAATATATACTTCTGAAAATTTCATTAAGATCGGTTAAGAGAAACTCACAGTTATACGTAACTGCGCAATTGGATGGCACAGCTAGCGAAAACATCAAGTGTAACAGCATTGTTATTGCGACTTTTTTCTGTAATGCTATTTTAGTTCGGTTTTTTCTCAATAATTCGTAATTATTGGTGCGGCTGTTAAGTAGAGGCATAGCAAGTGTTGCGGTCTGTCGCGAGTTCGAGCCCTACCGGGGAAACTATTTTTTTTTTGCTGGTTTGTCTGTTGAGTAGAGTCGTCAGCAAGTAACACGGTCAGTTGCGAGTTCGAACCGGGAGCTCCCGACTAGAACCTCTTACTTGTTGATTACTTAGCTTAGGAATTAGACTTCTTCTCCACAAGGAGTATTGTGTCACACAAAACTCTCTTGCATCCAGTTTATTAAATGACTTTGTAAGCCAAGTGCCTAATTTATATATGTTTCCGATGCTTACATTTAATTTTCATTGCTTAACACATTTAAGCAAACAATGTTTACAGTATGGTTCTCTGCACACCATAAGCTCCTTTCATTTTGAAAACTTTCTGGGTCATCTAAAAAAAATGGTGAAAAAGTCGGACTACTCCTTGGAGCAATTATACAACCGAAGTGTATAAATTCAACCTTTGTAGGCATATTCTCTTCCAAAGAACTCAATTTTGACTCAAAAGTAGTGCTACAGAAGGTTGAAAAAATATCAGGCAAAATATTTCATTTCGAAGAAAATGGTATACACACTTTCTTTCCTTTAATTGACTGAATACAGATAATAATGAGCTCATCATTCAATTTTGTGTATAGGTAACATATTGACAGAATTTTACACTTTATGTGTTTTATATTCATTTTTATTTCATCTAGGAAAGGAAAGAATGTCTCAAAGAAGAGAAGTCCTTTAAAAATTTGGTAAGCAAACTTTAAATTTAATATTTTGACTATTCACTTATAAATCTCACATTTTCTTTAAGGTCATTGAGTTAGTCGAAAGTGCCGAAAAGACAAATTTATTAGGAGCTCCTGACGCCACATAATAGCTGATGACGTTGCAAGACAATGGTCCTGGCGTGGCACAGAGAGAACAAGTAAGAGGTTCTAGTCGGAAGCTCCCGACTAGGGGATACCCTGAACCCTCATATTCCAACACCAAATGCAGCTCGCGCTAATAGATAGAGAGTAGCGGGAAGGTGGCGATAGGTATAAAATGAAAGATACTTGATATATATATACTTTTCTAGAAGCTACATGTCAAGTTTGGTGACTCTAGCTTATTATTTACCAAAATTGCTTGGAAACGGGGCAAGTTATCGATTATCGGAAACAAACTCGATCTGCGTAGGAACTAGGAGCACCAACATCTACAATTTCAAGTCTCCAGCTCTTATAGGTTCTGAGATCCTTGCGTTCATACATGCGGACGGACGGACGGATGGGAAGACGGACGGACAGACAGACGGACATGGCTAGATCGACTCGGCTATTGATGCTGATCAGGAATATATATACTTTATGGGGTCGGAGATGCTTCCTTCTGCCTGTTACATACATTTGCATTTTGCACAAATACAATATACCCCTTTTACCCTTTTTTAATGGGTTCAGGGTATAAAAATGTGTGTTAGAGGCCTTCGAACCACATTGGCAATACGACGTAAGCATTGCTTCTATAACCTCTGTATATGCAAATTAATATTATTATTATGTTAATGTCTACAAATGCATTTAAACAGAAGTTTGCGCCGGAAGACAGCGATTTTGATCGCGTGATACAAAAATATTTCCAATTCGCACAGGAAAGAGTGGTGCGCTTGGGAAAGGCTGATGCCAAAAAAATTAAAACACATTAAGTTTTGTTTTAAATAGTTGTAAATAAAATTATTTTATATTATGTATTCACTTTTTTTATAATTAAAAGATTGCTTTAAAAATGCCTTTTAATTTTAGGTTACATTAAATGTTATTTGTTTTTAAAATAAAATTTGAATTAAAATGAATGTTAAACAATAAGAGGTTATAGTCGGGAGCTCCAGACTAGGGGATACCCTGAACCCTCTTATTCCAACACCAAATGCAGCTCGCGCTAATAGATAGAGAGTAGCGGGGAGGTGGCGTTAGGTATAAAATTAAATATACCTGATATATATATACTATTCAAGAAGCTACATGTCCAGTTTGGTGACTCTAGCTCTTATTATTTACCAAAATTGCTTAAAAAATAGGATTTCGATATACATTTTTATCGATTACTTGGAAACGGAGTAAGTTATCGATTATCGGAAACAAACTCAATCTGCGCGGGCACTAGGAGCACCTACATCTAAAATTTCCAGCTCTTATAGGTTCTGAGATCCTTGCGTTCGTACATACGGACGGACGGACGGACAGACGGACATGGCTAGATCGACTCGGCTATTAATGCTGATCAAGAATATATATACTTTATGGGGTCGAAGATGCTTCCTTCTGCCTGTTACATACATTTGCACTTTCCACAAATACAATATACCCATTTACAGTGGGTTCAGGGTATAAAAAAAAGAGCAACAAACATTTTTTTGGGAACAAAATGGGCATGGAACCAAATGTGTTTCGCCAATCATATATCATGCGAGCCTTTTGTGATATCTTTTAAGAGACTTTTTTAATACAGCTGCCGCCATAAAAAATATTTATTTTAAAGACGTTCTGAATCAAAAACCTATCAGAAAATATTCATTAGACTCGTTAGAAATATCAGAAAAGGCTCGCAAATATCACAAAACGCTCGCTAGTCGTATTTCTTGCGACAGTCGTAAATGAAACTTTGACTGTCACAAACTGAACGACATATGATTCATATTGCTATCGTTTCCCGATGCTTTTGCGAGAGTTTTGTCGGGTAAAGTCTCGTATTTGACCAGTTTGCGATATCATTTGCGACAGTTTGGTCCGCTGGGTATTATAATAATCCCATATATATAGGCTTTACAGTATTAGATTTTTCGAAATTGTTGATGTATGATTTTCATTATAATTATATGGTAGCAAAGTTCAAATCTGATCTAGCATTAAAATTTATGGATACAGACTTCTTAATATATACTGTTGTAGTAGGGCGTCCGCAGGCTTCCAGGTAAACTTCCTTAAATTGTTGAGTCGTTGGGGGAGCGTTTATGCTCTGAACAAAAATATTTTCGGTGGGTTTCAGAAAAACACGTTTGTTCACTCTTAGGTTATCTGTCGTCTGTATTTTTGATTCTATCCCAGCGGCCCAACACGCGAGCCTTTAGCGAGAGTCTCGCAAAATGCTCACAAATGAGCTCGCATGTGAACAGAAAACGAGTGGGATATATTTTTATCGCAAAACACTCGCACACGAGCGTTGCAGTGAGATCCTTGCGATAAAAATGCGTGCACAGTAGAGAGAATGGTGTGTTTTTTTTTTTTCAAATGTTAATCGTGCTCAGAGAGTGCAACATTGTCAAGAGAGCGAGAGAGTAAAAATGACGTGGCATTCGGATGCTGTGTTGTTTTTGTTGTTGTTTCCTACTCAGCCCGTTTTTGGGGGGTTGAAAATTTCTTTGTTCTCTTTTCTATTGTCCGCCTAAGCGAGCAGACACGTGTCTTAAGTGAATATAAAAATTGGAATTCTGTAAAGAGGTAAGTAATTAACAAGTGTTTATTATTTTATTTTTTTTTTTACTTTATTGTTCCCTGACAGAATATTATTCAATATTTCAATACACAAGAATGAGTGGAGAGGAAAGGTAATGTCAAAAAATTGAAAATAAAATTTTATTCTTTCATTATTAGTTTTAAATTAAACTGTTTTATTTGTGTATTAACTTCTTTTCTAATTATAAGATTGCCAAGGAAATGCTATTAAATTTTAAATCAAATAAAATGTTAATTATATTTAAAATAAAATTTTAATTGAAAATTAATATTAAAACAAAAACACCAACAAACATTTTAATGGGAACAAAATGGGCATGAAACAAAAAAAAAGTTGCGTAAATCATATTTTATGCGAGCCTTTTGCGATATCTTTAAAGAGACGTTTTTAATATTGCTTACCTACAAAAACGTGCAGCAGAAAATATTTTGTTAGACTCGTTAGAAATATCAGAAAAGGCTTGCAAAAAATATCACAAAACGCTCGCTAGTCGTATTTCATGCGACAGTCGTAAATGAAAGTTTGACTGCCACAAACTGAACGACATATGATTCATATTGCTATCGTTTCCCGATGCGTTTGCGAGAGTTTTGTCGGGTAAAGTCTCGCATTTGACCAGTTTGCGATATCATTTGCGACAGTTTGGTCCGCTGGGATGTTACAATGCTTTCTGTGAAGTGTAAGTGTAAGTGGTGAATATGGGTTTGTTCTGGTTCCGGAGTCAGAACCAACTTCATTGAAGTAGCGACGGCTATATACACTTCTTGTGTGAACATGCCGCCCGACTTGCAGTATCGCAAAAAAAAAAAAAATTAAAAACAGGAAAAATGAGGAGGTAGTGGCTCTGTTTACTGGTGAGCGCAGGAGCCGGACGGTATCCACCCGAAGACTGTGTTTTGGGCCAATGGTGCGCCGCCATGCCTCGGCAGGACGCCTTGGAGAATCAATTTGGGATAGATGTCGGAGCCCAACACCAGATATGAGATTTCCGGCTGGAACCAGCGATCGTCTGCCAGTCGGACGTTGTTGAAGGGCTCATTCATTTTCTCACTAATGAGCTTCGATGGTATTGAAGGCTAGGCATCACCTGCAGGATGATCGCTGGAAGCCGGAGGTCCTGGAACGGATGACGGCCGAACAAGCACTGTCTGTACCGACGCGGGTGACGGATAGCCCGAAGGCCCTTGCCAAAGATGCGTCGATAAAAATTACCCGAGTGCCCGAGTGTCGCGGGTAGCCTTGCCTTTTCCAATTCGGATTGATGCTCTCGGGAGCACGGTTGTCCTTTTGTGCTCCATCAAGGTGGACAGAGAGATGGAGCCAGCGGATGAAGGCGGAGCGTCGCACTTGGGCCTTGGTGGTGCGCATTTGCTGGGATCGCTCCGGAGATCGCGATGGCGACCGACGCGCTTCTTGGAGGTGAAGCAGTGTGTGATGTTCGCCCTGGCACTTGCGGCACTTGTCCTTGCGTCGACAGGACTCCCCGGAGTTTTGGTGAGCTAGGCAGTTTGGACAACTGAACTACTAGAACTGCTCGGAGTCTCTTCTCGGGAGACAGCCGCATGAATCTCTGACATTTACGTAGCGCGTGGACTCCTCGGCATACTCGGTATCGGAACGACTCTGTTGCCGGGCGGCTCTTGGATCGGCCTTGTTGTTGGCTAAAGACATCGTTCTGTTACGTGAACAAGGTTAAAAAACATAATAAACATTAATTGGGCGGCTTTATACGGATGGTCCACAGACCTGTGGATATAGGATGCTAGTCTCTACTGGAGATTCTACTTGATAGAAAATGGAGACTAGGTTCTACCGGGAGCAGGATCAGCTTAGAGATAGGTCTCTTGGAGATACCTCGGGCTGTTAGCACGTCGACCACTCGGACTCTTTGGTCGTCGTTAGGATAGGTCGTTTGGATTCGACCCAGACGCCAGTCATTAACTGGAAGATTATGTTCTTTAATAATGACTAGATCGTCCCGTTGTAAATCTCGCGTAGGAGTTTGCCATTTGTTTCTTTTTTGGAGTTCTAAAAGATACTCATGTTTCCAACGGCGACAGAACTGTTGTTGCAAAGCCTTCAAGCGCTGCCAGCGGTTGATGATGGACATGGCGTTTTCCTTGATCTCTGGCTCTGTGGCGGAAAGTAGAGGCTAAGAGATCAGTAGGATCTTCCGACATTGGAGAAAGAGAGAGTTCTCAGTTGAGAGTGATTGACGTGTTTTACTTGTGCTCCAAGATTTTTATATATTTTTCCGCTTTAATCCTGCTTTTTATTTCTAAATTTCGCATTTTTTGGTGCATTATTTACAAAGCTTTCATAAATTGTGCAAAGTGTTATCTGTTGTGCAGCGTAAGTCTGTTAATTATTGCATTTATAAAACGCGGCGTCAGTTCCGTGTTGTTGTTATTGCCTGTTTTTGATTCTTCTGCTTTGGTGCTCCCCCGTGCATACACTTGTTTGTGCGTGTGTTCGCTGCTGCATATTTCTGCTTGTGCATCGCGCTCTCGCAAATTTTTGCTATTGCTTTTCGCTCCAAACAATTTGTTTGTGTACGATAATTGTTTTTTGAGTGTTTACTTGCTTACGTGCACCGTTTTCATTTTGTTTTGCGCTCTCACAACTTGCATACTCTTGTAGCAATTATGTCGTGCTGTAAGAAACCTTGCACGTTCAAGCAGGCTGATGATTCTTCACAGCCGCAATTTGTTAATTGCTGGCTGTGTGAGAATATGATACATGCTAAATGTGCAGGTCTCACTGGGCGTGATTGCGACAAGATCGCTGTAGTTACTAAGAAGGGCTGCGGTGGCTTGCGTTGGTCGTGCCCAGTTTGCATCGAAAAGCAAATTGATTTCTCCAGGATTTATAATTCTGTGAGAAATCAATTTTTAAAATTGAATAACGTGGCTAAGCAGCTGTCGAGTAATTTTGACTCGAGTTTTGAGTTGCTTGCCAATTATAAATTCGAGTCTCAACCAATCGCCGGTTGGAGCCTCAACTTTTGCAATTGCCCTCTACGTCTGTTCAGACACCTACGACTTTCTTGTCCCTACCTAGCAACTTGGATTTATCTCCAATGTTGTCTTTATCGCCTTCTCCAAGCGATTGCCCAAATACCCCCATTTCATCCCCTATAGCAGTTTCAGTAGAGCCCGTACCTGATACTGTCCCAATTATCCAAACTGCCTCAGCCCCGTCAGCTCCTGGCCAGATTGTTAAACACAATCATGGTGCCTCCTTAGCTCCTCCAACTCCTGTATTACCTGCAGCCCCATCAGTACCTACTTTAACGGTTGTTGCCCCTGGTAGGCAAGTTTTTGTGTCTCGCCTTTCATCGGACACCACTTCTGAGTCATTGGCAGCCTATATTGCTAGCAAATCTTCTGCTAGCGTGTCAATAACCAAATTTAATTTCTCCACCCCTCGTGAAATATCATCATTCAAAATAAATGTTTCACATGATATGTTCCCAATCATTTGTGATCCCAAATTTTGGCCTCCACACATGATTGTTCACGAGTTCAAGCCAAAAAAGCGTAACCAGCCTGTCACCCTTCCAGTCCCTTCAATACAAGGTACCAATTCTGCCCCAAAAAACTAACTTCATTTATTTATTTATTTATTTATTTATTTATTTATTTAAGGTCGACAATACGAGTGTCTTCCAAATTATTCCGTAGATTATACATACAATAGATAATAGAATTATATGCTAAAAGCCTAGTTAGATAACATAGTTCTCTAAATAGCATCACCGACCGATGGAGGTGTTTTAGTTGCCAGTCCGGCCAGCTGTGCCCCTTTTCACAGCTAAATTTGTCAGTGACGCTATTAGAGCCTACATCTAAGCAGAAGGGTGTAAGTAGGAAAAAAAAAGTGTTCTTAAGTAAAATTAAAAATAATCTTAGTTTGCTATATTAATTAATAAAATACAATAAATAGGAAAAAAGAAACTAAGAAGAATAATGTTAATAAAGTAAAGAAATGGAGGCTGGATATATAGAGTGTTAAGTAGATAGGACAGAGAGAAAAGTAATGGGAAATCACCGACCCGGTGGGGGAAATTTACAGCCTGTCCGGCAAGCTATGCCCCTGCTCATAGCTGGGAATGGTCAGTGACTTCCCGAAGGTATCCTGAAAGCAACGATTTTATTAGGGGTAGAGAAAGTTCGGTAGAGAAAACGTGATGCAAACTATTATAATTTTTATATAGCACGCGAAAAGGATTGTGCATAGCGTAGTCTGTTGTGCACATAGACAGGAATAAGGGGCGGTAATTTCTGGTTGGTCTAGACGGAACAGAGAATTGAAGACGCCCTAGCAGAAAAGGAGAATCTATATCGCCAATAATCAACTTATGTAGAAGGACAACACCGAGAATTGTCCTACGGTTGGTTAACGACGGAAGGTTAAAAAGAAGCAGCCTGCTGGAGTAGGATGGCAACCGAAGATTAGGGTCCCAATTTAAACCTCGTAAGGCAAAAAGCAGAAATTGCTTCTGAACAGATTCAATACGATCCTGGCTATTGTTATACTGCGGAGACCAGATGCAAGAGCAGTATTCAAGGATAGGGCGAACAAGAAGTTTCGTTATAAAAGGATCGTTAAACTCTTTAGACCATCGTTTAATGAATCCAAGTACACCTTTTGCCTCATTAACGATGGTATCTATGTGAAGATTGAAACAGAGTTTAGAATCAAATAGAACGCCTAGATCCTTAACTGTTAGTATACGTTGTAAAGGGGTATTGTCGATTGTATAACTGACAAGATAAGGTGTAGTACGATTAAATGTCATAAACATACACTTTGAACAATTCAGATGCAATTGATTGGCCGAACACCAAGGTTGCATAGCGTTCAAATCGTCTTGTAGACGAGAATGATGTAGGGGATTAGTGTATGATAGAATAAGTTTCACATCATCCGCATACATGAGTACACGGGCATGTGATATAACAGAGGGGAGATCATTTATAAAAAGAGTAAAGAGTAAAGGTCCAAGATGACTACCTTGAGGAACACCAGAAGTAACGTGAACTTGTTTATTTTTTTTTTTTTTTTTTTTTTTTTTTTTCCCCCCCCCCCCCCCCCCCCCCCCCGAGGTAGTCAGCCTCAGCATTACTCTTTGGGTCCTACCTTTTAAATAAGAATTAATCCAAAGCAAAAGAGACGGAGGGAAACCTATTCGGTCAAGTTTAAAATGTAAAATGTCATGGTGCACAGAGTCAAACGCCTTACTGAAGTCAGTATAAATGACATCAGTTTGCATTTTCGAAAGAAAAGCATCGTTTACCAAGGAAGTAAACTCAAGCAGATTGGTCGTAGTTGACCGATTCTTTACAAATCCATGTTAAACAGGGGAAACAACTGATTTGCAGAAATGCTGCAAATTCGAAGTGATTATTTTTTCAAATAATTTAGGAATAGCGGACAGTTTTGCAATGCCCCTGTAATTTTGTACATCAGACTTTCCACCTTTCTTGTGGAGAGGAATGATATAAGATTCTTTCCAAAGAGATGGAAAGACAGAAGATTCAAGAGATAGATTAAAAAGCTTTTGCAATGGGTAAATAAGGGAAGAACTACTCTCCTTGAGTAGATAACTAGGAATATTATCAGATCCAGGAGAGTAAGAAGTTTTTAAAGAGTTTATAGCGAAAAGGAGAGAGGAGTGTGAAATAATAGGAGGAGGTATAGAACTAGAGGAAGAAATAGTATAAGGGTAAGAATTATTATTAGGACAGACTGAGGAGTAAGTTGATTGGAAAAAATTAGCAAAGAGGTTAGCAGAATCAGAGTCGTTACTAGCTTTATCCATCCCGAAAGAAAAAGAAGTTGGCAAACTTGAAGATTTACGCTTCAAGTTTACAAAATTGTAAAACTGTCTCGGATTTTGGGCAAATTGCCTTTTACAACGAGTTAGATAATTCTCATAGCATTGAGAATTCAAAAGAAAGAAGTTCGAATTGGCTATGGAATATTTAGCCAAGTCTGTACACGAACCAGACTTTTTAAACTTTTTAAAATATTTAGATTTTAAGTTTTTAATATGTGACAATCTGGGAGTAAACCAGGGTGGTTTTGAAGAAGTAGTCAAAGGAATTGACTTGGGAATACTCACATCTAAGAGGGAGTTTAGGGTGCTATAAAAAAAAGTAATAGCAGTATTTATATCAACCGAGTCATATAAGACAGACCAATCGGTTGCATAAATAAGCTGATTCAGCAATGAATAATTTCCTTTGCGAAAGCAGCGGCGGGGCTTATTGGCTGATGAGCACGAAATAAGACGATTACAATTGAACATTGTAATCTCTAAAGTAGGATGATATACATCCTCAGGAAGAGATAAAGGAGGGGACCTAGACACATTAGAAATAAGGTAGTCGTTAACAAATACAAGGTCAAGTGTTCTATTCAAATGATTAGAAATTGAATTGATTTGAAACAACGAAAGATCAAGCATGCAGTCTATAAAATCATGCTGTGCTGAGGGCACTAGATAATTTTTGGCAGTGAATAATGACCAAGAGATGTTCGGCGAATTATAATCACCCAACACCATAAATAGGTCATTATCACGCACGTGTGAAGAAACTTCTTTAATACAAGTAATATGTTTCATATAAACTTGAATATCAGAAGAAGGAGGGACATAAGAGTATGTAATATAGATATTCCAGGTAGGAAAAGACACCTTAACTGAGATAATCTCAGCGTCAGTAGGCGTACTAAAACAGAAAAGTTCTGACTGGAGAGTGGCTTTAACGGCAATTAACACCCCACCACCTCGAGTCGGCCGATAATTTCTATGCAAAATAAAACTATTCGCAAATCACCTCAAAAATCGGATATGGTTGAATTTAACCATGTTTCTGAAAAAGCTATTATATCCGAGTCGAAGGAAGTACTGGCCATGAAAAGATTTTTAAGCTTTGAAATAAGACCTCTGACATTCTGATAATGAATACAGATTTGGTCACGAGAGAGTTCTCCAGTTGTGCTCCAAGATTTTTATATATTTTTGCGCTTTAATCCTGCTTTTTATTTCTAAATTTTGCATTTTTGGTGCATTATTTAAAAAGCTTTCATAAATTGTGCAAAGTGCTATCTGTTGTGCAGCGTAAGTCTGTTAATTATTGCATTTATAAACGCGGCGTCAGTTCCGTGTTGTTGTTATTGCCTGTTTTTTGATTCTTCTGCTTTGGTGCTCCCGTGCATACACTTGTTTGTGCGTGTGTTCGCTGCTGCATATTTCTGCTTGTGCATCGCGCTCTCGCAAATTTTTGCTATTGCTTTTCCGCTCCAAACAATTCTGTTTGTGTACGATAATTTGTTTTTTTTGAGTATTTACTTGCTCTATTTTTGTGCACCGTTTTCGTTTTGCTCTGCGCTCTCACAACTTGCATACCTCTTGTAGCAATTATGTCGTGCTGTAAGAAACCTTGCACGTTCAAGCAGGCTGATGATTCTTCACAGCCGCAATTTGTTAATTGCTGGCTGTGTGAGAATATGATACATGCTAAATGTGCAGGTCTCACTGGGCGTGATTGCGACAAGATCGCTGTAGTTACTAAGAAGGGCTGCGGTGGCTTGCGTTGGTCGTGCCCAGTTTGGATCGAAAAGCAAATTGATT